>QPKB01000003.1:44909380-45075051 GCA_003546025.1 Camphora micrantha | reverse complement strand
GTTAATATAATGTAAAAAGTCTTGTGCATGTTTTCCTGTATTACAAGCAACGAGTAGTACATGTTACATATAATACTGCACGCAGTCTAATTACTAACCTGTCTATTATATTATCCAGGAGAGATGGTGGAAGGACTGCTTTATAGCCCTATTGAAGCAGTATTCTGCGTGAGCAACAAAGTTGACTGGCCCAAATTTACGGTATGTTAACATGAGTACTCACCGCCGAGGAAGTACAAGTTGATGGAACGAGAACCCTGTCCTACCGTTGATGATTATTCTACAGATGACCAGCTAGAGGCTGCAGCTTCAGATATCATGTTTGTCCTTGTCTGAGATGTTCGCAGACAGAAAGCAAGGCCAGCTAGGCAAGCTGCTTTAAGGACAATCATGAATTCTAGGATGGCTGAGGGAACACCTGTCAGAGAGCACATGCTCAAGATGATGGATTGTTTCAATGAAGCTGAGATCCTAGGGGCTGAGATTGATGCAGGGAGTCAGACTGATATGATTCTAGAAACTCTGCCGGGGTCTTTCAACCAGTTCAAGCTCAACTTCAACATGAGCAAGATGGACATGACTCTCTCTGAGTTAATGAAAGAACTCCAGGCGGCAGAGGCCATCATGAAGCCTAAAGGCCAACTTCACTTTTCCCAGTCTTCCTCTAAACTCAACCCGAAAGGGAAAAAAGTTCAAGAAGAAGCAGGGTAAGGGAAAAGGACAGAAAAAAGGGCAATGCTGGGAAGAAGGACAAAGGCACAGGTGAAAAGCCCAAAGGGAAATGCTTCAAGTGCGGCCTCAAAGGTCACTGGAAGAAAGATTGTCCCAAGCTCCTAGGCTCAGATAAGAAAGGTATATCTCTTTCCTACTACATTGAAACCTGCCATGTGGTTGATTCTACTGATTCTTGGATAGTAGACTCTGGAGCCACTAATCATATCTGCAATTCATTGCAGGGGTTTCAGATAATGAAAAAGCTTGAGAAAAGGGGAGTTTGACCTTAGAGTTGGAAATGGAGCAAAGATATGGGCTGTTGCAGTGGGAGCTGTTACCTTACATTTTCCGCATAATAGGATATTAGTTTTAAACAATGTTATCTATGTTCCGGACATAAGGAAGAATTTAATTTCAGTTTCCAGACTTATTGAATTTAATTATTCAGTTTCTTTCCATTCTGGGGTTGATATCAGTAGAGATGGAAATATTATATGTTCCGGTAGAATGCATGATAACTTATTTTATATATATCCTATTGCTCCCTCACTGCACAATGTACAACTAGAAAGCTCATCTTCCCTTAAGAGGAAGGTATCTTCGACCAATGACACTTATCTTTGGCACTTACGTTTGGGTCATATTAACCTAAAACGGATTCAGAGGTTGGTAGAGGATGGGCTTCTGAGCTCATTAGATCTCGAACCTTTTCCTCAGTGTGAATCTTGTCTCATGGGAAAGATGACCAAAAGGTCATTCTCTGGAAAGGGACTGAGGTCAAAGGAGTTGTTAGAATTGGTTCACACTGATGTGTGTGGTCCTATGAACAAACTAGCTAGAGGAGGTTATGAGTATTTCATCACCTTCACTGATGATTACTCTAGGTATGGATATGTGTACCTAATGCGACGCAAGTCTGAAGCGTTTGATAAGTTCAAACAATTCAAGGCTGAGGCGGAACTACAACTAGGGAAACATATCAAAGCTCTTCGATCTGATCGAGGTGGCGAGTACCTCCTGGGTGAGTTCAAGGAGTACCTCACACAACATGGGATTGTGTCTCAGTTGTCTGCACCGGGTACACCCCAGCAAAATGGTGTAGCAGAGAGAAGAAACCGTACCCTTTTTGATATGGTAAGGTCCATGATGAGTCATGCAACCCTACCCATATCATTTTGGGGATATGCCCTAGAAGCAGCAGCATACATTTTGAATCTGGTACCTTCTAAATCAGTACCTAGGACACCTCAAGAAATGTGGACAGGTCGAAAACCCAGTTTAAAACATATCCACATTTGGGGTTGTCCAGCTTATGTACTGAATGATAAAGCTACCAAGCTAGAACCCAGATCGGAAATGTGCTACTTCATTGGGTATCCTAAGGGAACGAGAGGAGGCATCTTTTATCATCCAAAGGAGCAAAAGGTGCTTATCAGCACTCATGCTAGATACTTGGAGGATGATTGCATGATGCACCAAGAGCTTGGTTGTAAAGAAACACTTGAGGAGATTCTTTCAGAAACTCCTGCAACATCTGTGCCAGATCCTGAAATTGTAGAAAATCAAGACATTCCTTTTAACACTCCGGAGCCTCGTCGGAGTGGGAGAATTTCTAGACCACCAGATAGATACCTGGGAGTGTCTTTCATGACAGACTCCGAGGATTTGGTTGAGGATCCTACTAGTTACAATGAAGCAGTAACGGACATAGATGCTGACCTGTGGCAGCAAGCGATGAAATCTGAATTGGATTCTCTGTATTCCAATCAAGTCTGGGAACTTGTGGATGCACCTGAAGGGATCAAACCCATAGGGTGCAAGTGGATCTACAAGAGAAAGAGAGGAGTGGATGGGAAGGTTGAAACCTTCAAAGCAAGACTGGTGGCGAAAGGATATACTCAGAAAGAGGGTATCGATTATGAGGAAACCTTTTCGCCAGTAGCCATGCTCAAGTCCATAAGGATTCTCTTAGCCATCGCATGTCATTATGACTACGAGATATGGCAAATGGATGTCAAGACAGCTTTTCTTAATGGAAGTCTTGACGAATGCATCTATATGATACAACCAGAGGGATTCATTGCTGGTGGCCAAGAGAACATGGTCTGTAAGCTTAAGAAGTCCATTTATGGACTTAAGCAAGCATCTAGGGCATGGAACATCAAGTTTAATCAGGCAGTCAAATCCTTTGGCTTTGATCAAAACATTGATGAACCATGTGTGTATAAGAAAGGGAGTGGAAACGCAGTTGCATTTTTAGTCCTATATGTGGATGACATATTACTCATTGGAAATGATGTTGGCATCTTGTCGTCTACTAAGGTTTGGTTATCATCTCAATTTCAGATGAAGGATTTGGGTGAGGCGAGCTATGTCTTAGGGATCAAGCTTTTGCGAGATCGCAAGAACAAGATGTTAGCCTTATCCCAATCTTCGTATATTGAGAAGATATTGATCAAGTATAACATGCATGACTCCAAGAAGGGCTTGCTACCTTCTAGACATGGAGTGCCACTATCTCGGAATCAATGTCCGAAGACATCTGAGGAGATAGAAAGCATGAGGAGAGTACCATATGCATCAGCTGTTGGAAGCCTCATGTATGCAATGTTGTGTACTAGACCAGATATTTGCTTTGCCGTTGGCATGGTTAGCAGATATCAATCAAACCCTGGACCTATGCACTGGACAGCGGTTAAGCATATATTCAAGTATCTTCGGAGAACGAAAGATTATATGCTAGTCTACCGAGCAGATGATCTAACGCCACTGGCGTATACAGACTCGGATTTCCAGTCAGATGTAGATGGCAGAAAGTCTACCTCAGGATACGTCTTTACTCTATCAGGAGGGGCTATATCATGGAAAAGTGTCAAGCAAGATTGTACTGCTGATTCTACCATGGAGGCAGAGTATGTGGCGGCATCGGAAGCTGCGAAGGAAGCAGTATGGCTCAGAAAATTCCTATTGGAATTAGGAGTTGTTCCTGCAGTGCAGAAACCGATTGTCATGTACTGCGACAATACTGGAGCAGTAGCTAATTGCAAAGAGCCCAGGAATCACAAGAAAGGCAAGCACATTCAGAGAAAGTACCACTTGATCCGGGAATTCGTCCAGGACGGAGAAATAGTGGTAGAGCAGATTGCCTCAGCAAATAACTTAGCTGACCCATTCACTAAGACTCTTACTGAGAAAGTGTTTACTTCACATGTTGAGTCTATGGGAGTTAGGTTAGGTCGTAGTGATCTTTAGTGCAAGTGGGAGATTGTTGGGATTAGTGTATGCCCTAAAGCCCACTGACTGCACTTTCATCTCTGTAACTGGATATTTATTGGTTATTTAATGGAATGACTTCTTTCTCTTTATACTTGTGTATTTGTATGGTTGTATAAGGCCCATTGTTTTCTAGTAATGACTTAGGTGTGTAGTGGCTACACACAGTTAGGTCTGAGTCATGGACACTTGAAACAATAAACTTGTTCATAACTGAGAGATGGAGTTGGGCACTTCATCTTGGTATAAGTTATAATGAGATACTCTCCTGTATTCAGGGTGACTTACCTAAGTCACGGGAGGCTTTTCCGGATTTATCTCATTAGTGCATGTGTCATGCATTGAACAGGACCACTTGTAGGTGTGATCTCTAAAATAGTACTATCACAGAGAGAGATCAAATCACCTCATGCTACTGAGTGACCAGTGCTCTTAATCTTGAGCATTTGTGGATGAACTGACGAAGTCAAGTTCTTGTGCTTTAATTCACTATGGGTGAGATCCTGTTCATGGGTCAACAGCTCTGTGTTTTGGGTGCTTGGGCTTGATTAGTTGGGACGTGCAAATGCAATATGGAATCTATGCCATCACATGATGGAATGATCGTCCCCTTAGAATTATCCGATTAATCATCAGAATCTAAGATCTTAGTATATGGATGTTCCATATGGATATTGAACTTGTGGGTCGCTCCCTGGATCAAGAGAATGATATCCAAATGATGATTAGGTCAAGGATATGAAATTCTAAGGTTGAGATATAATCAAGAAGGTAGATAGTACATCGGTTAACCTACTTGATTATGGATGTTACATAGAGGGGCATTGTGGTCATTGTACTTGGTAGGTCAAAGACAATCGTCAGTTTATGATGAGCTTTATTTGCAATTTAATATTTGTCCCTGGAGTGCAACCATAACTCTCTAGTGGAATGAGTTAAGGTTAAAATGATCCTAGTGTTGCTATGGGGTTAGCATGGACATTTTGGTCATTTTGGGAGCCAAGGGCAAATATGTCTTTTGGTCCCTTCTCTAGCCACTTTCCTAGATTGGCAAGGTTTCCTGAATTGTTTAAATGTGTGGAGAAATAATTTTGAGTGTAAATTCAAATAGGTCCATGAAGGCATACATGAATTACATCTCTAGATAAATTATTTGGTGCATGGACCATAGTTAGTGTGGGCTAGCCAATGTGGTCCCTAGTTTGTGGGTCCTAAGTTTGTGTAGGTCCTATCACTTGGAAGGTTTTCTTTTTGTGCAAGTTCTCCTTAAGTTTAGTAGCTTTCTAATTATTTTTAGAAACTAAACTAGTTGCAATAAGGGGCTGGACGTCCAAAGGGGGTGGTTTCCTTTTTGGTTGGAAACTCTTGGTTTCCTTATTCTTTAAGGAAAGATCTTTCTAAAAGGTTCTTCCTCTTTATAAATATGGCTGGGTATCCTCCCCTTGGGCGTGCATGAGCATTAAGAAGGAGAGAAAAAACCCTTTGGGCGTGGAAGAGAGGTAGAACAGCCAGCCACCCTTTGGACGTCCACAATTGTCTTGCACAAAGAAGAGAACTTCTTGTTGGTCCTCGTTTTTCCTCTTGGAGAAAGACCATATCAGGTCTGGTCTTCTAACATAGAAATCAAGGAAAACAAGAAGAAGGAAACCTGGTTGTGTTCCACCAACACTAACCAATCAGATTAGAAGAAAGGGGAATAGAGGAGAAGACTAGAAGGGAACCTGCTGCAGAGAAATTCCAGCAAGGTTGCTGAATATTGCAGTCTAAAGAATCTGATTTTAAAGTTCAGTTTCCAGAGGTTTTTCGACCTAAGAACATCAGGTATGTGTTCTTCTTTGTATCTTATTTGTTTTCACACAAGTTGATTATGATTGAATGGTGTTATGGTGTGATTTACATGGCTGGTTTGCTTTCTAATTCTGATCCTAGTTAAAAGTTTCAAAATTCATGTGATTGTATGGATCAATCCATCAGATATGTATAAAATTAATAATCTTATTAAAATATAATATCGATGCGCCCATCTCGATTAAGAGTTAATTGGATGGTACTGATGATCAATGTGATTAATTGGGGTTCAAGGATGATAAGATGTGGATTTAAATTGGTGGGACATTTTTAGTCCATTTGATCCATGAATATTGATAGAGGGGCCTACTTGTGGTAATCGGGAAGTTTAGGGTCTTCATTGTAATTTATTCCTAAGAATGGAGTGCAATTGCATTTATATAGTGGTGTTATTTGCAATTAACTGTGGGCCCG
This sequence comes from Camphora micrantha, assembly GCA_003546025.1. Classification (NCBI taxonomy): domain Eukaryota; kingdom Viridiplantae; phylum Streptophyta; class Magnoliopsida; order Laurales; family Lauraceae; genus Camphora; species Camphora micrantha. The sequence continues at coordinate 45,068,802 of QPKB01000003.1, read as the reverse complement.
GTTTGCACATGAGATGTGGGGTCGTGGTGTCCCAATTGGAGCCAGCTTTCTATGGATACCCTAGTGGTCCCCATGCTAGCCCAAGTAATTGGAACGATACTAATCCTACTAGAACTCTAAGATGAAGGAATTAGAAAGTTACTATTTCTATTTGAAGTGAGACTTCTAATAGTGGTAATAGTAAGGTTACTAATTTGTGTGGAAGTAAGACTTCTATTTCAATTAGTACAAGAGGAGGGAAGGAGGTTGCTTAAAGCTATAAAAAGAAGCAAGGGGGCTGGGACACACACACTCTTGGAATTCACGCTCAGCCTTCCCTTTTGTGCAAGAGTTGCACATCTCTTCTAGTTCTCTTCTAGTTCCTTGAGTTTCTTGAAGGGTTTTCTCTTGAAGTTTCCACCAGTCTTCTTGAGAAGAGAGATCTGATATGGGACATAGCGTGGAAGACTAAGAGGTCTTGGAGATCCTAAGTTGCTTACAAAGAAAGAGTTTCTTCACCTAGCAAGTCTTTTTCTCCATTAGAGCACAACCAGGCTCCAAAGGTATAATTTGCTTCTCTAGTTGTTGTAGATTATTTTGTTGCATGGTGTTGCTTGTTTTATTGCTGTACATGATAGATGAGTATGAGGGATTGCATCCTGAATATGGTTTATGGCTTTATGGGTACTTGATCCCTGAGTCAAGTGGGTCAAAAGTTTTGAAATCCTATCCACGAGGCCCACCTATTTCCAACAGTACATGCATCGGATAGAGATAAAAGGTTATCATTATCCGGTGGTTACGTCTCTTCCAAGATATCAGGGTAAGGCCCGATGTGACTCTACCTCTGACAAATCAGGGTAAGGTCCGATGGGACCCTACCTCCGGAAAACCAGCACAAGAGTCACAGGACTCCCAACCTATATATACAAGAACCAAATTCGGAAGAGGTACGCTCTCGCTCATATCTACATTTACAAATTCTTCTTTCCTCTCCCTCACTCACCCTTTGTCTAATTACAGAACTAACTTAGACGTCGGAGTGCCTTCGGCTGAGAGCAGCTAGGGGCTTTGACTTTTTGTTTCTCCTTCTCTTTCAGGTTTCAGGCATCCAATCCTTCCCAAGAAGATTCATTTTAATCTAAACAAGTCTGTATTAATTTATGCACTTACAATTGGCGCCGTCTGTGGGAAGAGATTGAATCAAACTCATAAACACCATGCCTCCAAAAGTTAGAAAGGGCGGAAAATCATCAAAAACCTCACCACCAGTGTTGCCTGCACAGTTGACGCCACCACCAATATTGCCAGCACAGTTGCCGCCAATCCCTCGCCAAAGAAGATCGGGGGGAAGGTTTGGTGCAGCAAGTGTGGAAGGACCTGTCACACAGTCAGGTTCATCGTCGAAGGGGGTGACAGCACCTCCCTGGCAAGATAACCTTCTGATGGCACCTCCCCAGCAGAATGCTCTTTTACCAAAGCCTCCTCGACGAGATAAAACTCCAATGCCAGCCAGATCTCGTCAATCCCATCATCAGATTGACGACGATGACGGTGACAACTATTTCCTCGCGGGTATCAGGGCCCAAAACCTTGTTATCCAAGAGCAAGATGAGTTGGTTCGTCGACTTCGGCAGCAGCTCTAGGAAAAAGCGAAGACCCCGGTTCCACACCTTAGACTCAACCGAACTCTTTCGGCCGAAAAGGATTTGAGGCAAATCATGAATATTAAAAGGCGCGACCGCGACGAAGGTTTGAGTAGCAGCCATTTGGATGATGACTCAAAGAGATCGAGACAAAAATCGGAGGACAACGATGACTTGAGGGAATGACTTGACCGACAAGTCAAGAAAATGGTTCAGCAGAACATGGAGGTGGTCGGTTTCACCCGAAATCGGTTAAATGCCTTTGAAGCTGAAGACCTCGGCACATCTCCCTTCTCTCAGGAGATAAGGGACTTCTCTCTCCCTGAAAAGTTTAGTGTCCTGAGGCTTGTCCTTTATGACAGGACCTCGGACCCTGCTGCACATCTCTGACATTTTACACAGCGGATGTCGGTATGGGGCGATATCGGTCACCTGAACTGCAGAATCTTCTCTTCCAGTTTAGGAGACCTACCACTGAAATGGTTCTGCACGTTTCCAAAGGAATCAATTTCGAACTGGCTGTAGCTCCGAAATTCCTTCGTGGAAAAATTCGAAGCTCACAGGGTCATCCTAAAGATAGACGATGACCTGATGGCTATCAGAATGAGGAGATCCGAGAACATTACACAGTTCGCCAAAAGGTTCTGGACCGTCTATAGCCAAGTCGAAGACGCCACAGATATAGTGGCAATCAAGTCCTTCAAACAGGCTTAGTTGCCAGGCAACGAACTTCGGAGGGATTTGGTGCGGTTCCCCGTGGTCACGGTGAAGGCACTGATGGCCAGGGTGAACCAATTCATTGAACAAGAAAAAGATGAGACCCAAGCTCATGAAAGCTTCAGCCTCTAGTAAGAAGACAGAGCCTCCAAGAGAGACAAGAAATCATCTCAGAGGGAAAAGGCGGGCCAAAACGAGGCATCGCCGAGTTCAGCAGTAAACTCGGTCTCCACCTCGGGGTTCGGAAAGAAATCCAGCCCAGCTGTAGTCTCGTATAATGCTGATGACACGATCTTCACGGAGCCAATTCACAAGCTCCTCGGCAAGATCAAGTCACAACCATTCTTCAAATGGCCGCAACCAATGAAGGGTGATCCTTCCACCCGAGATCAAAATAAGTTCTGTGCTTATCACAAACAAAATGGGCACAGAACCGAAAATTGCAAAGCCTTCAAGTCCCACCTCGAGAAGCTCATCACGGATGGACACCTGAAGGATTATATCAAAGAAGAAGTAAATCCGACTCATTAGCGCCGAGATGATGATCAGGATAGTGATGAGCTGGGGCACCATTCCATGAAGCTGAGAGGTCCAAGCTCCTAAACTTCTTGTTACAGAGCAAGGAAATGAGCTCGGCATCAACCCCGAACAGCAATCAAGGCCCAAGTCTTAGCAGATTTCATGGTGGAATTTGTTATTGTTAGTTTGACACCGAGTGTAAGACCCCGACCCGAGTGATCCCGATTAGTGCTTAGTTAGTTGCGTTTTAGTCTTGATTTGTCTTGTGGTTTTGGTTTAGTGGTCTAGAATAGCATTTGGAATAGCTTTGGGGATTTTGAGTGCTTTGGTATTAGTGGGGCCCTTTGGGGGTTCCCTTGTTTATGGCTTTTTGTGTGCTTGAGATTTTATATTGGTTTTCGTGATTTGTATTTCATCCCGATTTACTTGTTTTATTATTGCCTTCAACTTTCATGTTGATCCCGTTCCCGTTCGAAACCCCGAAACATGACTTTTCTAGCTCCAAGGGCAAAACAGTACTTTTACTCTAAATCTGTACCAAGTTAGTGTTAATCCCGAAATCCGCGAAACATAAACTTTTTAGAAACTAGATATTTCGACGATCATTTCTTCCTTCTTCGTCGATTTCATCCGGAGCCCCGAAAACCACTATTTCAGCCTTTCTAAGTTCTTGATGGTGGAGCCCACTTGTATGGCTTATAAAAGAGAACCCTCCTCCTTCATTTCCTCTTTTTCCAGCAACTCTAACTGAACCTAGGGTTTATTTGCACCTTCTCTTCTTCTTCTTGCTTCTCCATCATCAAGCACCTCCCAAGCTTGCACCATCATCTCAAGAGATTCCATAATCTTCTTCTCCATTGCAAGGGCTCTCCATAGACACCATTTTGAAGGAAATCCCACCACTCCAAGACTCTCTTCTAGCTTGCATTGCTTCTTTGGAACACCATTTGGTAAGCTCTCTTCCTAATCTCCTAGATTAGTATTCTTCTGGCCTTAGAGAAGCTACATTTTCTATATTGGAAGCTCTCTCTTCTTCTTCATTGTTTTGACCCATTTTAGGGTTTGTTTTAGGGGTTTTTGGTAGAGCTTGTTTCCTTGACTTGCAAGAGTGCTAGGAGCTATTTTTCAGTGATTTGGGACTTGAGGCAAGTGGATGTTTTGACATTTTTACATTTGAAAGAGTTTTGTTGAAATGCATTTATGTTTTGACCTATGGTTTTGAAGCATTAATGACTTGTTTAGATTGGAAATAAATGCTCATATTTATTCTTGAAAGCTTGTTTTAATCACATATGAGATTGCTAATCAGGTTTGGAGACAATGTAGTAAAGATAGAAAAGAATGGGAAGACCACTGCACTGCTATAACAGAACCTGGGTTCTGTTACGCAGTGTACGCGGTCGACCGGCCAATGGCGCGGTCGACCGGCGACACTGGGACAGACCCCCCTGCAGAGCAGCCTGCTGAACTGCGGGAGTCTCAGTTCTACAGTGCACGCGGTCGACCGGCCTAGGGCGCGGTCGACCGGCGACACAGAGGTCAGGCTCTCTGGAGCCTGACCAAAACACTGTGCACAATTTTAAGTTACAACTCCCGGTCGACCAGGCCCATGGCCGGTCGACCGAGCCCCTGTGTACGCGGTCGACCGGCCATGGGCCAGGTCGACCGGCCCAACTGAAAACATGCTGAAAAACTGACTTTTTACCCAATGCTAGATGGACTTTAAGTGGAACTTAGTGACCCTTTTGTGGACCCTTTTGACTTCTTTTGAGGATGGTTGAACCGACATTTCCCCACGGTTAATCCGGTTGTATCGGTACTTAATCTAGTTCAATCTTGAACGGTACGGAACGACGGGATATCCTTTCTCTGATCTAAACGCGAAATTGGGTTGCTTGGGCATCGCGAATCCGTTTTCCCTTCGACGACTGAGCAGGTTGTACGGTACTACTAGATTAACGTCGTGCTTAGGTTCCCTTCTCAATTAGGTTTTGTTTAATTAAAATACGATTAGGGTTTGAATCCCTAAGGTGCATAAAGAGCCCGGAATGTCTCTAAACTCAAGGAGTACCAAGTGATCATCACAATAGACATACGGGGTCCTTATTCACTTGATTTATATCGAATCCCGATACTTGTCCCGAATTTCAAGAAATGTGATTTATCACTCCCGAAAACATTGGATTTGAAACTAGAGCTTTTGCTAGCCCCGACATGCACTTCCAGTTTGAAATGAATTAGTGCTTTTAAGCACCCCGTCCCGCCCGTTTATTAAAGTGCATTAAACATGATTTGTACATGACTTGTTTTACATGATTTGACCTATGAGTCGGCACCACTAAGCTTGGCTTTCCTTGCCGGTTTGATCGACCGACTTGGAGACCCCTTCCCGTCCCGCCAGCTGCAGTCTTGGATCCCGCTACCCGGTTATTACCGTGGTCTTGTCCCGATACCCGGTTCGGTACCGTGGTCCCGTCCCGTATTGTATTATATATGTATATGTTACTTATGTTGCATCTCCTCACTTCGGTGACTGAGACAACATCCCGATATACTCTTGTCACTTCGGTGATAGAGGATTTAGCTATGTGTGGTTGCCATCTTGTCTGTTTTCCCGTTTCCTTGGTTACCTTACATGTTTTATCTTGCATATGTATTTGGATAAATGTTTATCTTGTTTTATGAAACTAATGCTTTGACAGGTTTAAATGATTTTCAAGGTATTTTCTATATTGCTATGTCTTTTCATTCGTTTGCCAAACCGTCGTGTTTGACACTTGACTTTGGTACTCAGGTCCCGTTGTTGGTCTCCCCGAGGAGGAGCTCGAGGTTGCGGTTGGCGAACCGCAACGACTAGTTGAGTGGCACGCCGATGATGTCATCTAGACATTCGGGTGCTTGAGTTGCGTAACACCTTTTGGGTTGTAACTAACCATTCTTTTGGGAAACTTGATACTGTATTCATTGGCCTTTGTTGGCCTCTATTTTTGGGAACAATGTAATTAAACTACCTTGTTGTAAACCTTAACTTTATTTTGGGGTTATAGCTTTAATGATCATTGCTCATTTTGATACTAGTATGAAACATGCTTTAAATCTTATATCTTGGACATGAATGTATGAAATATAGATTTGCTACACGCTTCCGCACATAAAAGAAATATTCATGTCGATGTGTTATCCTCACCGCGGACACCTGTGGGAAATCGCGTGTACGAGTGGCATCCTTCTTGATGGACTCGTATACGTTTTGTTGGTTTGGTTTCAATAAATTGGAACAATCATACATCATATCATTAATCACATTAGTGTCCCGATCCCGGATTAGGCCCGCCCTATTGTGGGGACCCGGTCTTGGGTCGCGACACCGTGCCAGCTCGAAATCGAACTGGGGGGCAATGAGCATGATGGTGAAGTTGCAGAGACTAAAGAAGAACAACCTCGGAAGCAGTTCCTTGGTTCATCATGAAAGGTCCTCGTTAACGGATCCTCAAAAGAACAGCGCCAAAATCCAGGGGCACGACAGTTGGTGGTCTTCAGTAACTCTCAGTTGGTGACAAATCAGTTGAATGGAGACTATCAAGCTCGGACGAAAGGATGGCGGCCTACCTAACTCAAGTAAAGTAGATCAGTCTTGATGGTAAGCCGGCTCATAAAATCTGACTGAAGCAGCTCGGTATTAGTAACCTGGCACTGAACTAGCACGGTTCATTCAAGGTGGTCTCGGTTGCCATGCAATCAACATACAGACTTGAGGACATGGATGGTAAAGAGTTACCACGACCATGGATGCGATGCACCTCAATCTTCCAAATTTCACCAAGTTTAAGAATTCGACAATTACCTACCTAACTGCTATGGAGCATTAGGGAAATAAAGAAAGACCTTAAACAGTTAAGGCACAGTCGAAACACCAAGTTAAAGAACTCAGTGGGTACCTCGGTGTTCGGGATCAAAATATGTCCGGTTATGGAACCGAGCTTAAATTATCCTATCACCAAGGTAAAGACTGTAATTCCTTGTAATCCTTAAAGGTAAAGAACTGAAACCAATTTGCTTTTGTTGAGCTCGGTTAAAGAACCAGCTACGGTACTGACAAATTTGGAATTTGGATGCAAGTTTCTACTCTTGAGTTGTGGCACTTAAGACTTTGATTGTTGAACCGAACTCAATTACTTAGCATCGGTTGTGGAACCGAACTAAGGAACTTGAGTACATCCGAGATTCCGGTTGTTGAGCCAAACTCAATCACTTCAGCAAATTTTCTGGTTGTCGAACAGAACTCAAACATGTATAGAACTTAGTTATGGAGTTGAGATCAAGCACATGTAATTTTCAAAATGTTTGGTTGCAAGCATAGAAAAAAGAAAATGCAATTGTATTTATAGAAGAAAAAGTACAATGTTTGTCATTGCATCAAAACCATCATAAAAAAAGGAACAAAGAGAGTCTTCAATCGGTGGCCTCGATGGTAGCATCGGCTTCAGATTGAGCAGCATCAGTCGCGACTGGAGTTTCTTCAATCGTGGCAACCTCAGAAGGAGCCTTGGCCTCGGTGGACGGAGCGGGGACAGCAGAGCTTGACCCAGGATCCGAGCTTGGGATCTTGGGCGGATTCTTGTAAACAGGGTGATCCTCGGGGACCCTTGCCTCCTTTAGTGCGGTCTAACATCCAAGCTCCCACACTCGTTGACTTATATTGAGGACCTGTGCCTTATAAAGTGACGTCGCCTCTGCCACCCCTTGATCGAAAGCAGCTTCGGTTTCAGCCTGGAGTTTTGCTTCAAGCTTGGCCTTCTGATTCTCCAAAGCGGCTTCAGTCTCGGCTTTCTGCTTCTCCAAAGTGGCTTTAAGCTCGGTTGCCCGCTTCTCTCGAACCTCGGTCTCAGCCTTCAGTCTATGGATCTTGGCCGTTGCCGCATCAAGCTCGGCCTTGAGGCTAGAGTTTCCATCCACCTGCTCCTTCATTTTATGATTGCTCGCATTTAAGGCAGCTTGGAGGTCCTTCTTTTTCGCCTCTAGCCCTAAAATCTTGAAGTGGCTCTCCGGAAGCCTTTCCAGGGCGACTTGACATCTTTGCACCACCTGTAGAAGGAACAGGCGTCAAAAGGTGATAACTGAAATCAAACACTTGGAAAAGTTTTGTAGAAAGCTTACCGAAATGGCCGACAGCATCGATGAGACCGTTAGCGTGACATCATCCAACTTTTTGAGCCTCCGCATGTCCTGAGGCAAGGCAAAAGCTCGGCCAACCGCGGCAACGACGAGGGCATTACCGCCAGAAATGCAGTCTTCCACCGATAATGGCCTTTCGGGCTCGACCTGGAGGCTCGGTGTTCGACCCCGGACCGGGTCCCACGTAAGCACAAGTCTGATTCGGGATTGGGACACTAATGATTATGAATGGATGATTGTCAACACTATGAATTAATTTAAACAAAACGTATAAGTGTCCATCAAGGATGCCACTCGTACACGTGATTTCCCAAAGGTGTCCGCGGTGAGGATATCACATCAACATGAATATTTCTTTTAATGTGTGGAAGCATATAGCAAATCTAATTCATACATTCATGTCCAAGATAACGAGATTAACACATTTAATACCAGTAACAAAATGTGCAATGATCAATGGCTAATTCTTCAAAAGTAAGTTAAGGTTTATGACCAAATCATTTAATTACATTTCCCCAAAATTAGAGGCCAACAAAGGCCAATATAACAAGGATCAAATTCCCAAAGGAATTGGTTAATAACTATCCCAAAATATTACGCAGCTCAAGGGCCCGGATGTTTAGACGACATCATCGGCATGCCACTCAACTAAGCGTTGCGGTTCTCCGACCGCCTCCTCAAGCTCCTCCTCGAGAAAGCCGACAACGGGACCTGAGTACCAAGAAAAGGGTCAAACACAACGGTTTGGCAAATGAATGAAAATATAAAACAACAATTGAAATTACCTTGGAAAACATTTAAACCTGTTAAAACAATAAATCTCATAAAACAGGATGATCATTTATTTGAAACATAAATGCAATATAAAACATGTGAGGTAACCAAGGAATACGGGAAACAACAAGATGGCAACCACACTGAGCTAAGTCCTCTATCACCGAAGTGACATGAGCATATCGGGATGTTGATCTCGGTCATCGAAGTGAGGAGATGCAACATAAATAACATATACATATATATAATAAATACGGGGCATGGCCACGGTAGCGAATCGGGCATCAGGAACCACAGTAGCAATCTGCAGCATCGGGACAATACCACGGTAATAACCGGGTAGCGGGATTCAAACTGCAGCTGGCGAGACGGGAGGGGGATTTCCAAGTCGGTGGATCAGACCGGCAAGGTTATCTAAGCTTAGCGGTGCCAACTCATATGTCAAATATCATAAATCGAGACATGTACAAATTCATATGATGCATTTATATAAACGGGCGGGACGGGATGCTCAAAGGCACAAATATCATTTTAAACGGGAAGTGCACATCGGGATTAGAAATTGAATCAAAGTGAAAAAAGGTCCCGTATGTCATATACAATAAGAATTGGTACTCCTGGAGTTTGGAGACATCCCGGGCTCTTTATACACTTAGGATTTTCAAAACTTAAATGAAAACATGTGATTTGATTTCTCTTTTCAAATGGGCACTACACAATGGTTACTAGTTTCTCATCACATTAGGGTCCCCAACATATGCCTCTTAATCAGAGAAACACTTCATTTTTGCTCACAGATTAGTCCCAGGTGAATAGTGCTGATCGCTCGAGCGGACAAGGAGTTCGCTTGAGTGATGAGCTCTCTGGAATAGCTTTCTGGGAGGTTCGCTCGAGCGGATTACGGGTTCGCTTGAGCGACATGTTGGCTCGAGCGAATAAATGGTTCACTCAAACTAACAACGTTCTGTGACGCTCTGATAAACTTTCTGGGAGAGTTTGCTCGAGCGAATAAGGGGTTCGCTCGAGCGAACCTGTTGGCTCAAGCGAACTAATGGTTCGCTCGAACTAACGAAGTTCTGTGATGAGCCTGATACAATTCTGGGAGGGTTTGCTCGAGCAAATAAGGGGTTCACTTGAGCGAACTGTCTACTGGAATGGTTCGGAACCTGTTTTGGGCACTTCGCTCGAGCGACCACTAGGTTCGCTCGAGCGAACTGCCCAGAAATGGGTTCCGGGACAATTCTGCTCCCATTTCATTTCCACTTCTTGCAATTCCCTTAACCATAATTTCATTCTGAAAGTCCGGGGATCCTAACCCTAGAGGGGGGGTGAATAGGGTGATCTACACTTTATGACTAATTATGACCAATTTTAACTTCTACACAATTAACTAGTCACATGTGATGATTAACAAACAATATGCGGAAGCTTAAACAAAACAATCACCACAAAGCATACACCATAACACAAGGATTTATAGTGGTTCGGCCTCAATGCCTACATCCACTACCGGCTTGTGATCTAACACCCCACCGGATTTTCACTATATATGCTTTTGAAAAGGCTAAGCAATAACCTCTACAATATGCTTTTCAAGGCTAAGCAATAACCTAACAATGTTGTCTTTCTAGGCTAAACAACAACCTATCAATGTGCTTTTCTAGGCTAAGCAATAACCTTTACACAATGCTTTTCTTAGGCCAAGCAATAACCTTTACAATAAAGAGATTTTCTCTCAAGGTAGTGTCTTCACAAAACACTCTAAGAGAATACAATTAAGCTCAATTTAATTGCCTCTAAAATAGGCGGATAAGAAAGTTTAAATCAACTCACACAACACTCTATGAAATGCTAAGATGAATGCTCATGAAGTGTGTGTGTGAAAACTTCAATCAAGTTTAAAACGAAGGCTCAATTAATGTATGCTTAATGCATTTTAAAGTTTAAAGCACACAAAGATTTGATTGAAGTGAAATGCAAATCACATGTATAAATACTAACTTGTTGATGATATGAAAATCAAAAGCTCACAAGTTGTATGAAATTAATTATGTCTAAACATGTGATGCATGTGCAATGTTGTTTTCAAAAACAAAAGTTTAACTAAGGTTGAAATGAATGAAAACAACAATATGATTCAACCAAGTAAATGAAACATGTTATAAAAAGAAATCAAAGGTTTTGACAAAACATGTTTTATAAAGTTTTTAAAACAAAACTTGGTTTGAAATCAAGGTGAAGAATCCAATCCAACTTAGATCAAAGATTAAATGAAGAATGGATTCAACAAATCATAGTTATCATGCTAAAAATCATTTACCAATAATTTAAACAAAGCATATAACATATGATAAATAAAAGTAAAGCTTACTTAGAGATTTAACTCCATTAATCAAAGCTTTAGCTTTACTAATGATCCCTTGGTCTCTCTTACTTCATTCCCCTTTTTCTTGCCTCCAAACACCTCAAGGATGGCTTAGATCATGCACACTTTGGCAAAGGAATGAGCTTCATTTTATACCCAAAAAGTACCTGTCACGACCCCGGACCGGGATCCTAAGAAGAGGTCCGGGGAGGTGAGGGGTGATAATATTTCTCCCAAGATCCGCGTGTGTGAGGATCCATAAATCACAACACTGTCTGAATATTTCTGCGGAAGCTTTTGTGGTAATGCGACCCGGAGTCCGTGGACAACATCGAATTCCGCGTCGCATAGAACCCCTAGCATAAAGCCATCATTTTATGAACCATATCAGACTGTAATAAATCAACATAAATAAAATACAGAGCTGACGGTAACAGGATATTACATTTCCATATATGTTCAAGTTACAAGTAACAATGTGCATTAATTACAATCCCAAGAAAGGCTAATAGAAGCCGAACAATACAAACTAATATCCACTACCCACATGTGACGAAACTCCGAGGTCAAGCCCAATGTCTACATGACATAGCCGACAAGACAACCTGCAACTCATGGCTCCACAGCCACAACTCTCAGCTCGGGACGGGAAACTGAACCTGAGTACCAAAATAGTGGGTCAAACACGACGGTTTGGCAAGCAGGTGAAAAGACATAACAATAAGGAAAATACCTTGGAAAACATTTAAACCTGTCAAAACAATAGTTTCATAAAACGAGGTAATCATTATTTCAAATACGTATGCAATATAAAACATGTACGGTATCCAAGGAAACGGGAAACGAGCAAGATGGCAACCACAAAAGCTAAGTCCTCTATCACCGAAGTGACATGAGCATATCGGGGTGTTGTCTCAGTCACCGAAGTGAGGAGATGCAACACAAGTAACATATACATAATATAATACAATACGGGACATGACCACGGTAGCGAGCCGGGCATCGGGGACCACAGTAGCAATCTGCGGCATCGGGACAAGACCACGGTAATAACCGGGTAGCGGGATCCAAACTGCAGCTGGCGGGACGGGAAGGGGTCTCCAAGTCGGTGGATCAAACCGGCAAGGAAAGCCAAGCTTAGTGGTGCCGACTCATAGGTCAAATCATGTAAAACGAGACATGTACAAATCATATGTAATGCACTTAAATAAACGGGCGGGACGGGGTGCTCAAAAGCACTAATTTCATTTCATTCGGGCATGTAAAAACGGGCTAGCAAAATGCTAAAATACTCCTTCAATACTTTCGGCAATGCTAAATCAATATTCGAGAAATTCGGGTTATTATCGGGATTCAAGACAAATCATAATTCGAGAAATTCGGGCTATTATCGACAAATCATAATTCGAGAAATTCGGGCTATTATCGGGTTTCAATATAAATCAAGTGAATAAGGACCCCGTATGTCGATTGTAATGATTACTTGGTACTCCTTGAGTTTAGAGACATTCCGGGCTCTTTATGCACTTTAGGTATTCAAACCTTAATCAAATTTTAAATAAACAAAACCTAATAGAGAGGGGAACCTAAGCACAACGTTAATCTAGTAGTACCTTACAACCTACTCAGTCATCGAAAGGAAAAACGGATTCGCGATACCCAAACAAACCAATTTCGCGTTTAGATAAAAGAAAGGATATCCCGTCGTTCCGTTCCGTTCACGATTGAATTAGATTAAGTACCGATACAACCGGATTAACCGTGTGGTGATGTCGGTTCAACCATCCTCAAAGGAAGTCAAACGGGTCCACAAAAGGGTCACTAAGTTCCATTTAAAGTTCATCTAATCACAGGACAAAAAGTCCATTTAAGGTCCACCTAATCATGGGGCAAAAGTCCGTTGAAAGTCCATCTAACAAGGGCCAAAGGTCCCTTTAAAGTCCACCTAACAAAGGGCCAAAAGTCCCTTTAAAGTCCACCTAACAAAGGGCCAAAAGTCCCTTTAAAGTCCATCTAAACATAGGACAAAAATCAGTTTTTCCAGCAGGTTTCCAGTTGGGCCGGTTGACCTGGCCCATGGCCGGTCGACCGCGTACACAGGGGCTCGGTCGACCGCCCATGGGCCAGGTTGACCGGGAGTTGTAAGTTAAATGGGTGAATAGTCGTTTGGTCAGGCTCCAGAGAGCCTGACCTCTGTGTCGCCGGTCGACCGCGCCCTAGGCCGGTCGACCGCGTGCTCTGCAGAACTGAGACTCCCGCAGTTCAACAGGTTGCCCAACAGGGGGGCCTGTTCCAGTGTCGCCGGTCGACCGCGTACACTGCGTAACAGAACCCAGGTTCTGTTACAGCAGTGCAGTGGTCTCTTCATTTCTTCCATTCTTTTCTACATTCTTTCAAACATGTTTAGCAATCTAATACATGGATAAAACAAGCTATCAAGATTCTCAAATGTGCATTTCTTTCAAGTTTAATCAAGCCATTAATAACACAAAATACATGGTGAAATCATATGCATTTTTATCAAGACTCATTCAAAGATAAAAGAGTCAAAACATCCACTTGCCTTGGGTCTTTAATCAAGGAAAAACCAGCTCTAATCACACTTGCAAGCCAAGAACAAGATCTCTACAAAAAGCCCTAAAACAAACCCTAAAATGGGTCAAAACAAGCAATAAGAAGAGAGGGCTTCTAATAATGAAAATGGGGATTCTCAAGGACCAAAAGAACATGAATCTAGAAGATTAGGGAGAGATCTTACCAATAGGTTCTCCAAATGAGCAAAGCAAGTCAAAAGAAGGTCTTGGAGAGATGGGATTCCTCCACAAATGGTACCAATAGGAAGCTCTTGAGGTGGTGAAGAAGATGATGTAATCTTATGAGATGTTGGTGCAAGATTGGTTGTCTCTTGATGATGAAGAAGCCAAGAAAAGGCCAAGCAAACCCTAGGCTCAAGGTGGCTGTGCTGGAAAATGGAGAAGGAAGAGAAGATGGGTTCTCTTATAGCATATGAAAATGGGCTCCACCACTTAAGAACTTTGAAGGGCTGAAATAGTGGTTTTCGGGGCTTCGGATGAAATCGACGAAGAAGGAAGAAATGATCGTCGAAATATCTAGTTTCCAAAAAGTATATGTTTCGCGGATTTCGGGATTAACATTAATTTGGTACAGATTTAGAGTAAAAGTACTGTTTTGCCCTTGGAGCTAGAAAAGTCAAGTTTCGGGGTTCGGGACGGGAACGGGATCAACATGAAAGTTGAAGACAATAACAAAACAAGTAAATCGGGATAAAATACAAGTCGAGAAAACCAAGATCAAACCTCAAGTACACGAAAAGCCATAAACAGGGAACCCCCAAAGGGCCCCACACTAAAACCAAGACACTCAAAATATCCCAAAGCTATAACAAAGCTGTTCTAATCCCAACTTAATCACAAAACACACTTAGAGCTAAACACAGCTCAAACACTAATCTGGGCCTCTCGGGTCGGGGTCTCACAGTACCCAACAGCTAGTCCCCGGTCGACCTACCCCTGTGCCCGGTCGACCTGGCCTTCAACGGTAAAAAATCTGACCGTTTGAAAGAGAGCACAACGGCTCTTTCCCGGTCGACCGAGCAGTGTGCGCGGTCGACCGGGTCCATGGGCTTGGTTGACCGGCCACACTGCAGGTCGACCGGGTCCTGGGACCTTCTTCCCCACAAATTGCATATTTCAAAGATTTTCTTTGAGGGGACTTTTGGGCCATTAAATCAAGGTTGGAAACATGATTTTAATTCAATCTAAGTGTATTTAAAATCATGAAACATAAAAGCCTAAAATGATTTGAACCTTTTTAAAACATAGGCTAGCTTGATTTATAAAAACTTCTTTTCCAAATTAAATGCATCCAAGATTAAAAACAAATCATGCATAAAACATATGATTTACAAGATTTAAAACAATGCATGAGTAAATCAAGATTTCAAGTTTTTCTAAATCAATGCAAGTGTGAAAATTCAAATGATGCTGAAATGATAATGCATCCATCAAATTGCAATACACAAAATTCCTAACACATTCCACATGAGAGGCCCTAATACCCCTTTCCATCCTCATTCAAGCTTCACATCAATACTCCCATCATCATCCATCAAACACCCTCTTCTCTTCCATCACATTCAATCATAAAGAACAAGAGAAAAACCATATCATAAGAGTTCATTTAAACTACCATTAAGCAATAAGTGCAAACCACCAACCACATTTCCAAAACCATTTAATGAGCTAATAAGAGCCATTAATGCACATTTAATTCATTCAAAATACAAATCAATAGTAGTATGAAATCATCAATACATTTTTATCAAAATCATTAAAAGCTCAAAATAACCCATTCATCCACTTGCCTCAAGTCCAAAGCTAAGCAAAAGATCTTCTAAACACCCTCTCAAGCACAAAATCCACAATCTCTACAAAACCCCCGAAACAAACCCTAAAATGGGTCAAACAAAAAAGTAGAAAGAGAGAGCTTCCAATAATGAAAATGGAGCTCCTCAAGAACAAGTAGAACACATAACTAAGAGATTAGGAAGAAAACTTACTTGTAGAGTCTCCAAATGGGGAGAGTTAGCTCAAAACAAGCCTTGGAAATGGAGGTTTTCTTCAACAATGGTACTAATGGGAAGCCTAGAAGGAGAGGAAGGAGAAGGTCATATCCATTATGATGTTGGTGCAACCTTGGTGGGAGATTGAGATGAAGGAAGCAAGAAGAAGGAGAAGAAGGGAAACCCTAGGCAAGAAAGTTGCTGGAAAAGGAGGAAGGGAGGAAAGGTGGTGCTTATATAGCATTTGCAAGTGGGCTCCACCCCTTAGGAAACTTGAAAGGCTGAAATAGTAGTTTTCGGGACCTCGGATGAAATCGACGAAGAAGGAAGAAATGATCGTCAAAATTTCTAGTTTCCAAAAAGTATATGTTTCGCGGGTTTCGGAAATATCAAATATTGGGTCCAGATTTAGTGTAAAAAGACTGTTTTGCCCTCAATGCAATGGAAATCGGGTTTCGGGATTCGGGACGGAAACGGGATGAACATGAAAGTTGTAGAGATTGATGAGATTAATAAAACGAAATAAAAACACAAACCCAAAGAATCTCAATTAAACCCTCAAGTACACGCAAAGTCATAAAAAGGAACCCCCAAAGGGCCCCACTAATCACAAAGGCACTCGGAATTCCCCAAAGCTATGTCAAAGTTATTCTAAACCCAATCTAAACAAAAAACACTAAACACACTTAGCACTAATACGCAACTTAATCAACACTAATCGAGGTCACTCGGGTCGGGGTCTTACATCCTCCACCCCTTGGGATATTTAGTCCACCAAATAAAATACAAAACTCACCTCGGGGAGAAGATGTGGATACTTCTTCTGCACTTGGTCTCGCAATTCCCATGTCGCCTCTTCCGGCCGATGATTCTCCCAAAGCACTTTCACCCACTGAATAGTCCGTGTCCTCAATTCTTGCTCCTTTGTATCAATGATTTGTACAGGCTTCTCGACATAGGTAGCATCCTCTCTGATTTCTAACGGCTCATGCTGGAGTACATGTGAAGGATCGGGAACATACTTCTTCAACATAGACACATGAAAAACATTGTGTACGCCAGATAGGTCGGGTGGTAAGGCTAATCTATAAGCCACGTCACCGATCTTGCTCACAATGTCGTATGGTCCAATATATTGTTAGATTGTATGGACTCAATCCATCATATGATGTAATAAACTGATTAATTTCTTTATTTATCAATAATATCATGCTTTCCTTTCATGAGATGAATGGTGTTTTATTACTTAATGCACATGACCAATACAAATGACATAAATGGTTCATGAGATGAACCGGGTCCCATTAGTATATTAGATGTGATATATGTGTATGGATGAGATCCACACACAGGAGACATTTGTCACAAATCTTATACTTAAACATCTTCACAACCGGTGATGAGATTGGGCATCTCATCTGATAAGGTTGCAGCGCTTTGATCACTATAAGATAGTGTGATTTGTCTCGATCATTAGAATGTAAGATTCTTGATCACGGTGCTGGTACATTGGATGTATTGAAGGACCATGAGAAGCACCTTATGGAATACTGTCTCGAGTTTAAGGTTTGCTCTCATAATTCCCTAACAATAGGCTCTCAATCCTGAGACATTGATGAACTCAAGTTTCTATCTATTCATTTGCTTTGAGTCACCAATGAGTGAGGCCAACTGTAGGTCAACACCTCGGTGTCTTGGGTACGTGGTAGTAGGACTGTGGGAACATCCAATGGTCAAGATGAAATCTATCTATATTATCCCCTTGTGCCAATTAATGGATTTATCATTAGTAAGTGCGCACCCATCTCGATTAAGAGTTAATTGGATGGTACTAATGATCACTGTGATTAATTGGGGCTCAAGGATAATAAGATGTGGATTTAAATTGGCGGGACATTATTAGTCCAGTTAATCCATGGATATTGATAGAGGGGCTTAATTGTAACAATCGGGAAGTTTAGGGTCTTCATTGTAATTTATTTCTAAGACTGGAGTGCAATTGCATTTATATAGTGGTGTTATTTGCAATTAACTGTGGGCCCGGATTACACATTAGATGTGGGGTCACGTGTCCCAGTTGGAGCCAGCTTTCTATGGAATCCCTAGTGGTCCCCACGCTAGCCCAAGTTATTGGAAAGATACTTATCCTACTAGAACTCTAAGATGAAGGAATTAGGAAGTTACTATTTCTATTTGAAGTGGGACTTCTAATAGTGGTAATAGTAAGGTTACTATTTTGTGTAGAAGTAAGACTTCTATTTCAATTAGTACAAGAGAAGGAGGTTGCTTAATGCTATAAAAGGAGAAACAAAGGGCTGGGATTTCTATCCTTGGAATTCACGCCCAAAATCCCTTTGTGCAAGAGTTGCACATACTTCTCTTCTCCTTCTAGTTCTCTTCTAGTTTCCTTTAGAGCTTCTAGTTGTTTTCTTTAGGAGATCCCACCCATCTCCTTTAGAGAAGAGATCTGATACGGGCCATAGAATGGAAGGCTAAGAGGTCTTGTAGATCTAAAGTTGTTTTCTTCTCCATCAAAGTACAACCGGACAACAAAGGTATAATCTGCTTCTCTAATCTTTCGTAGATTATTTTGCATGGTGTTGCTTGTAATATTGCTGTATATGGTATAAGAGTATGAGGGATTGCATCCTGGATATGGTTGAAGGCCTTATGGACGTTTGATCCTTGAGTAAAGTGGGTCAAAAGTCTTGAAATTACATCCACGAGGCCCACCTATTTCCAACATATATCTCTAGGATAACTTGCCTTTTTATCCGAATCTCAATGTTCCCCTAGTTGGTGACACCTTCAAGAAGACCTTATCTCCTTCTTTGAACTGTAAATCTCTTTTGTGAGAATTTGTGTAACTCTTCTGTCTACTCCGGGCCACTTTCAGACGTTCTTGAATCTGCCTGACCTTGTCACTGGTTTCACTCACCATGGCTGGCCCATGTAAACTACGGGTATCAACCTCTTCCCAACAAACAGGTGTCCTACACCTCCTGCCATACTGTCACGCCCCCAAACCCGGATCCCTACAGAGTTTCAACCTCGGGGGCTGGAAAGTGGGGAGATGAGTGATGATTATATTTCTCCCAAGATCCGCGTGTGTGAGGATCCAAAATCACAACACTCTCTGAATATTTTTGCAGAAGCTTTTGTGGCAATGCGACCCGGAGTCCATGGACATCATCGGATTTTGCGTCGCATACAACCTCTAGCATAAAGCTATCATTTTATGAACCCTATCAGACTAGAATAAACCAACATAATAAAGTACAGAGCTGACAGTAACAGGATATTACATTCCCATATATGTTCAAGTTACAAGTATCAATGTGTATTAATTACAATCCCAAGAAAGGGCTAATAAAAGCCGTACAATAACAAACTAATATCCACTACCCAAAAGTGACGTGACTTCCGATGTCAAGCAGAATGTCTACATGACATAGCCGACAAGACAACCTGCAACTCATGGCTCCACAGCCAATAAACTCTCAGCTCGGGGCGGGGAAACTGAACCTGAGTACCAAAATAGTGGGTCAAACACGACGGTTTGGCAAGCAGGTGAAAAGACATATCAATAACGAAATTACCTTGGAAAACATTTAAACCTGTCAAAACAATAGTTTCATAAAACGAGATAATCATTTATTCAAATACGTATGCAATATAAAACATGTAAGGTATCCAAGGAAACGGGAAACAAGCAAGATGGCAACCACAAAAAGCTAAGTCCTCTATCATCGAAGTGACATGAGCATATCGGGATATTGTCTCAGTCACCGAAGTGAGGAAATGCAACATAAGTAACATATACATAATATAATACGGGACATGACCACGGTAGCGAACCGGGCATCGGGAACCACAGTAGCAATCTGTGGCATCGGGACAAGACCACGGTAATAACCGGGTAGCGGGATCCAAACTGTAGCTGGCGGGACGGGAAAGGGTCTCCAAGTCGGTGGATCAATCCGACAAGGAAAGCCAAGCTTAGTGGTGCCGACTCATAGGTCAAATCATGTAAAACAAGACATGTTCAAATCATATGTAATGCACTTAAATAAACGGGAGGGACGGGGTGCTCAAAAGCACTAATTTCATTTTTATTCGGGCATGTATAAATGGGCTAGCAAAAATGCTAAAATACACTTTCAATACTTTCGGGAATGCTAAATCATAATTCGAGAAATTCAGGCTCTTATCGGGAATCAAGATAAATCATAATTCGAGAAACTCGGGCTATTATCGCGATTCAAGATAAATCATATTTCGAGAAATTTGGGCTATTATCGGGATTCGATATAAATCAAGTGAATAAGGACCCCGTATGTCGATTGTAATGATCACTTGGTACTCTTTGAGTTTGGAGACATTCCGGGCTCTTTATGCACCTTAGGTATTCAAACTTTAATCGAATTTTAAATAATCAAAACATAATATATAATCAAAACATAATAGAAATGGGATCCTAAGCACAATATTAATCTCGTAGTACCTTACAACCTACTCAGTCATCGAAAGGAAAACGGATTCGCGATACCCAAACAAACCAATTTCACGTTTAGATAAAAGAAAGGGTATCCCGTCGTTCCGTACCGTTCAAGATTGAATTAGGTTAAGTACCGATACAACCGGATTAACCATGAGGAATGTCGGTTCAACCATCCTCACAAGAAGTCAAACGGGTCCACAAAAGGGTCACTAAGTTCCACTTAAAGTCCATCTAACATAGGGCAAAAATCCATTTTTCAGCAGGGTTTCCAGTTGGGCAGGTCGACCTGGCCCTTGGCCGGTCGACCCAGTACACAGTGGGCTCGGTCGACCGGCCAAGGGCTAGGTCGACCGGGAGTTGTAAATTAAAATGCAGGAATAGTGTTTTGGTCTGGTTCCAGAGAACCTGACCATGTGTCGCCGGTCGACCGCGCCCCTTGGCCGGTCGACCGCGTGAACTGCGTAACAGTAGTTCCCGCAGTGCAGCAGGTCGTCCAACAGGGGACCTGATCCAGTGTGCCCGGTGGACCGCGCCCGTTGGCCGGTCGACCGCGTGAACTGCCTAACAGAACCCAGGTTCTGTTTCAGCAGTTCAATGGGTCTGTCCATTTTCCAATCCTTTTCTCCTCCTTTCTTAAACCTGATTAACAATCCAAATCATGGATTTGACAAGCTAACAAGAACCAATATGAGCATTTATTTCAAATCTAAACAAGCCATTAATATCACAAAATGTTTGGTGAAATCATCAATGCATATCATAAAAGTCATTCAAAGCTAAAAGTATCAATTCATCCACTTGCCTTGGGTCTTAAATAAAAGGAAATCAAGCTCCTAAGCACCCTTGCAAGCCAAGAACACAAACTCTACAAAAACCCCCAAAACAAATCCTAAAATGGGTCAAAACAATGAAGGAGAAGAGAAAGCTTTCAATAATGAAAATGTAGCTTCTCTAAGGCTAGAAGAACACTAATCTAGAAGATTAGGGAGACAGCTTACCAATATGTGCTCCAAATGAGCAAAGCAAGCTAAAAGAAGATCTTAGAAAGATGAGATTCCTTCACAAATGGTACCAATGGGAAGCTCTTGAAGTTGTGAAGAAGATGGTGAAGTCCTTATAGATGTTGGTGCAAACTTGGTAGTGCTTGATGAAGGAAAAGCAAGAAGAATAAGAGAAAAGCCAAGCAAACCCTAGGCTCAAGGTGGTTGTGCTGGAAAAAGAGAAAGGAAAAAGGGGAGATGGGTTCTTGTAGCCAATGGAAATGGGCTCCACGACTTAAGAACTTTGAAAGGCTGAAATAGTGGTTTTCGGGACTTCGGATGAAATCGACGAAGAAGGAAGAAATGATCGTCGAAATATCTAGTTTCCAAAAAGTATATGTTTCGCGGGTTTCGGGAATAACAATAATTTGGTACAAATTTGGTGTAAAAGTACTGTTTTGCCCTTGAAGTTAGAAAAGTCAAGTTTCGGGGTTTCGAACGGGAACGGGATCAACATGAAAGTTGAAGGGATTAACAAAAAAATTAAACCGGGATAAAACACCAAATCAAAAGAACTTCGAGTAATCCCCCAAGCATACGTAAGTCATGAAAAGGAACCTCCAAAGGGCCCCACTAGTCACAAAGGCACTCAAAATTTCCCAAAGTTATAACAAAGCTATTCTAATCCCAACTAACCACAATCCACTAAACACACTTAGAGCTAAAACACAGCTCAAAAACACAAATCTGGGCCTCTCGGGTCGGGGTCTCACACATACAATGCCTCAAAGGGCGCCATCCCAATGCTCGAGTGGTAGTTGTTGTTGTACGTAAACTCACACAAAGGTAGAGTCTCGTCCCATTGAGTCCTGAAGTCTAACACACAAGCACAGAGCATATCCTCAAGTGTCTGAATCGTTCTCTCTGATTGGCCATCTGTCTGTGGATGGTAAGTTGTGCTGAACTATAGCCTTGTACCCATAGACTCATGTAGTGTCTTCCAAAATCTCGAGACGAATCTGCTGTCTCTATCAGACGTGATGGAAACTGGCTGACCATGTCTGCTGACAATCTCACTGACAAACAACTCTGCCAAAGGTAACATGTGCATCTTCTTTCCTGTCTTCATCGGGATGAAGTGAGCTGACTTGGTGAGATGGTCCACGATGACCCAGATAGCATCATTACCTTTGCTGGTCCTCGGTAATCCCGAAATGAAATCCATGGTAATGTGTTCCCATTCCCATTCTGGAATCTCTAACGGTTGCAACAACCTTGGAGGCTTCTGGTGCTCTGCCTTGATCAACTGACATGTCATACATTGGGAGACAAACACAACTATCTCTCTCTTCATGTTGTTCCACCAAAATCTGCCCTTTAAGTTCTGGTACATCTTCGTGCAGACTGGATGCATAGAGTACCTTGTATTGTGAGCCTCTGTCATGATGTCATTCCTCAGTCCTTCGATGTTTGGCACATAAAAACGGTCACGGTAGTACAAAACTCCATGAACAATGCGAAAATCAGGGCGATCTGCTATATGCTCTGAAACCTTGGCCAACTCTGGATCTTGCAACTGACTATCTTTGATCTTTTGGATGAAGGAAGGCTCTGACACTGACAAGTTGGCTAATACTACACCCTTCTTCAGTGGCTGAAGGTCTATACTCAACTCTTCAAACTGTTCAAAGATACAAGTGCCACTGAGATTTTCCAAGCCTACTGACTTTCTGCTCAAAGCGTCAGCAACTACATTTGCCTTCCCCGGGTGATACTTGATTGGAAAATCATAGTCCTTGATATATTCCATCCATCTTCTTTGCCTCATATTCAACTCCTTCTGAGAAAACAAGTACTGTAAGCTGCGGTGGTCTGAATGAACCTCCAATTTCTCTCCATAGAGATAATGTCTCCACATCTTCAATGTGAAAACAACCGTTGCTAACTCAAGATCATTTGTTGCATAGTTCTTCTCATGATCTTTCAACTGCCGGGATCCATAGGCTATCACTTTTCCTTCCTGCATAAACACGCATCCAAGTCCAATGTTCGAAGCGTTAGTAAAGATAGTAAAACCGCCGCTTCCGGATGGCAAGGTAAGGACTGGTGCTGTGGTTAATCTCTTCTTCAACTCTTGGAAGCTATCTTCACACTTATCTGACCACACATAAGGCACGTTCTTCTTTGTCAACTTCGTCAAGGGTGACGCAACTGACGAAAATCCTTGAGCAAACCTCCGGTAATAGCCTGCCAATCCTAGAAAACTCCTAATTTCTGACACATTCTTCGGTTTTTCCCATTGCACTACTGCCTCAATCTTGGATGGGTCTACTGAAAATCTTTCCTTGGAGATAATGTGCCCCAAAAATGCCACTTGCTTTAGCCAAAACTCACACTTATTGAGTTTGGCATACAACTGGTTCTTTCTCAGAAGCTGCAATGCTATTCTCAAGTGCTCTTCATGTTAGAATCACACGATCACTGAGAGGGGGGGGGGGGGGGTGAATCAGTGATGTCCCAATACTTGTTACTTGAATACTTGTAAGTCCTAAATAATCAAAGCAATCGCAGGAACACAAGGTTTTAACGTGGTTCACCCAAAGGCTACGTCCACGGTGCAATGACTACCCGGACACCAATCCGTGGCTAGTCTTACTTGATTAATTTCTAAAGCTTCAACTTTAAGGAGCACCCACCCATGTTTCAGATAACACCCACTATCTAGGAAGCAACAACTCCCTTTATAATTTCGTCTGCACCAACAGACAGGATCACCAAACCCCAATATCAAGCACCCACTTGATATTTTACAATGATTAGAGAAAAACCCTTTACAGAAATTAATCTCTCACTCTCAATCCCATACAATCAGACTTTTCATAAATATGAATTGAGAGACACTTATCTGAAGAAACTACTGATGAAGAACCATCTTCTTGATGCCAGAGTTTCTTCTTTACTTGTTGTAATGAAATCACAGCAGTAAATTCTTGCAAGCTCACACACACTCACAAATCTTCTCTCTGTTTCTATGTGTATTCTTGTATCTGTGTATTTCAAACGATCCCTAGCATGCCTTTATATAGGATCTGCCATCCCTAATTCGAGATTGCAAAGGACTGAGAGATGTTTTGGAAACTCCTGCAAGGATTAGAAAGGATTCCCTGTTTGTTTTCTTGCAACTTTCTATTGTGTACACTTCTTCAAGAATTAGAAGTGACTCCCTGTTTCCTCTCGTGTGACTTTCTGTTTTGTACACTTCTTCAAGAATTAGAAGTGACTCTCTGTTTCCTCTCGTGCGACTCTGTTTTGCGCTCTGCGCTTGACCGACCTCAGAGCTTGAACGAGCTTTGCGCTTTACCGAGCTTTTCAGTGCTTGAGCGACCTTTGCGTTTTACCGGGCTGCTCAGTGCTTGAGCTATCTTTGCGCTTTACCGGGCTGCTCAGTGCTTGAGCTATCTTTACCGATCTACTTAGTGCTTAACCATGCACTGCAATTTACCAACCTCAATGCTTTGCTGAACTGACCAAGTTCAACGCTTTGCCAGTGCTTCAACGATTTCTGCACTTGTCCGAGCTCAGTGAATGAACCGAGCTTCATGTTTTTACCGGGCTCAACACTTGATGCTTTAAACAGACTTGACGCTTGACACTTTTACCGAACTGAGCTGTCATGGCTGGGATCAGTGCTTTACCGAGTTCAACACTTGATTCTTCTTTGAACTCTGCACTTCTTCGAATTGAGCTATCATGTCCGAGCAGTCCGAGTTCCATGCATTTACCGATCTCTTTTATTTTTGTTACCGTAACTGCGCTAAGGCATTCTGTGCCGAGCAGAGGCATTCTGTGCTGTGCCGAGTTGAGTTACCGATCTCATTGACTTGTTACCGTAATTGTGCCAATGCATTCTGTGCCGAGCTTCTGTGCCGAGCTGAGGCATCATGTGCTGTGCCGAGCTGAGGCATCATTTGCTATGCCCGTGTGACAATGTGTTGACAATAATTCCAACACACAATGCCAAGCTTCAAACAACAAACTCTCTTCAAAATCCAACAATCTCCACCTTTGGAATTGTTGGCAACACTTGGAACATGTTAACCATCAATCAATTTTGCACACCGGTTTCTGTTCTGTTCTGAAATGCTGTAGCATGTGTCGCGACCCCGGACCGAGGCCGCGGCGGTTAATTAAAAATTTTGAAAGATTTAAAGACCTCCCACAGGTTCCCGCGGTGAGGGTTCCAAACAAACACGCATGGGACAACCCACTCACACGATCAAGTATGCGGAAGCGCGTGGCAAATCACATCTTATCATATCATGTCATAATAGGAAACATAATGACATCGAGACATAATATCAGAATGAAACATAACAAGGCATTCCCATAATTCAAGTTGTAAAGTTAACAAAATAAGTTAAGTTATTACACTTCCCAATAAGAGGCCAACATAGGCCAATACAATACCAAAAGTATATCAAAAATCCCAAAAAGTGATCCAACGGAACTCATGCACCACCCCAACGTCTAGATGACGTCATCGGGCTGCCACTCACGGGCTAGGTTGGGCCCAACGGCCTCCTCCTGGCACTCCTCCTCAAAGGGAGGGTCTCCTGCACCTGGACACCATAATACAAGCATCAAACACAACGGTTTGGCAAGAAATCACTTAAGTGAAAGCATGTAAAACATTGTTAAATCGAAATATCAAGAAAATACTTTACTTGTGGAACACTTTTCTAAATCAAAGACAAAGCTAACATGAATGCATAACATATATATATCATGAATAGCAAATCCACATAGAGCCCATCCTTTCTCTATCATTTATAATGAAAAGAGCAAGCACGCACGACAAGCACGAATATACATAATATAGCACGACACGATTCCCACAAAAACGGGATTTCCGGCCGCGGAACCGGACACGCACGATGTGTAATAAATACACTACTAATCTGCAGTTAGTTCACATGTTTAAGGACCCCCAGACAGTGGATCAGACTGAGAGGGCAGTCCAAGCTCTGTGGTGTTCACTAGAATTCATGAATGCACAAAACACGCGAAACACGATTCAAACATATCGAAAATAGAGGGGGAAATCACTTGTCACGACAAGACAAGGCACGACTAGCACAATGCATAATATATATGCTCACAACTTATAGAAGTGATCCCCATTTGATACTTGAAACACATCTTGAAACATATCTTGTAAATACTTGAAACACATCTTGAAACATATCTTGGAAATACTTGATTTCAAAACGAGTACACTATATTACTTGAAGTATCAAAACAGAGTTCAAAACGCGATAATTTTGTCAAGTACGTACTTAGGCTATTCAATGACTCTTGGGTGATTGGAACTCTGTTGTTAAAATCTAATAATTGGTGTCCCCGAAGTTGCTTCGTATCTTGGAGTTCCAATCACGCAATGTCAGGTTAAAGTCCACAACATAGCCTAGTTTTTCTTTTCCAATCCTTAAAAATGCATAAATGGGTTAAAATTTCAAAACAGTCTCTTTCTCAAAAATTTCAGGCAGCAGGCAGTTCGCTCGAGCGAACCAGGGGTCGCTCGAGCGGACAGCTTGCTGTCTGCGCCCGGACCAGGCAGTGGCCTGGTCGCTCGAGCGGACCCATGGTTCGCTCGAGCGAACAGGCTTCTGCCTGCGCTCATGCCAAGCAGGGGCCTGGTCGCTCGAGCGGACCCCTGGTTCGCTCGAGCGAACAGGCTTCTGCCTGTGCTCGCTGAGTGCAGAAATTGCACTCCTAATACATGGTCCACATGTCAAATCTTTTCCTCCTTTCTTTTCTACAATCTTTCCACTCAAATTAGCAAACTAAATACATGAATAACCATGCTATCAAGGCTCACATTGGGGCATTCATTTCAAACTTAATCAATGCCTTAACAAAGAACCCATTTCACAATACTTGAAAACCCATTCATCTCTAAACAAATCCAAACTTCAACAAAACAAGACCCATTTCAAAGATATGAAATTCTGAAAGTGTGGAAGGACATTAGATATGCTTGCATTGTCTAAAACAAGATCATAACATGAAAACCTAATAAATCAAAACATTAATACCAAATGCAAATCCAAGACACACATGTACAACCACTTAAATGAATCACTTGCCTTAGCCAAATAAACACAAGATCTTTCTTCAAGCACTCCAAATCAAAGGCCAATCCAAGAACTACAAAAGCCCATGAAATCCATTCAAAAACTCACCCAAAAACACAACCCAACAACCCATTTCGAAATGGTTGCTACAAGTTAGAAAAACAAGATCTTTGGAGGTAGAAGAAACTCCATTAAAGAGATGGGTTGAAGCTCTTACCTAGAGATGCCCAAACAAGGAGTGAAGAAGAAAATGGAGATCCTTCCCACCAAGAAACTTCAAGAAAATTGCATCAATGGAAAGCTTAGCTTGAGAGGAAGAAGATGATGGTTTTAGAATTTCATTTGGAGTCTCCTAGCTCAAGCATTCAAGGGAAGAAGAAGAGGGGAAAAGAGGGGTTTTTCCCAGCCCTAAGTTTAGAAAAATTGCAGAGATTTGTAGAATGGAGAGGAAGAGAAGGGAAAGGAGGTTAAGTGATTGCAAGATGGGACCCATTAGAACTAATTCTTGTATCAAGGAAAACATGAACTTGCGGGCCTCGGATGAAGTCGACGAAGAAGGATAAAACGATCCTCGAAATATCTAGTTTTCAAAAAGTATATTTTTGACATGGTTTGGGGGACCTCGAAAATCGTGTCCAGATTTGAGTGTGAAAAGGCTATTTTACCCTTTTTGGCCAAAACTTGATTTTCTAGGCTTCAAACACAAATGAGCTAAACATGAAACTTGCACATAATCATAAAACCAATCAAATGAGATGAAAATCACGATTAACACACAACCAAACACAATCTTCCCACGCTTGCACGTACACCCAGGCCTTCCTGAGTGAGCCTAATAAACACTAAACGTTCTCGAACTCCCCCAAAGCTAAAAAAACCATGACTAAACTAATCACATTCTAACCCACGATAACTAAACTCAAACAAGACTAAGTACACACTAAGCAAACACTATTGGGTTAATCCTGGGTTGGGGTTTGACATCCTCCACCCCTTAGGATATTTGGTCCACCAAATAAAACAAATTTTTACCTCGGGTAACAAGTGTGGGTATTTCCTCTGAACTTGCTCTCTCAATTCCCAAGTGGCTTCTTCTGGTTCATGATTTTCCCAAAGTACCTTGACCCAATGAATTGTCCGATTTCTCAGCTCTTGCTCCTTGGTATCAATGATCCTGACCGGTCTTTCCACATACGAAGCATCCTCTCGAATCTCCAAGGGCTCGTGCTGCAAAATGTGAGAAGGACTAGTCACATACTTCTTGAGCATGGAAACATGAAATACGTTGTGTACCCCGGAGAGTTCCGGCGGTAACGCAAGCCTATATGCCACGTCTCCAATCTTGCTCAAAATCTCATATGGACCAATAAATCTCCTTGACAACTTGCCCTTCTGACCGAACCTCAAGGTTCCTCTGACGGGTGAAACCTTCAAGAACACCTTGTCACCCACTTGAAACTGCAATTCTCTTCGGCGAGTGTCTGCATAACTCTTCTGTCTGCTACGGGCGATCTTCAAGCGTTCCTGAATCAATTTGACCTTGTCACTAGTCTCACCAACTATAGTCGGTCCGTGAAAGCTACGAACACCGACTTCTTCCCAACAAACCGGAGTTCTGCATCTTCTACCATAGAGAGCCTCAAAAGGTGCCATACCAATGCTAGAATGGTAGCTATTGTTGTAAGCGAACTCACAAAGTGGTAAGCACTCATCCCACTGAACTTTGAAATCCAACACACAAGCACGCAACATGTCTTCAAGAGTCTGTATCGTCCGCTCTGACTGACCATCTGTCTGAGGATGATACGCTGTACTGAACTGAAGTTTGGTACCCATGGACTCAAGAAGAGATTTCCAAAACCTCGAAACAAATCTGCTATCTCTATCTGAGGTGATGGAAACGGGTTGACCATGCTTACTCACAATCTCATCAAACAAAGAGTTTGGCAAGAGGTGCCATATGCATCATATTACCAGTCTTCATCGGAATGAAGTGAGCAGACTTGGTAAGACGGTCCACAATGATCCATATTGCATTATTCCCCTTCTTAGTATTAGGCAATCCGGAGACGAAATCCATGGTGATGTGCTCCCATTTCCACTCCGGAATCTCTAATGGCTGTAGCAAGCCTGGAGGTTTCTGGTGCTCTGCTTTGATCAACTGGCAAGTCAAACAACGAGACACAAAAGCTGCTACTTCCCTCTTCATATTGTTCCACCAAAATCTATTCTTCAAGTTCTGATACATCTTCGTGCTACCAGGATGCATGGAGTATCTTGTGTTGTGGGCTTCAGTCATAATCTCTTCCTTCAGATCATCCACATTCGGTACACACAACCGATCACGAAAGTACAACACTCCATTCACCAACTTGAAGTCTGGACGCTCTGCAATATGATCCACAATCCTAACCAAATCTGAATCTTGTAACTGACTGTCCTTGATCTTCTGGATGAAGGTAGGCTCAGACACTATCATATTTGCTAGCATAACCCCCAACTCTAGGGTCTGCACTTCAACACCTAACTCTTCAAACTGCTGAAGGACACTAGCTCCTCTCAAACTGGCCATGATCCCTGACTTTCTGCTCAAAGCATCAGCTACAACATTCACTTTACCTGGATGGTACTTGATTGGAAAATCATAGTCTTTGATGTACTCCATCCATCTCCTCTGCCTCATATTCAGATCCTTCTGAGAAAACAAATACTGCAAACTCCTATGATCTGAATGGACCTCAAATCTCTCTCCATAGAGATAGTGCCTCCACATCTTCAAAGCAAAGACTACTGCTGCCAATTCCAGATCATGAGTTGCATAATTCTTCTCGTGGTCCTTCAACTGCCTTGAGCCATAGGCAATCACCTTGCCATCTTGCATCAACACACAACCTAATCCCACATTGGAAGCATCTGTAAAAACAATGAATCCACCGCTGCCCGATGGTAATGTGAGGATTGGAGCTGTGGTTAATCTTCTCTTCAACTCTTGGAAACTAGCTTCACACTGTTCTGTCCACACAAACGGAACACTCTTCCGGGTCAAAGTAGTCAAGGGTGCCGCAATAGACGAGAAGCCTTGGACAAATCTTCGGTAGTAGCCTGCTAACCCCAAGAAACTCCTGATTTCTGTCACACTGCTTGGTCTCTTCCAATCAACTACTGCCTCTATCTTGGCTGGATCCACTGCTAAACCTTCTTTTGAGATGATGTGGCCTAGAAAAGCAACTTGCTCTAACCAGAATTCACACTTACTGAGTTTAGCATACAACTGATTATCCCTCAAAAGTTGCAATGATGACCTCAAGTGTTCTTCATGATCCTCTCTACTCTTGGAATACACAAGAACATCATCAATAAACACTACTGCTGAGTGATCCAAGTATTGAGCAAACACTTTGTTCATGAGAGCCATGAAAACAGCCGGTGCATTGGTCAAACCAAAGGGCATTACTAGAAACTCATAATGCCCATACCTCGTTCGAAAAGCCGTTTTCTGCACATCTGAATCTCTAACTCTCAACTGATGATACCCAGATCTCAAATCTATCTTGGAAAAGTAAGCTGCTCCTTGCAATTGGTCAAACAATTCATCAATCCTAGGCAAAGGGTACTTGTTTTTGACCGTTACTTGATTCAACTTCCTGTAATCAATACACATCCTCAAGCTTCCATCTTTCTTCTTCACAAATAGAACTGGTGCTCCCCAAGGTGAAACACTTGGCCTAACAAAACCCTTGCCCAACAACTCTTGCAACTGAAGTTTCAACTCACCCAATTCTGCTGGAGCCATCCTGTAAGGTGCAATTGAGATCGGAGCTGTCCCTGGAAGAAGCTCTATAGTGAACTCAACTTCCCTAATTGGTGGTAATCCCGGGATTTCATCTGGAAAAACATCCGGAAATTCACACACAACGGGGATTCCCTCCACCCCTTGGGACTGTTTATCCTCCGTGATAAACGCTACAAAAGCCTCACATCCACTGTGAATCAACCTGCTTGCCTTAAGCAAGGAAACAAACCCAGGTCTAGATGGTTTCCTGATCCCCTGAAATACCAACTCTGCTTGCTCTCCTTGCAATCTGAATGTTATGATTTTACTGAAACAATCCATGGTGGCATGATATGCTTCTAACCAATCCATGCCTAAAATGATATGAAAATCATGCATGTCTAGGACAATAAGATTGGCTGGTAAATTTACATCTCCTAACAAAACTGGACAGTTAGGGTAATAGGTTCTACACTCAACCTGCCTACCCACTGGGGTTGTCACAAGCAAAATAAAATCCAGTTGACTATGGGGTGCATCAATCATCTTAACAAACATAGGAGACATAAATGAATGTGTTGATCCAGGATCAAATAAAATCTGTGCTTCTACACCACAAACAAGAAGTTTACCTTCTACGACATCTCCTGCAGCTTCAGCATCTGCACGGTTGAGGTTGAATAGACGACCTTGTTGCTGAGGCCTGTTCTGATTCTGATTCTGCCTGCCCTGGACGTTTCTATTCTGCGGAGGTGGACGCACATTCTGATTCTGCCTTGCTTGCTGCTGTTGCTGAGGTGGCCTGATCTGATTCTGATGTGGTGCCTGATTCTGAGGAGGTGCTGGCCTCTGTTGCTGGTTTCTGTACTGCTGATTTTGAAGCTGTGGGCAATCTTTAATGGCATGGTTCATTGCCCCACACTTGAAGCAAGCTCCCGTGGCCTTACGACATTCATGTGTCGGGTGGTTCTTGCCACAATGAGCACAACCTTGGGCCACTATATTCTGCTCTTGCTTTGGCTTCTTGCTATGGTGCTGAGATCTCTGATTGTGCTGCTGGTATAGCAGCCTGATCATTCTCATTTTGGTTATTAGCTGAAGCATTGTTTGGTAGAACTCTTCTTGGAGGCATTGCTGCAAAACAAAATGTTAGTACACAATAAATATAGTCACATGGTTTCCTAGACGTCACACTAAACAATTCTAACGAATTCACGAACTCTCACCACGATCCTAAGATCTTTCTAGTTTCTTTTAAGTGCCTGAAACAAGTCCCGCTCTGATACCAGTCCTGTCGCGACCCCGGACCGAGGCCGCGGCGGTTAATTAAAAATTTTGAAAGATTTAAAGACCTCCCACAGGTTCCCGCGGTGAGGGTTCCAAACAAACACGCATGGGACAACCCACTCACACGATCAAGTATGCGGAAGCGCGTGGCAAATCACATCTTATCATATCATGTCATAATAGGAAACATAATGACATCGAGACATAATATCAGAATGAAACATAACAAGGCATTCCCATAATTCAAGTTGTAAAGTTAACAAAATAAGTTAAGTTATTACACTTCCCAATAAGAGGCCAACATAGGCCAATACAATACCAAAAGTATATCAAAAATCCCAAAAAGTGATCCAACGGAACTCATGCACCACCCCAACGTCTAGATGACGTCATCGGGCTGCCACTCACGGGCTAGGTTGGGCCCAACGGCCTCCTCCTGGCACTCCTCCTCAAAGGGAGGGTCTCCTGCACCTGGACACCATAATACAAGCATCAAACACAACGGTTTGGCAAGAAATCACTTAAGTGAAAGCATGTAAAACATTGTTAAATCGAAATATCAAGAAAATACTTTACTTGTGGAACACTTTTCTAAATCAAAGACAAAGCTAACATGAATGCATAACATATATATATCATGAATAGCAAATCCACATAGAGCCCATCCTTTCTCTATCATTTATAATGAAAAGAGCAAGCACGCACGACAAGCACGAATATACATAATATAGCACGACACGATTCCCACAAAAACGGGATTTCCGGCCGCGGAACCGGACACGCACGATGTGTAATAAATACACTACTAATCTGCAGTTAGTTCACATGTTTAAGGACCCCCAGACAGTGGATCAGACTGAAAGGGCAGTCCAAGCTCTGTGGTGTTCACTAGAATTCATGAATGCACAAAACACGCGAAACACGATTCAAACATATCGAAAATAGAGGGGGAAATCACTTGTCACGACAAGACAAGGCACGACTAGCACAATGCATAATATATATGCTCACAACTTATAGAAGTGATCCCCATTTGATACTTGAAACACATCTTGAAACATATCTTGTAAATACTTGAAACACATCTTGAAACATATCTTGGAAATACTTGATTTCAAAACGAGTACACTATATTACTTGAAGTATCAAAACAGAGTTCAAAACGCGATAATTTTGTCAAGTACGTACTTAGGCTATTCAATGACTCTTGGGTGATTGGAACTCTGTTGTTAAAATCTAATAATTGGTGTCCCCGAAGTTGCTTCGTATCTTGGAGTTCCAATCACGCAATGTCAGGTTAAAGTCCACAACATAGCCTAGTTTTTCTTTTCCAATCCTTAAAAATGCATAAATGGGTTAAAATTTCAAAACAGTCTCTTTCTCAAAAATTTCAGGCAGCAGGCAGTTCGCTCGAGCGAACCAGGGGTCGCTCGAGCGGACAGCTTGCTGTCTGCGCCCGGACCAGGCAGTGGCCTGGTCGCTCGAGCGGACCCATGGTTCGCTCGAGCGAACAGGCTTCTGCCTGCGCTCATGCCAAGCAGGGGCCTGGTCGCTCGAGCGGACCCCTGGTTCGCTCGAGCGAACAGGCTTCTGCCTGTGCTCGCTGAGTGCAGAAATTGCACTCCTAATACATGGTCCACATGTCAAATCTTTTCCTCCTTTCTTTTCTACAATCTTTCCACTCAAATTAGCAAACTAAATACATGAATAACCATGCTATCAAGGCTCACATTGGGGCATTCATTTCAAACTTAATCAATGCCTTAACAAAGAACCCATTTCACAATACTTGAAAACCCATTCATCTCTAAACAAATCCAAACTTCAACAAAACAAGACCCATTTCAAAGATATGAAATTCTGAAAGTGTGGAAGGACATTAGATATGCTTGCATTGTCTAAAACAAGATCATAACATGAAAACCTAATAAATCAAAACATTAATACCAAATGCAAATCCAAGACACACATGTACAACCACTTAAATGAATCACTTGCCTTAGCCAAATAAACACAAGGTCTTTCTTCAAGCACTCCAAATCAAAGGCCAATCCAAGAACTACAAAAGCCCATGAAATCCATTCAAAAACTCACCCAAAAACACAACCCAACAACCCATTTCGAAATGGTTGCTACAAGTTAGAAAAACAAGATCTTTGGAGGTAGAAGAAACTCCATTAAAGAGATAGGTTGAAGCTCTTACCTAGAGATGCCCAAACAAGGAGTGAAGAAGAAAATGGAGATCCTTCCCACCAAGAAACTTCAAGAAAATTGCATCTATGGAAAGCTTAGCTTGAGAGGAAGAAGATGATGGTTTTAGAATTTCATTTGGAGTCTCCTAGCTCAAGCATTCAAGGGAAGAAGAAGAGGGGAAAAGAGGGGTTTTTCCCAGCCCTAAGTTTAGAAAAATTGCAGAGATTTGTAGAATGGAGAGGAAGAGAAGGGAAAGGAGGTTAAGTGATTGCAAGATGGGACCCATTAGAACTAATTCTTGTATCAAGGAAAACATGAACTTGCGGGCCTCGGATGAAGTCGACGAAGAAGGATAAAACGATCCTCGAAATATCTAGTTTTCAAAAGTATATTTTTGACATGGTTTTGGGACCTCGAAAATCGTGTCCAGATTTGAGTGTGAAAAGGCTATTTTACCCCTTTTGGCCAAAACTTGATTTTCTAGGCTTCAAACACAAATGAGCTAAACATGAAACTTGCACATAATCATAAAACCAATCAAATGAGATGAAAATCACGATTAACACACAACCAAACACAATCTTCCCACGCTTGCACGTACACCCAGGCCTTCCTGAGTGAGCCTAATAAACACTAAACGTTCTCGAACTCCCCCAAAGCTAAAAACCATGACTAAACTAATCACATTCTAACCCACGATAACTAAACTCAAACAAGACTAAGCACACACTAAGCAAACACTATTGGGTTAATCCTGGGTTGGGGTTTGACTGTTAGGTTAGGAAATAGTGATCTTTAGTGCAAGTGGGAGTTTGTTGGGATTTGTGTATGCCCTAAAGCCCACTGACAGCACTCACATCTCTGTTACTGGATATTTAATGGTTATTTATTAGAATTATTCTTCTCTCTTACTGCATGTATATATGTATGTTTGTGTAAGGTCCATTGTTTCTAGTAAATGACTTGGGTGTGTAGTGTCTACACACAGACAGGTCTGAGTCATGGACACTTGAAACAATAAACTGGTTCATAACTGAGAGATGGAGTTGGGCACTTCATCTTGGTATAAGTTATAGTGAGATACTCTCCTGTATTCAGGGTGACTTACCTTAGTCACAGAAGGCTTTTTCGGATTTATCTCATTAGTGCATGTGTCATGCATTGAACAGGACCATAGTAGGTGTGATCTCTAAAATAGTACTATCACTGAGAGAGATCAAGTCACCTTATGCTATTGAGTGACCAGTGCTCTTAATCTTGAGCATATGTGGATGAACTGACGAAGTCGAGTTCTTGTGCTTTAATTCACTATGGGTGAGATCCTGTTCATGGGTCGACAGCTCTGTGTTTTGGGTACTCGGGCTTGATTAGTTGGGACGTGCAGATGCAATAAAGAATCTATGCCATCTTGTGATGGAGTGATCGTCCCCTTAGAATTATCCAATTAATCATCAAAATCTAAGATCTTAGTATATGGATGTTCCATATGGATATTGAACTTGTGGGTCGCTCCTTGGACCAAGTGAATGATATCCGGATGATGATTAAGTCAAGGATATGAAGTTCTAAGGTTGAGATATAATCGAGAAGGTTGATAGTACATCGGATAACCTGACTTGATTATGGATGTTAAATAGAGGGGCATTTCGGTCATTTCACTTAGTAGGTCGAAGACGAATGTCATTTCCTGACAAGCTTAATTCATATTTAATATTTTTCCTTGGAGTGCAACCATAACTCTTTAGTGGAATGAGTTTGGGTTAAAATGATCTTAATGTTGCTATGGGGTTAGTATGGACATTTTGGTCATTTTGGGAGCCAAGGGCAAATATGTCTTTTGGTCCCTTCTCTAGCCACTTTCCTATATTTGAATGATTTCCTAATTTGTTTAGATGATATGTGGTTGAATTATTCTTGTGGAAAAATAATTGAGTTTAAATTCAAATAGGCCTTTCATGGCATACATGAATTTATCTCTAGCTAAATTATTGACTTGTGGGTCATGGTGTGTTTATCTATCATGTGGGCCAGCCATAAATGGGGTCCCTTGTGTGAGGTTTCCAATCTTTAGTAAGTATCTTTACTTGGAAGGTTGGACTCCTCATTGGGTAAGGATTCCTATAGTAAAAGTTTCCTAATTGTTTTAGAAACTAATATTAGAAGGTGTTGCAAACCTAAGGTAGCTGGTTGCTAATTTAATGGGATGGTCCTCTTAGTTTCCTATTTCTAATTAGAGAAAACTTAGAGGGAAAGATGCCATCCATAAATACCTCCCTATTGGACGTCCGAGGTTGTGAGAAAAAGATTGGAGGTGCAAAGAAATCCTATGGGGTGCAACAAGAAGAAGAAAAACCCATTGGCTGCCCACATGCTTTGTTCCTCGCCCATTGCTAGTTTCTTCTTTCTTCCTTGAAGTGAGAAAATCAAGTCTGGGTCTTTCCACATAATATAGTTCAGAAAACCTCTCAAGGATTCCATAGTTTGATCCCACAATCATAGCCAATCAGATTGGGTTGTGGAATAGAGGAGAAGATCAAAAGGAAGGTGACTGCAGAAAATTCCAGCAACTTGTCTTGCTGATTGCAGGCTTGTAATCAGCCCTTTTGGAAACTTGGTTTCAGAGATTTGAAGTCTTCATATCAGCAAGGTATTAGTCCTCTTTCATCTCCTTTTATTTTACAGTTGTTGATCATGATTTCATGGCGTGATTATGCGATTTTATGGCTGATTTCCGCTGCCCAGATCAGATTTCAGCAATCTGTTTTTGCTGATCCAAAGAAAAATCAGCCATGGACGTCCCTGTCAAGGGAGTTCAGATCTGAATCGCATAGACTTTCACATTCCGACCACAGGAGTCTGCAATATTTGTTCTCACAGAAGGATTTGAATATGAGACAGAGATGGTGGTGAAAGACCAGGATCGAATCCTAGAAGGGGGGGGGGGGGGTGAATAGGGTGAGCCAACAAATTACTAGACCAATTTTAACTCTTTTAAATTTTAAGTCACTTATGCTTAGAGAAAGTTTAATTATCTTGAGAAGAGGAGCAGTCTCTAAGTTAATCATCCATGAAATGAAACCAAAAGATCAATCACCATAACATAAGCATTTATAGTGGTTCGGCCAACATGCCTACATCGACTCCCGGCATCCCTACCGGATTTCACTAGCTCAATTTAAGGTTTAGGATCACCTCAAGCCTTACAAATACATCACTTATGCTTTTCGAGGCTAAGCAATAACCTATACACAATGCTTTTCTTTAGGCTAAGCAATAACCTATACAAGAGGATTTTCTCTTAAATAAAATGCCTATGAATGCATGGATAAGAGAACAATGAAGTGCAATTTAATGCCTCTAAAAAGGCTGATTAGAAAGTGAAAACTTAACTTCTAGAAGCATGCATATGAATGACAAAGTCTATGAATAATGCATATACTAGAAATCACTCTATCTCTTTATAGAAAGATGAAACTTTAAATGATGCAAAGATGATAAACATATGTATGAGAAAGAGTTGTTTGACAAACACATGGTTTTCCAAAAGATCAAACTTGAATGAAAAAGTACAACCTTAAGATTAACAAGTTAGATTTGAAAGCAAGGATTCATAACTCATGTGAATGGTAAATCATATGTTGATTTCATAAAGTTAAAACATTTCAAAGTTCAAAGCATGTTATGAAACACAACATCTCAAGAAGAAAGCCAACTATTTGATCATGCTTAAAAGAAAACAAAGATTTAGAAACAAAGCATGAAATTAATCTTGGGATAAAGAAAGCACACCCATTTGAAGATCAAAGGTTGAATCAATGGATTGGCTTCATAATCCCTTTACTAATTCTCCTAAAAAGTTGTTCTTTCTTGGCCTTGAAAATTCCCAAAAGTTCAGCACTTTTATCCAAACAAAAAGCCACTTTTTATAGAGAAAAAGTTCCCAACGGCTAGTGCCCGGTCGACCTGGTACAAGGCCGGGTCGACCAGGTGCTCAATGGTTCTAAAAATGCCCGTTGGAGAGGCTAACGGTCACAAATCCCCGGTCGACCCGCAGTGTGCCCGGTTGACCGGGTCCCTTTGCTCGGTCGACCGGCCACACAGGTAGGTCGACTTGGAGACAGCCCATAAAATCTAAAATTTCAGAAAGATGAAATTATGAGGGCTTCTTTCCAGGGGACTTTGAGGCACAAAGAATAAGCTTGAGAAAAAGACTTCAAAAGGATGAGAATAGAAT
The DNA here is from genome assembly GCA_003546025.1 of Camphora micrantha. Classification (NCBI taxonomy): domain Eukaryota; kingdom Viridiplantae; phylum Streptophyta; class Magnoliopsida; order Laurales; family Lauraceae; genus Camphora; species Camphora micrantha. The sequence continues at coordinate 45,029,944 of QPKB01000003.1, read as the reverse complement.
TTTAAGGTCATGAAACATTCAAACCAAAAATATGGATTTAAAAAAGAAAACTTTGAAAAGCTTGAATTGATTTTTGAACTCAAGGATAGAACATTTTGAGATTTTAAAATCTGAACTAAAAACTTCATGAACTTAAGATAATTAAGATTTGAAAACCATGCATATCATTTAATAAAAACAAAGATTATGAGTGGGAAATATGCAGATTAAGAACATGAAGAATGAGAGGTCAAGCTATGAAAATGAATGCATCCTATCAAATTGCAACAAAACAAAAGCTCTAACAGGTGGATGGAATACATCAAAGACTATGACTTTCCAATTAAATATCATCCAGGCAAAGTGAACATTGTAGCTGATGCATTGAGCAGAAAATCAGTGACCATGGCCAACTTGAGAAGAGCCAGTGTTTTTCAACAATTTAAAGAGTTAGGTGTGGAAGTGCAGACCTTAGAGTTGGGTGTACTGTTAGCAAATATGACAGTGTCTGAGCCTACTTTTATCCAGAAGATCAAAGAAAGTCAGTTGCAAGACCCAGATTAGGCAAAGATTGTGGAACATATCGCAGAACGGCCGGATTTCAAGATTTCGGATGGTGTATTGTATTTTCGTGATCGATTGTGTGTTCCAAATGTGGATGACTTGAAGAATGAAATAATGATTGAAGCCCATAGCACAAGATACTCCATGCATCCGGGTAGCACGAAGATGTATCAGAATTTGAAGAACAGATTTTGGTGGAACAACATGAAGAGAGAGATAGCAGCTTTTGTATCTCGTTGTTTAACTTGCTAGTTGATTAAAGCAGAACATCAGAAACCCCTAGGTTTGCTACAACCGTTGGAGATTCCGGAGTGGAAATGGGAACACATCACCATGGATTTTGCGATTTACCAAATACTAAGAGGGGAAATATCGCAATATGGATTATTATGGACCATCTCACAAAGTCTGCCAACTTCACCCCAATGAAGACAGGGAATACGATGCATATGGCTCCACTTGCAAAATTATTTATTGATGAAATTATTAGCAAGCATGGTTAACCCGTCTCCATCACTTCAGACAAAGATAACAGATTTGTTTCAAGGTTTTGGAGAACTCTTCTTGAGTCCATGGGTACCAAACTCCAGTTCAGCACAGCGTATCATCCTCAGACCAATGGTTGGTTAGAACGGACGATATAGACTCTTGAAGACATGTTACGTGCATGTGTGTTAGATTTCAAAGTTCAATAGGATGAGTACTTACCACTTTGTGAGTTTGTTTACAACAATAGTTACTACTCCAGCATTGGTATGGCACCTTTCAAGGCACTCTATAGCAGAAGATGCAGAACTCCAGTTTGTTGGGAGGAAGTCAGTGTACGCAGTTTTCACGGACCGACTATAGTTGGAGAAACTAGTGATAAGGTCAAATTGATTCAGGAACGCTTGAAGATCGCCCGAAGTAGACAGAAGAGTTATGCTAACACTCGTCGAAGAGAATTGTAGTTTCAAGTGGGTGACAAAGTGTTCTTGAAGGTCTCACCAGTTAGAGGGACTCTGAAGTTCAAACAAAAGGGCAAATTATCAAAGAGGTTTATTGGTCCGTATGAGATTTTGAGCAAGATTGTAGATGTTGCATATAGACTTGCGTTACCGCCGGAACTCTCTGGGGTACACAACGTATTTCATGTTTCCATGCTTAAGAAATATGTTCATAGTCCTTCTCATATATTACAGCACGAGCCTTTGGAGATTCGAGAAGATGCTTCGTATGTGGAAAAGTCGATCAAGATCATTGATACCAAGGAGCAAGAGTTGAGAAACCGGACGATACATTGGGTTAAGGTACTTTTGGAAAATCATGAACCAGAAGAAGCCACATGGGAATTGAGAGATCAAGTTCAGAGAAAGTATCCACACTTGTTGCCATAGGTAAAAGTTTGTTTTATTTGGTGGACCAAATATCCTAAGGGGTGGAGGATGTCAAACCCCAACCCAAGATTAACCCGATTAGTGTATTCTTAGTGTGTGCTTAGTCATAAGTGGGTTTAGTTACCGTTGAATTAGAATATAATTAGTCTTAGTCCTGGACATAGCTTTGGAAATTTTAAGAACGTTTTATGTTAGTGAGACACACTCCGGAAGACCTGGGTGTACGTGCAAGCGTGGAAAGATCGTGTTGATTTTTGTGTTAATCGTGATTTTGATTTCATTTGAATGGTTTTATGATTATTTACAACTTTTATGTTTAGTCTGTCTGTGTTTGTAGCCCAGAAACTCAAGTTTTTGGCCAAAGGGTAAAATTGTCTTTTCACACCCAAATCTGGGCACATATTTCAAAATCTCAAAACCATGTAAAATTTATACTTTTCGGAAACTAGAATTTTCAAGGATCATTTTATCCTTCTTCGTCAACTTCATTCGAGGCCCGCAAGATCATGTTGTCATCTATGCAAGAATTAGCTCTATTGGGCCCCAATTACAAGATACTTTATCACTTTCCCCTTCTCTTCCTTTCCATTTCCAAATTTCTGCAACCCTAGGAGACCCAACCTCAAGAATAGAACCATTTTTCCTCTCCACTTTCTCCTCTTGAATGCATGAACTAGAGACCTCCAATTGAAAATCTAAGACCACCATTAAGCTCCTCTCATCCCAAGCTTTCTATTGATTCTATTTTCTTAGGATTTCTAGTTGGGCAAGCTCTCCATTTCCTTCCTTGCTTCTTGTTTGGGCATCTCCAGGTAAGAGCTCCAACCCATCTCTTCAATGGAGTTCTCTTGACTCTTAAAATTTTTTTTTATCTAACTTTCAACACCCATTTCGAAATGGGTTTCTTGTTTGCAAGTTTGGATGAGTTTTGAATGGTTTTCTTGGGGTTTTTATAGTGTTGGCTTAGCCATTGGATTACTGTGCTTGAAGGAGAAGATTTGTTTGACATTTGGGCAAAAGCAAGTAATCTCTATAGGATGATTGTGCATGTGTTTTTGTGGATTTCATTGTTACTCTTGAAGTTTGCATAGAATTTGTTATTCGGTTTTATTATTATGTTTTCTTGGACTCTTATTTTATGATTTTCACTCAAGTATTTGTATTATATCAAGTAACTTTCCAAATTTTTAGATCTCTATTTGATTGAAAACTTTGTTCCATTAGAAATTTGGGTTGTTTTGATAAGAAATGGATTTTAATGTTTAAATATATGGATTAAATGGTATTGAAATGTGAAATTGACCCCTTGGAGAGCACGGAGGCTTAGGGGATTTCAGGTAGTCTAAAGGTGAGAATAAGGGAAGAAGTGATTCAAGAAACACCCAAGAAAAGTGCAGTTTCTGCATTCAGCGAGCACAGGCAAAAGCTTGTTCGCTCGAGCGACCTTTGGGGTTCGCTCGAGCCACCAGGCCACTGCCTGGCCCGAGCGCAAATAGAGAAATATCCGCTCGAGCGACCATTGGTTTGCTCGAGCGAACTGTCCACTGCTGGTCAGGTCCGAGACAGAACATTGCTCGCCCGAGAGACCTGATGGTTCACTCGAGTGAACTGTCCAGACCGCTCGAGTGACCTGTCATTTCCCAGTTTTGCAATTTTTATCCTAATTGTAAATTTTTTTTTGTTTTGAAGATTGAAAACTAGACTATATTGAGGGTTTTAAATTGACATTGTGCCATTGGAGATCCAAAATGTATTCTAACTTCGGGGACACCAAATTTATATTTATTTCTTACATTGGGCCCCAATTGTACAAGGGTCAATGAATTGCCTCAATATATACTTGATGGATTTCGTGTTTGAAATTCCGTTTTGATACAAGAAAGTACATCATATATTCGTTTTTGAAATTTGAATAGAAGTTCATTTGAAGATTGTTTTATGTGTTAAAAAGGGGATCACTTCTAAACTCTTGTGCATATAATTATACCTTTTGCTAGTCGTGCTTTGTGTTGCTTTGATAAGTGATCTTCCTTTTTATCTCGACGTGTTTAGACCGTGTTTCGCGTATTTTATGCAATTCATGAATTTAAGTGAATACTACTGAGCTTAGACTGCCCTTTTAGTCTGATCTACTGTTTGGGGGTCTTTAAACATGTGTACTATCTGCAGATTAGTCGTGTATTTTATTACACATTGTGCGTGTCCGGTTCCGCGGCCGGAATCCCGTATTTGTTGGAATCGTGTCTCGTTTATACTATGTATATCGTGCTTGCTCTTTTCATTATATATGATTGAGAAAGAATGGGCTCTTTGTGGATTTACTATTCATGATATATAAGTATTCATGCTAGTTTGTTTCTATCTCGGAATGCATCTTAGTCAAGCAATTACTTTAAGTTCAGAAAATCGTTTTACCATGTTTTCATTAAATAATTGTTATCTCTTGCTCACACCTTAATTGATTACCTGCCAAACCGTTGTGTTTGACGTTTGTTACTTCGGTGCCCAGGTGCAGGTAGCATTGCCTTTAACGAGGGGTGCCCGGAGGAGGCTGTTGAGCCACCCCCAATTCGTGAGTGGCAACCCGACGACGTCATCTAGATTTCGAGCTGGGTCATGAGTTTGATTTATCATGTTTTGGTTCTTGAATACTTTTGGTATTGTATTGGCCTTTGTTGGCCTCTTATTTTGGATGTAATAACTCAACACACTTTGTTTAACTATGTGACTTGAACTATGATCGGAATGTCAGAATTTATTTCCTACTTATTATATCTTGGTCTTGATGTTATTTTACTCATGCATTGAATAAATTATTATTCATGACTAGTTGTGGTGTGATTTGCTACACGTTTCCGCATACTTGATCGTGTGAGCTTGAATTTCCATGTCTCGCAATCCTCACCGCGGGAACCTGTGGGAAATCATCCATTGTAATCGTAATCATCGTCACGGGCCCGAGTCTCAGTCCGGGGTCGCGACACTCCCTCTCCCTGTCTCTCTCCCTCTCTTTTAGGGATTTTGTGAGTTGCAACTTGATGGATGCATTATCATATTATCGTCATTTGAATTTTCACATGAGCATTATTTTTGAAAAAACTTGAAATCTTGATTTGTTTTGAAAACTTTTAGAACCTATGTTATATGCATGTTTTGAATTTTAAACTTTGATGCATTAATTTTAAAAAGAAGATTTCCGAATCATGCTAGCCTATGAGTTTAGTCTTTCAAATGATCTTAGGCATTTTAGTTCATGTTTTGATTGATTAAAACATGAAACCAAGCATGACTATCTGTGGCCAAACTTCCCTCTTTGGAAAATCACTTTCATGTAATTTTTTAGGGGAAATTCGGTCAACCAGTTGGTCAACCAAATTTGGGAAAATGGCTAACCAAAATTTCAGAGAAAAAAAAAAAAAAAAAAAAAAAAAAAAGAAAAAAAGAATTTCGGTCAATCGAAATGGAGATTTCGGTCAACAGAATTTTCATAGTTTGTAACGCCCAAAATTTCCGACCGTTGGGAGTTCGGTCAACCAAACAGAGAGCTGTTGGACCACCTTTTTGCTATATATTTGAGCTGTTGGACGACTTGTTTTGTTGTTTTTAATTTTTCATTTAGATTCCAACCAAGTTTGTTTTAACTTTCATATCATAGTAGTTTCATGCTTTGTTAAAACTTTGATTTCTCTCATAGCATGAATCTCATACTTGGTTGAATCTCTAGCTAGTTGTTTTTATTCCATGAACACATAGGGAAACGAATTTGTTTTGAAAACAGCTATGCTCATGCATCACATGTTTTAAATTTGAAACTTCAATACAACTTGCATAACTTGATAAGTCATATCTTTACAAGTTGTTTATTTGAAGAATATGTGATTAGCATTTTCACTTCAATCCATACATTTGTGTTTTAAACCTTCAAAATCTTTAAGCTTACATTCACTGGGCTATCATTTTAAAACTTGATTGAAGTTCTCATTCATACACATAGAGCATTCATCTTTTCATTCATATAGTGTATGTGTTGAGTTAAATTTATACTTTCATATCCGCTTAATTAAAAGGCATTGTAATTGAGCATAATTTGTATATCTTCAAGTGTATTGTAGACACTTTGTAAAGACAACCAATCTTAGGGTTATAGGTTAGTGCTTAGCCTTAGAATATCATAAGTATAAAGGTTAGGGATGAACCATATAATCCAATAGGTTATTGCTTAGTCTTGGAAATCATATTGTAAGATTATTGCTTAGCCTTGAAAAGAATTTTGTAAATGTTATTGCTTAGCCTATTGACAAGCATAGATAGTGGAAATCTGGTGGGGTGTAGAATCACAAGCTGGTAGTAAGTGGAGATATTGAGGCTGAACCACTATAAATCTTTACTGTAATGGTATTTGATTTGTGGTGGTTGTTTTTGTTACCTTCTGCACTCAGTTACATAATCATCACTAGTGACTAATTAATTTAAAGAAATTTAAAAATTGACATAATTAGTCATTAGGTCAAACTCACCCTATTCAACCCCCAAAACACCCCATAGTCATTAGGTCAAACTCACCTTACCCCCCCCCCCCCCAAACTCACCTTATTCAACCCCCACACCCCAACCCCACCCCGGGTTGGGTGGGGGTAGAAAGAAGTTGGGAAAGGAGAGATCTATATAGATCATTTAATGCAGATCATAAAAAAAGTGCATTTGTGTGGAAAGCAAAAATCAGCGTGGAACTCTCGGAGCTGCGACAGGTATCGGACTCCATCAGTGATGCATGTACATGGGACCCACACGCATGAGATGGGCTCACGTCGCGCATGCTTGGCTGTCCCTATTCGTCTTTCCGGGTCCGTAGGAAAAGAGAAAAACCGTTTTTCTTCCATTCCTTCCCTTGCCTTCTTCCCACAAACTCCAAAATCAAATCAAATCAAATCGAATCCATTATCTCTCTCTCGCTAACAAGAAAATGGGAATTGACTTCACTGAGATGAAGAACAGTTTAATTTCCCAAAGGGAATATAATAGACAAATGGCTGAGAGAAAGCAAAGAGACGAATGATTTCTGAGAATCCTCACTTGCATTAGGTTCGTCTTCTTGGGTTTTCTCTGACTTTTCACCTCCTATATTGGGTTTGATTGTTTCTGCATTTGCTTCATGAAAACAGCAGAATGAAAGTTTTTTTTTGTTCGTTCTATATTTTTATTGTGTGTTTTTCTTAGTTATATTGTTTGGGATTTTTTTTTTCTTTTGTAAATCAGGAATAACAAGAAATTGAAGAATGAATGAATGCACGTGAAATCGTAAAACGGCTTTATTTGTTTTATTTCTGAGTTGGGTTATTGCAGATTTATGGATTCGTGGTGGAATTTCAATCAAAAAAAGTAGTTTTGATTTCCCCCCCACCTTTCTCGGGGGATTTTATTTGTTCTCATTTGGTGAAATTGGAGGAAAAATTTTGGTGGGTATTTCCTCTGCCCCAGTTGTTGACTTGGTCTTGCAGAAAGTGGTGATAATGTCCAGTTATGAGGGCGTTCTCGTCTCAGATCAATGGCTTCAGAGCCAATTCACTCAGGTTGAGCTTCGCGGTCTCAAATCCAATGTAAGTGTTCTATCCTGATCATCTTTATGCAATTTATTTTTTCAACAAAATGACTAATCAGATAAATGTGTTTTCAAATGAGGCCCTTTTTCTTTACAGAAAAAAAAAGGAGCCCGTTTTGATGAATTCAAGTGTGCCTCCTGATTTAAATAAGTATGATTTCAATTGATCTAGCCTGTACTGATGTTACCTGGCAGGCCCCACTGCCGATGGCTCATTTTAGAGATTGTCCTCTGATCAGGCCGTTAGAACATGTTAAAACTGTTTGATTGGTGACAAATAGAAAGAAGGTAGAACCATTCAAAATAAATAATTAAGTAATGGGGGTTTTCACCCGAGCACCATCTGTGAGCACCTTTCATTAGCACTGCAATGTAGGGCCCATGTGAGGCCGTGCCAATCCTGGGGGATGTGGGGGATTGAAATATCTAATTGAGACCTAGGGTTATACAAAATATCAACTCCGTTAGGGTATCCTATCTCTTTGATCTAGGGCTCTCTAAGTTGAATGATTTTAAAAGGCGTCATTTTTGTTGATTTTAATGGAATGGTGAGTAATGGTTGGATGAATGTCAAATTTGGGTCGGTGCCAATTCATGGGTGTGTAGTGTGTGCGAGGGTTAGATTTATCATAATGGGTTCCATATGCTATTAAAGGGTGCTAGAGTGAAAATTTCCCATCAAATAAATGGTAGAAAACTATGGGGGCAATGGTCAGTATCAAACTAGAAAATGAGTGCCAGTTGAACGGGTTGGACTCTTCAGTCAATGTGGTGCATAAGGTTTAGACTTCATCATTTTGTTGATGAATTGTGCTAATAATCTTAACCATCTGATGGAGTATTCCCTTCACAATATCCAGAACAAACGTTAAAATTCATCTGTCCAAGTGGGTTTGATTTTCTGGTTGGAACTCACTCAAATTATCCGGATTGCTGAGATGTTTTTATGCATTTTCTACTTTTGTGCAGCACATTAGTTTATTAACACATGCATTGCTCATAGTATAGTACTTTTATAGAAATGATCAATTTTCTTTAGTCGGATTTGGTTGTGAGTGGCAATTTGATTATCTATGATTTCACTGGTTGAATGAAATGCAATTAGCAAATTCGTGTGGCTTGTGTAGTTTCTCTCTGTGAGAGGGGAGACCGGTCATGTGAGAGTTGGAAACTTACTGCCCATTATGGCAAAACTCAAGGCTTTGCGAGGTAAATTTACCGAGGAAGAGATCAGGCAGATCTTGGGTGTGTCATATCCCAACATGGACCAGGAGATTGATTTTGAGGCCTTTCTTCGGGTGAGGTTGCTTTGGTCAATTTTTTTTATTTTTTTTTTTTTACACACAAAATTAAGAAAATAAGTGCTTATTGACAAGCAAGATTGCTTGGACAGGCGTATTTGAATTTGCAAACCCATGCAACTGACAAATCAGGTGATTCAAAGCATTCATCATCATTCTTGAAGTCCAGTACAACAACCCTTCTGCACACAATCAGTGAATCAGAGAAGTCATCTTATGTTGCCCATATCAATAGCTACCTCAGAGATGACCCATTTTTAAAGAAATATCTTCCTTTAGATCCAGAAAAAAATGATCTTTTTGAACTAGCGAAAGATGGAGTTCTTCTCTGGTACTTAAAAAGAGTGCTGCCAAATGCTATTTGATTTGATTTTGAATGTGGTTTCTCTAAGATTTTGATGCTGTGTTCCAATGGTATGTAGCAAGTTGATCAATGTTGCTGTCCCTGGGACAATAGATGAGCGAGCGATTAACACCAAACGTGTACTGAACCCATGGGAAAGGAATGAGAACCATACCCTGTGCCTTAATTCTGCGAAGGCTATTGGGTGCACTGTAGTCAATATTGGAACACAAGATTTGATTGAAGGAAGGGTAAGCAAACTGACTCCACTGAGTTCCGTTGAACATATTTGATTTGTTTCCAATTCATTTTTTAATTACCTTGTGAAGGGTATTACGTGGTTTTGGCTTGTTATTTTCTAGATACCTTGAAAATCTCCCCTACTGGACCATCCTGATCATCTGGTTCACTCTTGTAAATGTGAACCTTTCGCTGCAGTTGTCCATTTGCCAATGCTACCATTTGGATAGCTGGGACAACCTGATAGGGGAAGTTTGATGTATGGCTCACTTAAGATGGGATTACACTAGCTGAATTTCTCTCATTGTTAGAAGGTGGTTGGTGGATCCTACCTGCATCATTAAAAAGAAGGAAATTTTTTATGGAGCATCATGTCAGCGAAATTTTGCTTTGCTTTCATTACTAGATCTTCTTATCTCTTCCCTTGTTCGTTTCTGTTTTCGGTCCCTCTTCCTTTCTTAAAATATATTTGAACTCATCTTTTATCATCTTCCAAAATGAAAAAAGAAAAATTTTCTTCAATGCAGTTTGTACTTTATAACAATGACACTATTGAATGAGTGCATACAGGTTTATGAGGAAGTTATGCAATTTAAAAGAAGCACGTCAATCTATAGGGATTTTTACTACATCACTTTTATGTTGACTATGATGGCCTTTTTGTACTTTGATTGTTTCTTAAGTGAGTTTTACCACTAAATCATAGACTTTTGAAGTTATTGGACTGAATTTTTGATTGTTTGTTCATCTGCAGCCTCATCTGTTACTTGGCTTGATATCTCAAATCATAAAGGTATGTTCCACACTTTATTTTGCGGTTCATCTGGATCATTTTGCATAGATTCTCTTAACAATATGAAATGGTATGGATTTCATACAAAATTTAACGATTTCATGCCATCATGTTCATTCATCATAATCGAAGTGGCATACCTTTATGATTTAGGTCATATAAATGACCTAAGTAGATTCCCGTGGGGACCTGTTTATCTGCATGCCTGAATTTCAATTTGGAAGATGGAAGATTCTTCTAAATTAGAATTTGAAAAGAAGGTTAAGTGCACGTATATTTAGAACATCTTTATGGCATGCATTTTCATTTTTTAAAAACTTCACTTCTACTGCCAATTTTGAGTGGCATCATTTTGGGGCTAGAATAATGTTTGTCATGTTCTTAAGATATTTAAGTCCATTTGGGTCAATATTTTTCTTCCGCTCAATATTCCTGTTTATATACACTTTGTACCTTATCACAAGTTTATTACTTTGATTTTCTTTTGGTTTTACTAATATCAGATTCAACTGTTGGCGGACCTCAACTTAAAGAAGACACCACAATTGGTGGAGCTAGTTGATGACAGCAAGGTCAAGATAAATGCTTCCAAAATTACTTCTTAGTTTAAATTGAAAAAATATTAGGTTTTCTTGTTCAGTTCTTCTTCTTATCTCTTTTCTCATATACTGGCAGTGAGTTTTGCAGGATGTGGAGGAGCTCATGGGCCTAGCACCAGAAAAGATATTGCTAAAATGGATGAATTTTCATCTCCAGAAAACAGGCTACAAGAAGCAAGTTACAAATTTTTCTTCTGATCTAAAGGTAAATATGACTCATTGAATTTCAATAATTTTCCTCACAAATTTGCTTCTAAGAAAAGAAGTCAGTTTAGTTAACAAGATTTGTTAAATAGGATAAAATGGTTCTTGCATGATTAGATATATCATGTGTATAGTATTTTTTTAGTGCAACTCCAAATGTTGATGTAGGAATATCTTGAACTCTGGAAGGGAGGGATATCTTGTCTTAACATTTTTCTTATCATTATCTAATTAAAACAAGGTGGGGAACATAGCTGAACTAGGTGACCATCATTATTAACATTATAATATCCAAACCAATACTTTCATCTTCTTTTTTTTTTTTTTTTTTAAGTTTTATTTAGAATAAGTAGAAAGAGGGAAAGAGAATGTCATGCCCCGAACCGGCTTATAGCAATAACCCAACCTCGGGGAATGTGATGCCACTACGGAAGGTGATAATTTGAAAATTCCCCCCCAGCCAGCTATCGCCCACCGGCCACAGAATTCCACGATGTGAGATTCTGTCGGGTTCCAAAGAACTAACAAACTCTCAAATGGCGGAAGCTTTTGTAAACAAATTGCTAGACATAATTATAAAGATGAGACTAATATCAGAGTAGACACAACATTTGTCACGTCTCAAAATTAGGTATCCTTAATGGGTTCGAATTTCATGATGTAACTAGTGTAAGGTTTGAAGTCATTTCGGATTTATTAGGTAATTAACCCTACACTAAACCCAAAATATATCATGGGTGAGTTGAATCTGAACATTTTCAAAACTTACTCGCAGAAGCATATGAAACAGTGATCTATCATTTATATATAAACAAGTGATAAACAGAGCATAAGATTCTCAAGATAGTTTACAACTGAGAAATCTTTATAATTTATAGAGATAAGTTTATATACAAAAGTCTTTTCGCTAACTCATCACACCACCATCAGAATTTTCCCAGATACTTCCACCTCAGAACACTTCTCCTGTGATGAGTTTCCATTCACCAGCATATTATACGATCTCCTTTAAAGACCACTGACCTATGCCTTGGACAGTCTATTCGACCGTCTCAATTTCATGGATATTGGTAAAGGTGGAACCTCTTGGAACGTCAAACATTACATCAGATAAACTGAGCAAGTAAACTGATATAAACATAAATAACATGTTTAAAACTCAGAAATAAATCATAATAATGCATGATACGGAAATAATAGGAGGGCATCTCAATCGAGAGATAATCAGAGCAAACAGAATAACAGACAGTACCATGTAATAGCAGAAGGTGGCCACTGATCAAAACAGAGTACAGAGGTACCAAGAGTATAAAAATACTCTAGCAGATATCAGAACTAAGCTGCAGCCAGTATACAGAACAGATACATTCCGACTTTCACCGCATCCAATTACAAAGGGACCAAAACTAAGTGGTGCCAATTTCAGAGTTATCATGTATAACTGATATATTTCATAAATACAGGCTTTTCTTTCAAAAATCCAAACTAAACATGAATAATTACAAATTATCTGAGTTATAAAAAATGTCATTGTAAAAATGTGGTCAAATTCGGAAATCTAAAGACTCTAAATAATCCAGAACATTCAGAATTAATTACTATAAAATGTGGAATTTTAGAGATAATCACATTATATTTAAAATAATTTCAATAATAAAGCTGATAAAATTACACATTTAAATTTAATAATGTTTACACAAAATTTAAGGAAATTCAGAAATCAATTGAGTGTTTAACATCATAAAAAATCACCCACTAGAGTTCTAAGTTCATTGGATGATGATAAAATACTTTTCCAAAATAAAAGTTCAAATTCAGATTTAAAACAGTAAAAATACAAGACTACGGTCAGCTTCATGGTTGGCTCACTGCTAATCGTGAGTGTTCACAGCCGACTCCACGGTTGACCTCACAGTCGACCATGAATACATAACAGAAAAGGGGTAGTCTGAGGTTCGAAATTACTAACTGACTGATTGTTCTTCAGTTAGCTGTACGGTTGGCCCACGGTTGATCGTAAAACCTTTCACAGTCGACTGAGAGCTCACAAAAACTAATACTCGAATGGAGTTTCTCTATTTCAATTTCTATAGCCTATTCCTCTTAGTCCTCTATCATTTCAACGCTGGAAACAACATTTATACTATCTAAAACATATCAAAACATCATTTAAACCAGGTGAAACTTAGAAATTCACAGCCATACATTAACACTGGAATCAAAATATAAACTGCCAACTTGAAATTTTAACAGAAATAACTGCAATTCAGGAATTCTCTGAAACAAATCAGTTATAAACTTCCATTTACTTTCATGAGACTCTCTTTACCAACTGATAGCACTCTAGCTTTCAAAACCTCCAACAAGTAACCAATAGATAGTAAATAGTGATAAATAATGAGGATAACAAGAAGTATAACAAGCAGGAGGAAGATGAAGAGTATATCATTCATGGTGATGTAGATGAGGTGGAGGTAGAGGAGAAAGAGAAACAAGGAGAGGGAAAGCTGAGATTTTCTTCTGCTATAGGGAAATCGGGAGAGAAAGAAAGAATTAAAGAACTAAAGAAATGAAGAACCGAGGAAAGCCGAGATTTCTCTGGAAACTCATGGACAGCGAGTTTCCCATATTCTCAGAAAAGTCCGGATTAAAAGGTATTAAATTCCAATGGAAAAGTATCTAGATGACTTCAGATGAAATCAGACCAAGAACAAAAGTTACTCAGAATTTGACCCATTTTCCAACGAATCCAAAGTCATCAAATTATTCCAACGTTATAAACTTTCGTACAATTCAAAATTACAAATAAGTCAATGGCAATGAAAACGCATTATTTTGATCAAATGACATGTCAAAATAGTGGGGTTCAAGAATAGAAGATGTTCAAATTAATGTTCTCAGATCAATGAAACCAACAAAATGAAAATACCATAGTTACATATAACCCCCTACTTATAACTCAAATTACATATAGGTCCTTGTTGAGATCATATCCCACCAAAACCAACCTATTAATAATCTAACACACTAAACTAAATTATTAATTATTAATCACACTTAAATAATAATCACACAAAAAAAATCAAGAATCTCACGATATTTCCAAAATATTAGCATTAAAGTTGAGATATACAAAAAGGAAGTATTAAAGTTAATTACATTCCCAAAGGCCAACAAAAACAAAGCCTTTGAACAAAAGATAAAACTATCCAAAAAGCTAAAAATCCCAAAATCTGTGACGTTCACTAGTCGATGCCTAGATCAAATCGTTTGTGCTCTATTGAACGTAGACCTGCAGTTCCTCTTGGACTGCCTCTGTTTCCCTCTCAAGGGCAAGGGTGTCATTACCTACAACACCAAGTGAGATATGAGATTACAAATAACCCAGCAAGTAGTCAATATAAATAACATAGTATGTTATATCAAAGATAGTGTTAAATGATGAAAGATTAAGGAGGGTAATAAGGTTTAACTAAGTAGGATTGTGCATGATTAATAATAATTGTGGGGAATTAATCCAAATACAAGACTATTCAAGTATCATAACAAAATAGCACATTGGCAAACCACTTCGCTGAATTCTCCCGGCTTCACAGTTACTCCAATGTGGTTGTGGCAAAGAGCCAAATTAATTTCAAGGGGTACACTAGTACAAAGTGCCAAGGTGAGCTCCGGGACACCTCAAAACAAATGACTACACTGTAATGAGCTATGCTAAATCCACACTCGACTTGTCCTAACTTTGAGGGATCAAAGCCGAGTGGTGTCAACTCAAGATTCTGGGAGTAAAAGAACCAATAAGACTATACGAAAGATCGGAGTCCAAAAAGGAGACTGCTCCAAATGTCAAACAAATTCTGAATAAATCTTCTAAACAACGGTCCCTTACAAATGCGAAAACTGACGACTGAGGCAAAAACTAACAAAACGGGTAAAAGCAAACAATATAAGTACTAAAAGAGCAAGACTGAACATGGAAAATCAACTTAAAGAATTTAATTTAGACTAAACCAGCCAATTCGATCATACCCAAGTCTAACCCGATTTGGGCAGTATTTTGGTATGAAAGAGTAAGCCCCGAAATGGGTGGAAGAGGTAGATTTGGATACGGGCAACTCAGAAGGCAACTGGGCAACGTATGCACGCTAGCTGACCAAGGAAGACTAAGGATCCGGTTTGTCTTGGGAAAAGTCAGGCAATGCACTATGTGTTAAGTCCCAAGGAAAGATCTACGTAAGTCCAATAATTAAACTAAGGCCGAGCAGGTCCATAGACATGACGAACAATGCTAACTACGAAAGTGAGAGGCGCATCCGCAATGCACACAAGGAAAGCGTATAACTGATTAATGGCCATTACTTAACTAGATAGCATTCATGGAACCGTTGACAG
This sequence comes from Camphora micrantha, assembly GCA_003546025.1. Lineage (NCBI taxonomy): Eukaryota > Viridiplantae > Streptophyta > Magnoliopsida > Laurales > Lauraceae > Camphora > Camphora micrantha. The sequence goes on along the minus strand of QPKB01000003.1, from coordinate 45,014,554 downwards.
ACACTTTTCATACAATAGGTAACATGCATATACAATAACAATATACAATAGCATTCATGGAACCGTTGACATGCATATACAATAACATGCACACAAGGTAACCGTCGAATCAGTTACCTTTGACATGCATATACAATAACATTCAACTATTTGCACTGTTAGGGCTCGGATGTCAGGTTTCGATACCCTTGGTGGTCCAGAAGGTGATGGACATCCTAATCCCTAAGCTCAAATACCCTTGACTCATTACCACGCTCCATATACCTCCTGGCAATCCAGGGAGTGAATGTTAGATCAAGACATTACTTCCCACAAGTCTCAAATGTAAACAATATTAGGCAAAGTTCAGTGTACAAGGATCCACCTATTTCTAAGTTTGAGGTCCCCCAAACTAAGGGAGATCAGGTATTTGTGTTAGGCATTGGTTTGATGACTCAAAGGTCTTAACTAGGTTGAAAAGGGTGTGGGTGTCTCTAGCTGAATGGTAAAAGGTCTTATAGTCCATTGGTCGATCAACCATTGTTAGGGTCAACCTGCCGAGAGGCTTGGTTTAGGACAAAATGGTGGATTTTGGTCACCTTTGGGTCCCACCTAACATATTTCTAAGGTCCACAAATTGATGAAAAAAGATGAGGATCAAATCCCAAATAAAAAGGGGTCAAAATAGTCCCCAAATAGCGAACTGCTGAGTGTCGATAAGTAACCTGCTGAGTGACAAAATGGAAAATTGCCGAGAGGCTTTACGGGTAGCCCTGAGACTCCCATGGCTAGCTGTACCAGTGCTCACGGCTAGCCATAACAATGTTCACGGTTAACCCTACAGCGCACAGACAACACTTGGCGGTTTGATTTCTGGGCATGATTTTTGGGTCTTTTGCCTAACTCTTTGGGGATTTTTGGGGCTAGGGAATTTACTAACATGCTTAGAATTTTAATTACAGTCAAGCTAACATGTTATACACAAAATTAAGCTTAAAACATGGGCACTCTATCATATTTTGAAATTAAGCAAGACACAAGGAACTAAGCATGCATGTCCATGGAATTTGAAATAGACACTTTCCTTGGTTTCTCCAAGCTCACAAACCACTCTAGATCACTCCAAAACTTGCTGAAATCACTTCACATGCTTTCCCCCCAAAAATGTATACAAAAACTCAAAACTGCTCTTACACTTGGAGAAATACCTCGCATACAAGGATTCATGGCTAGAATGGGCTCCAAATCATGAATAGAAGGGAGGGAAGGGAAAAGATCATCTTTAGAAACTCTAACAGAGGTGAAACGACAAGGAGAAATGGCTGCTATGGACGAAAACACACAAAAACGAAGATGGTGGTGGAGCTCAGCATTGCGCAGTTGATTTGCGGTGTTGAATTTTGAAGTAGCGGCCTAGATTTGGTGAAAATGGAGGAAGAAATTCAAGAAGGAAGAAATAGAGAAGAGTTCATCTATTGGAATGTGCAGGAGAAGAAAGAAATGAGGTTGGCATTCGATAGGGTTTTCTGGAAATGACAAACATGTCCCGGTTAAGTGACGAATTGATTTGGCAAAACGGAGGTCTTCAATGTCTCAGATTGTCATGGGCCAAGAACAAAACTTGAAAGGTCAAGCTATGAAACTATGCTAAGTCCTAGAGAGTGGGTGAATAAGACTAATTTAAAATTTTAACTAAATCAACACAATTTCAGTCCCCAAAATGAGATTAGAAGTAATGAACTCAATCAATGATCATTTAGATTAGAACATAATATATAACTTTGATAGAGGGCAATGAAGTAATCAAGTGCAATTCAAAACATATAGCTGTCAATACAGGCCCCATCCATTTAGGCCCATTTATTGTACCCATTTATTGTATTGTACTTAGTCAAAGGATATACTTAATTTGTTGCTACAATTTAGGATCTAAGATTCGTAATTGATTGTAATTAGGGATTGTTGCTACAGTTTAGGATCTAAGATTCATAATTGATTGTAATTAGGGAATTGAGCCCTTATATATATGTACAACAGTCGACCCAAAGGGGGACAATCATTGAGCATTCTCTCTCACAATTGCTTCCATTCTATTTCACTCACATGGTATCAGAGCCGACTCTTGACTAGTTCGAGTATGGGTCCCCTGCCGTGGTCTGGTGCAAGTGGGCGGGTCTCCATGTAGGCGGGCCAAGAGGGCTGATAGGCTACAGAGAATGGCAGGCTACTGCCCCACATTGACTATAGAGAGGAAAGTGAATGGGGGGTTATATGTAGAGCTTACACCCTTACCTTGCATGAGGCCTTTTGATGAGTTGAGACCCATCGGAAATAAAACCGTGAGGCCCGTGGACCAAAGTAGACAATATCATGCATGCACGTAGGGGTGGGGCGTTACAAATGGGAGGCTCTCACCACCGCAGTTTATCTCATCAATCGCCTTTCATCACCTACCATTGATCATTTCACACCTTATTTTAAAATGTTTGGGCATCAACCTGTGTTTGATCACCTTCATACATTTGGATGTGTTTGTTTTGTTCATGTTCCTCTCACTGAATGAATAAAACTAACCGCGCAATCTCGCAGGTGTGCGTTTTTGGGTTATGCCACTAATCAAAAAGGTTTTGTTTGTTATAATCCCATTGGACGTCATATTAGGGTTTCTCGAAATGTCATTTTCTTTGAAAATCAGTATTTCTTCCAAACTCACATAGACTGTCCTCCACCTTCTTCACCAACTCTCTTACCTGGTTGCTCGGATCAAACAACGGATCAAACAACTCTTACTAGGTTTCATCGTGATTTTGTATATCACCGACAGGAAAAACCTACCATTGCATATGGCCGTCCTCCTGATCCTCCATCGACAAATGGTTTCGTGCCTACTCCATCCTTGTGTCGCTCCTCTAGATATTCTAGACCGCCTGAGAGGTATGGATTCACCCATACTTCTTTGATGACAACCCTATCTTCTGTCCCTATCCCTAGTTCTTATGTGCAACTGTACAACAAGATTGTTGGAACCAGGCCATGAAGGAAGAATTGGATGCATTGGATCAAAATCACACCTGGGATATTGTGGAGTGTCCTTCAACAGTTAAACACATTGGTTGCAAATGGATCTACTCTATCAAACTTAAATCTGATGGGTCCTTGGATAGACACAAAGCTCAACTCGTGGTACTTGGAAACAGACATGAGTATGGCATTGACTATGAGGAAACGTTCGCACCTGTGGCAAAAATGACATTTGTTCGGTTACTTCTTGCCATTGCTGCATCTAAATCCTGGGCTTTATACCAAATGGATGTCAAAAATGCATTTCTCCATGGGAATCTGCAAAAAGATGTCTATATGCGGATACCACAAGGTGTCCCCTCTCCCTTAAAGAGGACTGTTTGTTGCCTGCAAAAATCGCTTTATGGTCTAAAGCAAGCTCCTCGGGCATGGTTCGAAACCTTCAAGAGTTGCTTATGCGAGAGTGGTTTTACCCAGAGTCATTATGATCCATCTCTCTTTCTATGCCACACATCTACTGGTGTTACTGTGCTTCTCGTTTATGTTGACGATATTATTATCACTGGCATGGATGATGGTATGATCAAATCTCTCCAAGCTTCTCTCAAGGATTCCTTCTGTATGAAGGATTTGGGCCCATTGCATTATTTTTTAGGCTTAGAGGTGGATCAATCTCCCACAGGTCTATTTGTTAATTAACACAAATACACATCAGATTTTATCGAGTGGGCTAACCTCCATGATTCTTCACCTGTTGATACACCTGTAACGGTAAATCTTAAGTTGAGTAAAGATGATGGCGATCTTCTTCCTGATCCTCATAGCTACCCGCGTCTGGTGGGAAGTCTTGCCTATCTCACCATCACTAGACCTGACATATCCTATGTTGTTCATCTTGTGAGCCAGTTCATGACAGCTCCTCGACACCTTCATTTGACAGCTGTGAAGCGAATTATTCGCTATCTGCTGCGAACTGTCCCTTGTGGTTTATATTATCCAAAAGATAATCCTCTTCATCTGACCACTTATGCGGATGCTGACTGGGCAGGCTGTCCAGACACACGTCGTTCTACTACTGGTTGGTGCATGTACCTTGGGAATTCTCTCATTTCTTGAAAATGCAAGGAACAAGAACGGGTGTCCAGATCTTCCACGGAAGCTAAATATAGGGCAATGTCTTCTGCTTGTTCTGAGATCTTATGGCTACGGGGACTTCTTTTGGAACTCGGGTTCGCTTAAACCTCTCCTACTCCATTGCATGCCGATAATACTGGGGCTATTCGCATCACTGAAAATCCCGTCTTCCATGAACGCACCAAACATATCGAAGTTGACTGCCACTTTATTCGAGATGAATATAAGCGTGATGTCATTCGTCTACCTCATGTCCCTACAGAGTTTCAGTTTGCAGATATCTTCACGAAAGGACTTCCTCGGCCTCGACATCAATTTCTTGTCTCCAAATTGCTGCTTTATTACTCCCCAGCATCAATTTGAGGGCGGGTGTCAATCCATGCCCATCCATTTAGGCCCATTTATTGTACCCATTTATTGTATTGTACTTAGTCGAAGGATATACTTAATTTGTTGCTACAGTTTAGGATCTAAGATTTGTAATTGATTGTAATTAGGGATTGTTGCTAGAGTTTAGGATCTAAGATTCGTAATTGATTGTAATTAGGGAATTGAGCCCTTATATATATGTACAACAGTCGACCCAAAGAGGGACGATCATTGAGCGTTCTCTCTCACAATTGCTTCCATTCTATTCCACTCACAATAGCAATGTGATATAACTTTAGATGATATGTACTCAAGAACACACTAAGCTATACCAGATGTGAAGGTAACTAGGCACGGCAATCTCAGATTCATAAATGATGTACTAATGAGAATTAAAGAAAGAAGAGATAAACATGTCAAATTTATAGTGGCTCAACCAACATGACCCACCTACACTCACGTTATGACCGTTCCCTTGGTCTACGGTATTCACTATTTGAGGTTTTCAAAGAGGCTCACCTCAAACCAAATACACCTAAGATTTTTTGATATGGTGGTTCGATGACTAAGGTCTACTCCACTAACCTAGTTTTATAGTGGCATCAACTCCCGCTATGACTGTTCCCTTGGTCCATGGTATTTCGCTATTTCAGGTTTTCAAAGAGCTCACCTCGAACCAAATACACCTATGATTTTTTGATATGGGGGCTTGAACACTAAGGTCTACTCCACTAACCTATTTTTTTATGGTGGTTTGATCACAAAGGTCTCATCCACTTTACAAAGTATATGAATTGGAAATAAAATAAGAACGCTTGCCTCTAGACAACGATGATGCCTTGAATGCACTCCTAGATGCTCGGAACCAAAACTCCAACATTTAGCCTCTTTGCAATGGTCCTTGTTGATGAAGATGCTCCAATGAGTGCTCAACCAAGAGAGTAGGGCAGGTCCTGGTCTAGGGTGATTTTATGTGCGTTTGTAGGATATCAATGAAGAGGAATTCCACTAATCACACTTGAATAAGCCTTGAATGCTCTTTGATATGCCTATGAAGGGCCTAAGTGTGAGTGGAATTGGATTTTGGGAGCTCTTGTAGAGTGTTACTTAGTGGCTATATTGTGGTAGAAGAATGTTCTCAAAATCATTGAAGTTACAACCGTTGAAATGAGCATAAGTATATATAGAGGAGTTCACAATGGCTAGTCTACGGTTAGCCGTGTCCTTTATATGGCTAGCTGTCAAACCCAACAGCTAGTTTGATTGACAAATAAAAAAGTCTAACTTATACAACGGTTAACCGTGGGAGGCCGTAGCTGACCATGGCTCAAAGTTGCTAAGAAACTCAATTTTGGAAAACAACCATGAGCTGACAGTAGGCCTCTACGGTTGGCTTACAGTGACCTTACGGTTAGCCGTAAGGTAATGCTGGAAAAACTACATTCTCGAAAAGTAACCGTAATAGGCCCTTGGAGACCATACAGTAAGCCGTACCCCAGTTACGACTAGCTGTGAGGCCTGAAATTGATCAACTAATCAGTTTATCCCATTTTACCTTGTTAGGTTCTTCCTGTTGGTTTGAGGGTTCTAAGGGCTATTCTTAGTTAATCTTAGGGTCCATAATATCCGATTAGGTTGGCACAAATCGGAGTACATCTTGATGACGCATATGTCTTCCGAGACTTGGTTTTTTAACTTGATGTTGATCTCCCTTGATGAAACTTATGGAGGCAAGGTCTTAGAGTTAGACATGGAACTGAGAACCAAGAGAGTGCAGATTTGACTATGGTACTAACAAAAGTTTCTCGAAATTAAATTCTCTTTCCAATGAGCCCAAGCGTGACACAATTCGAGGCCTCGGGAGAAAACTTAACTTTTTATGAAAGTGATGAATATGTCCCTACTTAGAAGAAATATGGTGAAACAAGGGGTTTCCAGAAATCGAATGGCCAAGGTTTGAACACAAAAGTTGCTCGGGATAACTTGGGCTATCTACTGAAACTAAGTTGGTATGTTTACGAAATTTCCAAAACACCCTTAACAACGACCAAAGTGACTAATTACCCCTTTGAAGTTGAAACTTGGTCTAAACACAATCAAACCAACTCGATAGTTAGACGTGTTGGGAGTAGGTGGGCCTCGTGGATAGGTTTTTAAAACTTTTGACCCACTTGACTCGAGGATCAAGTACCCATAAGGCCATAAACCACATCCAGTATTCAAAACCTCAATATCATCAGCCATGATCCGTAAGAAGATATCTCTAAGATAGAAAATAGCATCACCATGCATTGATAATAAATCTACAACATACGAGGAGTAGTACATTGGGAGCTTGGTAGTGCACTAATAGAGAAGTTGACAACTTGCTTGACAGAGAACTTTTCTTTGTAGCAAATTAGGATCTCCAAGACCTAATTGTCTTCCACGCTATGACCCATATCAGATCTCTATTCTCAAGGAGATGGGTGGGATCTCGAAAAGAAATCAACTAGAAGCTCTTAGGGAAACCGGAAGAAGAAACTTAAAGAGGAAGAAGAGGTGGGGCGTGCAACACTTGCATAGGAGAGGATGTTGGGCGTGAATTCCAAGGATGGAATAAGCATGGGACGTCCACCTCCCTTTCCTCCTCTATTTATAGCATTAAAGAAACCTCCTCTTTACTAATTAAAATTGAAGTCTCACTTCCATAATAATTAGTAACTTACTATATCACAATTAGAAGTCTCACTTCAAATAGGATTAGTAACTTTCTATTTCCTTTCCTTTTAGAGTTCAAGTAGAATTAGTAACTATCTAATAACTTAGGCTAGCATAGGGACCACTAGGGATTCCATAGAAAGCTGACTCCAACTGGGACACTGCGACCCCACATCTCATGTGCAATCCAGCCCAACAGTTAATTGCAATTAACTCTAATATATAAATGTAACTGAACTCCAGTCTTAGGAATAAATTACATAAAAACCCTAAACTTCCTTATAACCACAAGTATGCCCCTCTATCCATATCCGTGAGTCAATTAGACATGTCCACCAATTTAGATCCATATCTTATTATCCTTGAGACCCAATTAATTACAGTGATCATTGGTACTTATCCAATTAACTCTTAATTGGAATGGGTGCGCACTTACCAATGATAAATCCATTAATTGTCACAAGGGGATAATGAGGGTAGATTCCATCTCGACTATTGAATGTTCCAACAGTCCTACTACCACGTACCCAAGACACTGAGGTGTTGACTTACAATTGGCCTCGTTCATTGGTGACTCAAAGCAAATGAATAGACAGAAACTTGAGTTCATTAATGTCTCAGGATTATGAGCCTATTGCTAGGGAATTATGAGAGCAGACCTTAAAGTAAAGAGAGCGTTTCATAAGGTGCTTCTGATGGTCCTTCAATACATCCAATGTACCAGCATGATGATTTAGAGTCTTACACTCTGATGATTGAAACAAATCATACTATGTCATAGTGATCATAATGCTACAACTTTGTCAGCTGAGATGCCCAATCTCATCACTGGTTGTGAAGATATTTAAGTATAAGATTTGTGACACATGTCTCCTGTATGTGGATCTCATCCATACACATGTATTACATCAAGTATACTTGTGGAGTCCGGTTCATGAGATGAACCATCATGTCATTCGTATTGGTTATGTGCAAGTAATAAAACACCATTCATCTCATGAAAGGAAAGCATGATTATGTTGATAAATAAAAAGACAAATCAATTTATTACATCATCTAATGGATTGAGGCCATATAATCTAACAAGATGAACAACAAAACCTACTTAATTAGCACTAATCACACTTAATTATTGTTTATAAACCATTAATTAGCATTTAACCATTGTAATTAGGATCGGGGTCTTATAAAGACTATGAAAATGAGCTCCATGATTAGAGATGAAATGTTGAGTTTTGGGTCCTTCCGTGAACTAGAGAAGCATGAATTAAGATTTCATACAATAAAAAGAGGGGACAGGCTGGGCGACACACAAAAAATAGACTAGAATATTGTTTGTGCACAACTAAAAATCCGAGTTGACAATTCTACTTTTAGGTTATGTAGGTATTGTAATTAGGCACCTTGTTGTAAATCATGATCCAGATTTGACCTTCGATTACAAAAATTGATAGTGTTGATGAAAATAGTGTCCCTAAACCGATTGAGAAAGGTAAAAACTGACCCTTTAGCTCCAAAAGTCTAGAGAAAAACTAGAAATCCCATATAAAATTAGGAGACCAAGGAGGTATAGCTTTTCTGGAGATTCGATCAGTGATGATAGGGCCCATAGAACAATCTCAACACTATTTTTCCTGAATGAATAGTTTGAAAAATATGCTTCTGGATCCAATTAGATGTTTGGATCTTATAATCGAAGCAAGATAAAAAAAAAAAGAACCATTGTAATGAAGGATTTAGAAATTCTTTTCTGAAAGTGATAACCTTCCCAGATGAAGCTATCGACAAGAAAGGATCTAGATATCCTTTTTCTCAAAGATTCAATAGCCACAAATAAAAGATCGGATTTGTTGCTCTGATACCAAATTGGAATTGGCAATCAAATAAAAGTGAGAAATTGAATTTTTTTTTTTTTATGATGGGGAACATGCCGACCCCACTTGAGGTTGATCATTGGTAAAACCGCAGATACACGACACCCACTAGCACTGTGTATCAGGTAAGGTAGTTTTCAGAAATTGATAGAGAAAAAGTTTGTAGAACTTAGTGAAACCTGTGAATGGGTTGGCTGAGTATTTATAAGGATCCCCTTGGAATCCAAGTAATAAATATGGGAGAGATTACATATGTATGCCCCTTATCTATTTACATAAATGGAATCACAAAACAAATTATTGCTAATCTACAATCAATCTAAATATCCCTTTGGAATGACACTTTGGGGAATGGAATCGGTGCTAGCATTCTTTATTGAAATCTTAAAAAGGACCAGCCTTGCCTCTCTCACTTATGAAGAAGAAATGCTAGTCAAAATTCTAGCTGTCCAAAAATGGAGGCCATATTTTTTAGGAAGACACTTATTATAATCACAGATCAATAGAGTTTAAAACATCTTATGAAGCAACACATAATAGCACCAACACAACAAAGAATGTTAGCCAAGTGCCTCAGATATGATTACTAGATCAAGTATAAGAGAAGACGAGAGAATCGAGCCATTGATCCTCTCTGACACAAAAAATGAAGGAGAATTTGCTTCCATATCATCACCAAAACTGGTTTGGTGAAATAAGATTCCTCTATCCTATTAGCAAGACCCTCATCTATAGGCTCAAATTCATCATTGGTAAAGTGGTGATTTAGATCCACATAAGTACTCCTATAAAAAATGTGATTCTATTTTACAAGGGATGAGTTGTCCTTTAGACCCATCTAATTTTATTGCTGAAGATTTTGAACTGGACATTCGGATTATCATAAAACTCTTTCAAGGATTAAAGATGGGTTCCATTGGGATGGTATGCGAAAGGACATCAAAAGCTTCATCAGAGAGTGTGATAGCTACATAGCGAACAAAGCTAAAAATGTTGCTTATGCAGAACTCTAACGGCCGTTGGATGTTCCAGACCATATTTGGACAGTTACATCGATGAATTTTATTTAAGGTTTACTACGTCAAGAAATAAATCAGAGATATTTTTTGCTGCAGATCGACTCTCCAAGTATGCCCACTTGATTGCAGTGACTCACCCATATTTGGCATCCACAGTGGCTTTAATCTTTATTGATCACATGTTTTGGCTTCACAGAATGTCTACTTCAATTGTTAGTGATCACGATTCACAATCCTATCTTCACAAGCCTGTTTTGAAGAAAATTATTTCGTCTACAAGGGGACAAATCTCCGGATGAGCGAAGTTATCATCCCCAATCGGATGGACAAACAGTAGTGGTCAATTGCAATTTTAGAAGCATATTTGGAGTGCTTCACAAGTCTTTAATCAAAAGAATGTCACAGTGGTTGTCATGGGCGGAAAGGTGGTATAACATGACAATTCATTTCGCCACCAATATGTCTCCTTTTCTATCAGCAAAAGCCACCTACATTACTTACTATGTGCATGCAACAATGAACAATTCCCAGTCGTCAGCCTGATGTTGTGCTAGGATCAAACAACACTCTGGTTGATAACACTAATTGACTCTTCTTCACTTCAATTGACACTGAAATTGATAGCTTTTTCCCTCCAACAAAAAAAAAAAAAAAAAGATACAATCAGCTACTCCACAACTGAGAACAGAGACGAGACGACCCGGCCAAACATGGTCAATCCTCCATAACCTTTAAAGTCTTTAAGGTCTTGACAAGTAGAAACCTTGATTCACCTGTCTTTTACTTTCTAGTGTAAGTAGTTAGTTTGCACACCTTTAACACTTAGGCATTTTGGGCGTAATGGTTAGAAACTTATGATGGTATCACTTATCAGAGCCAACATGTCCCGAGTTCGAATCCGTGTTGGGCAAAAAAGCCCCATGCTGCGTCTTGTGTGTGGGTGCATGTGCATATGAGAAAAAGGCCCCATGCCGTGTCTTGTGCGGGCGTGTGTTTAGAGCTTAGGCAGTGTCCCGGCCGAGGTAGGATATTAAGTAGTTAGTTTGCTACACCTTTAATGCCTAGGCATTTTGGGTGTATTGATTAACAACTCGAGATCTAGTAGTCTCTGGTACCAAGTTAAACTCTTAGATGGTAGTAGATCTAGAGTTCAGAGATAAGGTATCATCGAACATAGAAAAGAAGAAAAAGAGAATGTGGAGGAAAGAAAAGAATAGAACAAAGTGGGATTAGTCATAACCCTTTTTGTCTAGGCGACCTATTTATTAAAAATCTTGCTAATTACAAAAAAGCACAGTAATTCTATTAAATTACAAATAAGACCCTACTATGACTTGCAACAGTCAATGCTGTCGAGCATGAATAATGAACCAGAGATGATATCATCAAATTACTCAAGGAAAACTTGATTCATTCACAAGAATGGAAGAAGTGCGCCAATTTTCATCGCACAAATCACGAATTTGATGCTTAAGATTGGGTCTACCTTTGGCTACAACCCGACTACCAAATTTCAGTAGCTGCTGGCATTCCATGAAATTATTAGCTCGGAATTTTAGGACCTATCATGTGATCCAATGCATCAGGACTGTTGCATGTAAGTTAGCCTTACCAAAAGTATCTTAAACTCAGCCCATCTTCCATGTTTCCTTTCTAAAAATGGCGGGTACTAAGGTTTAGGCTCAAACCACCCTTCCTTCTCTAACTAGAAATTGCACGCTGCATCCACAACCTCATGCAATCCTTGACCGTCAGATGGTGAAATAAAGGAATAAAGCTGATGTGATCAATGACAAGGTTCCCCACCAGAGGGGGGCCATGTGGGAGTGCCACCACTCGTTGCACAATTCCCTAGTGTCAACCTTGAGGATGAGGTTGGTCCAATGGGGGTGGGTTGATGCATATGTGCATGAGGGCTGCACATGTAGCATACATAGCATGCATGAGATAGAAGTTAGGACGCTACTTGAATTTATTGCATGCATGTATTGTCACGTCCCCGATTTGGATTATCATGCGTGTCCCAAATCGAAAGACATAACTAGTGTGGGGATTTGAGTCTTTCCAACTCTTATTATGATTTCCCCTACACTTCCACCCATAGGATATTATATCTGAAATTAATTAATATGAATTTAAATCATAATCAACAATTTAGAGAGCAGAACAGAGCGTATACAGTTCTATTTTATTCACAATACAAAAGTGTTGAAGTAATATCATAAAACGAAAGGTACTTCTAATTTACAAACCTAACATAAAGACCAACAGATTTCAGTACAACCGCTCAAAATAAACCCATCCCAACAAGGCGTAGCTCATGCAACCCGATGTTGATATGACATCTGCAGAACTCAACTGCCACTTCTAAGAAATCTCCTGGTTCTAACACCTGAAACGTCAGAGGTTACCTCAGATAACTGGCAAGTAACTGGTATAATAAACATAAACATGATACAGAACTAAAACTGATAATCAACTGAATAAGTAAACATGCTTGAATGCAAAACATGAGAATCGAGATTTCATATCTATCATGAATCCTAACAAAACTTAGGCACAACCACATTAGCTAACAATAATATAACTAAACAGTGGGAACCATCTGATATCTGAGTGTGGCCATCTTTTACTAAACTTGGATACCTAGAGTATAGATACTCCCCGAATATACCGAAGACTAAGCTGCAACAAGTCTAACTAGAAATATCTGAAATTGATAAAATCTGAAGCTGTGTGGTGCCTACTCAATTATTATATATGAAGCGAAGTGGATTTGATTCCCAATGTCACTGTCAATTTCAAATTTGATTTTGACTCTTCTCATGTTGACCTCCTACTAATATCATTCATTGATCTTCCTACTAATATTAGCCCTATTAATAACGTTCTTTTTACTAATCCAATGTTACAGAAACTCTTTCATCTTCTCTCTTTGTTTCTATTCACTTCTCTACATTTCCCACCTTTAAACGCCACAAGCCCTTTCCTCTTCTCCATCCTCTCTAATAAATAACTAATTGATTTTTTTTTATTAGGGTTACTCTCTACACTATTTCTAATGATTTTTTATTTTAGACATGTACATTATAACTACCACTAATTACATTGCCCGTGCTCAGCACAGGGGGCTTTCGCTAGTGACTGGACGTGTTTCTAATAAAATGGACAGATTTTCAAAATAATAAGTTTGACTTATCATATCTGACATGGGATTGCGGAGACCTCTGTTTTAAGCCCGTGGTAACAAGCTTTGCCCCAGTTAGGGTGCCGCTTGGACGAATACTCACACTTATTCCTTATAACACAAAATATACAATTGAACACGAATTTATGAAAACAAGCTTATTTTCTGGGAAACATATATTATCAAGTTACATTATAAAAGATTCATGTTAATAACATAATATGCTAAGCTAAATAAATCATATAACAGAAATAGTATGCAATATATATATATATATAAATATATGTATAGGGAGATACCCCTATGAGAGCATCTCCTACCTTTACTATGAGAGGTAGGATGGGGGCTCTCACATTTAAGTTGTTGGCATTGAATATAGATGTGAGGGCCCCCACCGTATCTCTCATAGTAAGGTGAGACTCTCATATATATATATATATATATATATATATGTATGAGAAATGCTCCTATACAAGCTTCCTTTACGGTCTTATGGTACAAGCCACCTAGTGGGACCCACTAGAGAGCCGACAAATCATGAAACAAGGGGGGATCGAAAGATCCAAGTGGGGTCAACCTAGATATCAAATTTGAAGTCAATCTAACACCTCTAATCGATTCATCTGTGGTCCACAAGTTTAATAGCTTTATATAAAATAATAAAATCAACCATTCATCAAACGGTTCACTCTAATTGGATCTATCAAAACCCGATGGTACCTATGTAAATAGGAGTGGGTTTGAATGGTCCGCTCGGATGAACCAGTAGTATGCCTCACTAGGTAGCTTATACCGTAAGACCGTAAGGGAAGCTTGTACAAGAACATTTCTATATATATATTTATATAAACAAGACGCAAGAGTACAGGAGCTGATCATAAAATTTCTGAAAGCAACATGATAATGCATGATCACTAAAATTAGCTACAAGGTCTATCATTAAGTCCGAGTTACCTAAAAACATCATTAGACAATAATGTGTTTCATGTATGGAGTTACTTACAGGAGTTAATTTAATAAAAATAACCTCTTATGGAACACATTAATGTTTAATGGTGCTGTCACTGATTTAGTGAAATCACAAGGTATAAACATCATAAACATAGACCTACTATAATTTCAAAATAGTTGAATACATGCAATATACTTTTCTAAACTAGAAATTCAATTTAAAATTAAATAATTAAAATTTTAGCCTCCATGGTTGGCTTCATGGTTAACAGTGAATGCCCATGGTCGACTCCATGGAAGCGGGACAAAAAAGGGGTGGTCTTAGGTTGAATTTTCCTGACTGACAACTATTCTATGGTTAGCTTTTACGACTAGCCGTCAACCGTAAGACCTTTCACGGTCAACTGAGATAATACAAAAAATGAAACTTGATTTCGAGTTTCTTTGTTTCAAGTTCTGAAACTTAAAGCTAATCATTCCTTTTCATTTATACAATTGAGATACCATTTTCATTACTTGAAAACATTTCTAAAACATCATTTAATCAAGGAAAAACTTGTAAATTCATAACATACAAATTATCATTTAAACTAAAAATTGGAATTTAACATAGAGAAACTGAAATTCATGAAATTTCTTGAATTAAACACATGTTATGTTCAAAATATCATTTACTTGCCTTAGATCTGAGCTCTAACAATTTCTCTTGAAATCCGACTAAAACCTCAAGTCTCCGAGCTTAACAAAGAAAAGGATGAAGAAGAAGATGGTGAAAACATTGTGATGAACGAGAGAAGCAGATGATGATGATGATGAGAAACAAATGAGAAGGAGAGGCAAGAAGGCTGGAGAGCTAGAGGAGCTATGTCTTCTAAGAGAAATGGAGAAAGAAGAAGAGAAAAGAAGAACGGAGAAGCCGATGGAAAATTATAAATCAGGGAAATTTTGGAAAATTGCAAATGAGTCCATTATTATAGAAATGCATCATTTTTGGTCAAATGGTGCACCAAATCATCGGGGGTCCAAGAACAAAAGATTTTTCATAATAACGTCCTCTATCCAACAAAACGAAGAAAACAAAAATCTAAAATTTACAAATAACCCCCTAACCTTGTCTCAAATTATGATAGGTCACTAAATGAGAAAACAACTACTACACAAGATTAATTAGACTGAGCACACTGCTAAAAATCAGGATCTCACGTGTATGGAAGTTAGTTATTGTTGTGGAATTAGTTAATGGGTGTGGAAAAAAGATTTAATCCAAGGTAGAAGGCAACAAGCCTTTTCTCATTTCAAATCCTTCTTCACTTATGAAGATAAAGAGGGTGGTTCCCCTCAAAGAGAATTAAGTCACTAACTCATTTTCTGTATCTTTGTCATCTCTAAACCAAAATGTTTGTAACACTTGTGGCCCAATGTTTAGAGATGGACCCCACCAAAAATTACAGGACCATTGGCGACCCTGTTGGTTTGGAGATTCCATGAATGGGTTTGGGCCCATTAAGGCGCATTCGAGTGAGGCTTGGAAATTTCTTGATTTGTTGGGACTGTGCTTTAGTTTGCCAAAACACTCCACATAGCATACAGTTTTATTAAACTGTCCCCAAAGTTAAAGTTAATAAATACATGGGGACTATATTGGGGCTTATTTGATCCTAGGACATCCTAGTTGTCTGTTTGGGTCCCACAATCTCAATCATAAGCGTCCTATTCAGAAACAATTAGGGGTTTTCTATAATTTTGGGTTTCTAGGTTAATTTGTAATTATGAAAACTTAGGTGAGAAGGTGTTTTTTTGGTAATTACTGAAAATAGTGGATTATTTTCTCTTAGATCAGAATTATATTAAATTTGGGTTATTTTTTTTATTAGGTTTCCTATTAGGGATGTAATTAGGTTTCCTACTTTGAGTCAATATCTATGGTTGTACTCTATAAATAGCCATTACAAACTCTTAATGAAACAATTCAGAATTTGTCAAGATTTAGTTCTGGTATCAGAACTTAGGATTAAGCTTACGTTCTTCCTGTTTTCCTATTTTTCCTTCAATTTAGTCACCTTTCAAAGTTCATCCATTTCGGTCACTAAAACCTAGCAAAAACCACAGTAAAACCTTCCAAAATCCCTCAAAACCAAGTGAAAATGTCTCCAACTTTATGGATCCACACCTTTTAAACCCTAAATCGCTTCCAAAACCCCAACTGTAATTTTATATCCAAAAATTACAGAAAAATCCAGATTTGGGTTAAGGGGGGAATTTTTTTTTTTTTTTTGGCAAATTTTCTTGATTTTCAATCGTTGATGCCATCAGTGCATAGTCAAATTGCAGTGACTGTTTGAGTAGAGTAGCGCCCTGAGTTATTCTAACTAATTGCTATTCACATACCTTTGTAAGGCTTGCTCAAACCAAATTTTGTGTATCTTGTTCGATCTCGCCTAAACAACATCGATTCTGTGTTTTTTGCATAAAATCTAGTCCTCACAGCTTAAGAAGGAGCTAGGAGATGATTTTATCAGAAGGAATAACCCTAAATGTGGCAAAGATGGGGAATAAATGGTTTAACATGCTTGTTGGATGATACGTTCAAATTCTTGGCCAATATAGTGATAAATTGAATTTTTCTGTCGACACAGTTGATAGACAGCTGATATTTTGTGGATAACAGACAATATTGGCATGATGGTAAAATGCGTACAGGTACTGACCCATTCGCGTTCCATGTCAGGCAATATGTAGCATATCGGCTGATATTGCGAATGACCCTAGTACACTCAAGTTGGAGAGGAATTTCACTTAACCAAATCCATGACGCCACCTCCACATTCCCCCCACCTCCGTGAATGGGCATGCATAATGCAGTCCTCTACACATCGTAGTGAAATTGAATTAGCAATACCCTCATTGTGGTGAGATGACATCCTGTGGGGCCCACATAAGGAACCTATCAATACATGGCCATGTATACAATGTATGGGCCCACATGAATGAGGGATGTGTGAAAGGAATGTTCATATGATGCAACTTGTCAAGGGTTTAAATCATAATGGTAGGGTGATTGGATGGGGTGATTTTTTACCCATCCACTATCCTGTTGTCTCCTACACATCCCACCCATCATCACGCATTAACACTCATTTTGGTATACTACATAAAATTCATTGCACTATTGAACCATCTAACTAGATCACTGCATGACACATTACATAGTAATGGTGAAAGCTTACATACGTAATACCTTAAGGAATATCACTGTTTGAGCTGACATATGATGTATTGTCTATTTCATTTGTTCTCTCAAAGAAAAACATGTCATTTATATGAATAATTATCCAATAGCCATTTGATGTGAATGGGTGTAGAGTAGGAGGTAGGAAGCATTCTCCATGGACTCTCCCTCATTGGTGGACCATGTTTGTCGATCATGACCATGTCATAAAAGGGGACGAAAAAAATAAAAAAGAAAAGCTGTCCATCATTAATTTCCACATATACGGTTCTATAAAAAAGAAAAGAAAAAGATTGTTTTGGTTGTCAACTATACAGTTCTACCAATTTTGTTTCAACTGCCATTTTTTTTGGTAGACTATTATGATCATCTGAACAAGTTGATAGAGGGATGGTTTTATAGCTTCTATGTTGGGAAATTCCTATTAAACAACCCTTGTTAATCAAAGGTAATGCCTGTTTTCAAGTGTAAAGGCCTTACCAGATCATATTTCTGTTGTTCATCTTTTTCTTATTTGTTTTCTTTTGAATGGTTCATCTTGTTTATCTTTGCTGTTTTCTATAGCTTACGAGCTTATGAACATGCAGGATGGAGAGGCGTATGCTCACCTGCTTAATGCTCTTGCACCAGAATTTGGTAGGGCAGCTACATTGGAAACAAAGGATCCCACTCAAAGGGCAAACCTCATACTAGAACATGTAGAGAGGATGGAATGCAAAAGTTACATAAGTCCTAATGACATTGTTGAGGGCTCTCAAAATCTGAATCTTGCATTTGTGGCACATATATTCCAGCACAGGTTCCTTCTTTGCTCTCCCCTTTGGCACTGTAATTTTTTTTTTTTTTCAGTTTTTATGTTTGGTTTCTGCCCATAGTTTTGAAATTCTGATTTATTCAAAACTCTATGACAATAAATTCATAATTTACTAATTAGCTCAGAAGCATAGATACTGTAAAAATATTGATGGACTATGGTAAGTTGATCAGAATTCAGAAGTCATGAGATATGAGTTCTATTTTGATATATTTCAAGTAAGTTAGCCATACTTTGAGGAAAAAAGTAAGTTTGATAAACTTCATAATTAGTTGAGGGTTACTGCTTTGATGCAATAGTAAAAGTCTCGGGTGCCATGCGTGATATTGCAGGTTTGAGATCTGCGAGCAGCCACTTTGTGCAAAATTACGTAAGATTAGGTCTTTCTCCAGTTTAGACCATCCAAGGACCCTGTTTCAGTGGGACTCACACTGGCTAATAACCTTTAAACTTAGTAATTGGTTGCTAATTCCCGGCATGTGGTTGTGTGTGTAAGCTATTATAGGCATCGTTTAACCGCCAACTTTTTATATCTTTTAAATTTTACATATAATATTCCTCTCCTTTCTCTTCCACTCTACCCTTTCTGAACTTTTTCAAAGACTAAACTTCACTTAGGGCATGTTTGTTTATATTAGAATACATAGGAATTGAATACATAAGTGGTTAAAAATGAAGATTAAAGAATTTCCAAAAATGAAAATCTAATAACATTTTCCTTTTAGGGAAATAGGATCAAAAGAAAATGCTATTTGATTCTCATTTTTGGAGATTCGCCTTTGATCTTAATTTTTTTTAATAGTAATTGTAGGTTATATTAATAAGAAAGGAAAGTACTTCAAAATACATCAAAAGAAACTCTAATGATCGTTTGCTAATATAAGACATGTATACCAGACATTGACTCGACCTAGATAATATGAGTACTTAAGTTGCATGAGCGATCAATCCCTTGCTTTCCTAAAGAATCTGCCATACCGCTGGCAGACCAAATATGCTAAAAAGACACCCGAGAAGAGATTGTTATATGATGAACCGCTTTAAAGTAGAACTGCATATTCCATGAGCCCTCGAAGGACTTCACTCAGGATAGAGAATTAAAAGAATCACTTTGCACTATGACACGACACTGAAATCAGTTCCTAAAAAATGCAAAGAGTTTCCAAAATGGCAAGACTTATTCTGAATTCTAGTCTTTAATTCCGACATGCTTTGAAACATATGCCATACTTCTCCCTTGCAGTTTCTTATACACCACCAATGCCTGCCAAACCCAGTTTTTCCATTGCTGCTCCATCCACATTAAACGTTGGGACCCTTATCTGGGGAGGACACCAAAAGGCTTTCCTTTTCTTCTTAGAGAACCCACCTTTTAAGCAAGACCCCAATTGTGCAAAATATTATCTATCTTTAGGTCGGAAAAATTCTTTTCTAATACATGCCCATGATGCTATGCTCTCAATGCCACAATAGAAACAATGTCCTCCCTTGAAGATTCTTTGCTGTTAAAAATTCTCTTGTTTCTCTCTTTCTATATAGACCATATAATGGAAAAAGAAATGGGTCTCCATAGAGTCCTTCAGCACTTAACCATGGGAGATCCCTCCCAAGCCTCAAAAAGAGCTTCATTATTTATTTTCATTTTTAACCACCCTATGCATTGAGTTTGTTTGTATTTTAATGCAAAAAAACAAGGCCTTGTGGTTATTTTCAGCTGATCCTCCAGTTGCCCTCCTCAAGTCTCTAAAAAGTCAATGTTAATCTTTCATGATGTCTTTTAAGTAATTGGCATAACCAACTACAACATGCCACTTGTTTCACTTATGGGTATTGAGAACCAGCATCCACAAGAGTAGTTCGGTTCCATCAATTTTATAAAAGGCATGCCGGTGGAGCCTAATCTATAATATTTAGGTACTTGTATATACTTTGTACACCCAGACACAAAGGATATGACAGTAGTATTTTTATTGGATACTACATGGATACTTGAAGGGGTCAATTTTAGTCTACCCTATTGTACTTTTTATTATTTCAGATTGGTCTAGTAGTTTTTCTTACTTTTCAGAATGGAAATGTTAGAAATGTCTTCGGATGTATATTTTGTGGCCTAAGATGATCTAGACATGGAGGACCCCATTGCGGCAATGCACCCACATGCATGGAGAAGTTGGACCAAGGGATTCAGTTTTATACACAATGGTCCATAGAGCATTTAAACTCACTGGGCCACAAGGCAAGTATTAGATCCAGCCGGCCCTTTCCAGTGAGATTAGTGGTCAGACAAGGTTGAAACCCTTGAATAAACACTATATATAATGCATTATGATGGGGAATCCTACCTCGTCTGGATATATTGTCTTCAATTTGCAATTTGTGCAAGTCCTTGTTTGGTGTTTTACAAATTCTGAGTAGAGACACAAGTGTTTTGCAAAGATCTCTTGGATTTTAGGGTTCTTTGAATTGCTCTAATTGTTACTTGTCACGCCCCAAAACCCGGATTACTTGAAATTCATGAACCAAGACAATCCACATAGTGAGATAGGTCAAATCATTTTTACAAGGGAATTAAAAAAATATATCGATGTAAAAAACTTCTAATAATTAATTAGATCTGAATCAAACCACTCACCATTTAGAAATTCTCTTTGAGCCCTAAAAAGGGGATGATTTTATATTTTTGGTAGAAAATTTTGGCAAAGTCTCCCAATATTTCGGACCCCAGAAAACATCTCAGATACAAAGACAATTCACCTATCAACAATACACTTTCCCTGAGACTATGGCTAGCCATGACACTCCAGATCTGAAACCCAGAAACTCCAAGTTCTGAATTTGAAGGGGATATCTTCCAAACCACCAAAACTTGCAGAATTCCATTACTTCCAACACAAATAGAGTCTAATGTACCCCATGCAAACCCTAATTCTACCAAATTAGCCATTAATAACACTCGATGATGTAATTAAGATCCAAAACCATACAAAGATCTTGAAATAGGGTTTTCTAGAGTAGAATCAACATCATTCAGGAAGAACTGTTGACACGCCAATGGAGATCAATGTTAAATTCAAAAGGGAGGATGGGAGTCCTATTTTAGATGTCACATTATATCGCTAATTAGTTGGAAGTTTGATTTACCTCACAATAACTCGTCCAGACATTGCTTATGCTGTATAAGTTGTTAGTCAATTTGTGAGAAATCCTCACAAGAACCATCTCACTGTGATTCATTGCTTTCTTCATAACATCTGTGGATCCACTCAAAAAGGATTATTTTATTTATCTTCCTCTCCACTTTGTCTTCAAGGCTATGTGGATGTTGATTGGGCTAGTCGCTCGACTACTGGCCAGTGTATGTTCTTAGGAACATCTACTATCTCGTCGAAAAGCAAAAAACAGTCTACTGTTTCAAAATCAAGAGATGAGGTTGAATACCAGGCTATGTCATCTACTACAAGTGAAATAATTTGGCTTTGACTGTTACTCTATGAATTCGGTGTCTTTTCTCAAGGGCCTACACCACTTTATGCTGATAATCCAAGTGCTATTCGAATTTCTAATAATCCATTATTCCACGAGTGGAGCAAACATATAGAAGTGGATTGCCATTATTCGTGAAAGGATTATGTCTAAGGCTTTTCATCTACCTCATGTTTCCTCTCATTTTCAGCTAGCAGACCTTTTCATGAAAGCTATGAGAAAGTCTCGTCATGACTTTCTCAGTGCCAAATTACTGCTCCTCTCCACTCCACATCAATTTCAGGGGGAGTGTAGAGACAATGGGCCTAAGCCCCAGGCGAGCTAGTGGAAATCTGCTAAGCCATTTCCTCACATGGATAAATGATGAATCAACTTTCTCTACTTAGAAGATTACATTGGCTGTAATATTACCTGTATCTTTCTGTATTTTGCCTAATTGATTGTAATATCTATCAATTGTAATTTTCCTCAAATGGCACACACAGCATATATATATATATATATATATATATATATATATATAGATGTGTTGACCCTCAAAGGGGTGCACAGAAATTTCATTCAATCTATTTCTGAAATAATGTTTGGTTGATAAGTACCGCCTCTGTCATTTGTTTTAACTGTCTATTCAGATGCCAATTATCAAATTACTTGATTGGATTCTCATGAGGAGCTAATTGCTGCATTGCCTCCCACCATCACACCCAAAAACCACACCCATTCACGCACAGCGATTTCCTCACCTGATGCACAATCTGAGTCACGGAAAGATTGTTAGCCCCACATATGTGCAATGCCTGGCCTTAAAAATTGTATATTCTCAGGATACAAATTGCTTCTCAAATCTTGACATTCTTCCCTTTGTTATTTATATTACTTTTTACAGACTCATAGTTTTCCTTTTGCAGTAAAGATCCACGGCACAAATGTAATTCTTAGCTGTTTCAAATTGGAAATATTCTAGTCATCTTAATCATCATATGGTTTGTAAAGATTGAACCGTCTCCTATAGAGAAATTATTTTTCCGTTTTTCTGATTTCATGGCCATTTTTACGAGGCAAGTGTCATCAGCAGTGGGTCATTTATGCCTTCTTTCATTGTGTGATTCACACTACTTCTATCGTGATTTATTTGAGAAAAATCTTATAGTATTAACACATGTTACGTTGATCTTGTTTTCAGAAATGGTCTGTCAATGGACAGCACTAAGGTGTCTCTTGCGGATCTGTTGCCAGAGGATATTGAAGTATCAAGACAGGAGAAAGCCTTCAGATTCTGGATCAACAGTCTTGGAATTGTGACATATGTTAATAACGTGTTTGAGGATGTCAGAGATGGGTAAAGTACAGAAAACAGTCCTAGGATACCTGATTTCTCTACTTAATTCTTATGGGAGGGTTACCTCATGCTCTATTGAAGGAGGCCTATTTTTTTCCTTTAATATTTAGCCCAGTGACAGTACACTTGTGTCCCACAGGTAAAAGTGATCCATTGTTATAGTGGGTTCCTTCATGGAATGGATAAGCACCTATCTCCCTTGTCAGATGAGATGGATCATAACTAATGGAAGTTGGCAATTACAAAAAATGCTCCAAAGTCCAACCTGGACCTGTATATATGATCAGGATCATTGATGTTTCTCTTTTTGGTGCATCTTTGATCCCCCCCATTTGGCCCATCATATAAATAACCTGGATCGCTGAAAGGTGGCTCCCGCATGTACTGTTTGCTGGACCAAATGAGTTGCTGAATTGAACATTTCATCTTTCCTCTTTCACCAAATGCTAATCTATGTGCAGATGGGTCCTCCTGGAAGTGCTTGACAAAGTGTGTCCAGGATCAGTCAACTGGAAGCAAGCAACGAAACCCCCCATCAAGATGCCATTTAGAAAAGTAGAAAACTGCAACCAAATTATAGCGATTGGAAAGCAATTGAAGTTCTCTTTAGTTAATGTGGCTGGGAATGATATCGTACAAGGAAATAAGAAGCTCATACTCGGTAATGATTCAGTTTTAGTTGACTGTTACTACTTCTAAAGGTTGCATTTGGATACCTTGAATGCCAATTAATTTGAATATTAATCATCCATTTTGCGAGCCTTTCGGGAGATGCAATAATTTGAAATCGTTTTGGTGAGATTATGGTTTTCTTATTGTCACGCCCCCAAAAGTGAAACCGAGGTTATACGTGAGATTAGGGCAAATTAAAAATTTCTTGACATTATTAAACAAACACAACCTGGCCCCAATCATGTCCGATAGGATCGAAGTCCGCGGTGAGGTATAAATATTTCCTCGATAACCACAAAACACAGCGGAACATCATAATTAAACAAATGGTACAATATAACATTTCAGAGTATGCACATCTTTCTTTTCTATAATTGAAGTTTAACAAAAGATAACAAAAGTGTATTAATTAATGACTTCTAACAAAATCTAAGCCAAAAGAGAATAAATACGAACTAACCAAAGTATGAAGGCACTCGTGTGTTGATCACGACGACAATACCGTCGACACACAACTCGTACTCACCATCAGGCTAAACTGCCTGAAGCAACGCCTCCACTTTTCCAAAGGTAGATGTACCCGGTACCTATTCACCAAGTGCAGCATCAGACACGACGGTCGGCAGGCATATATAAATATAAAAGATCAGCAGATATGCAGAACGAATCAGAGTAAACGAGTAAACAAGATCATATGAAATGCATAGCATTTGAATCAATATCAAACTAACAAAGTAGACGGTCCAAACATAATATCAAGTTGGTCAAGGTGGCTGGTCCGGACATTCCATTGATGTGGTAAAATATGGTGTCCATTACACTAATCCGGTCTGCAGATGGCCTACTTGGCTCATGGGTTACTCGACCAGAGGACCTGGCCCAAGCGCATTCAATCTTGCCGCAAGGTTCTCTAATGGCTCATGGGCTACTCGACCAGAGGACCTAGCCCTAGCGCATCCAATCTTGCCTCCAAGTTGGTTTTCTAATGGCTCATGGGCTACTTGACCAAAGGACCTGGCCCTAGCGCATCCAATCTTGCCTCCAAGCAAATCCTCTAATGGCTCATGGGCTACTCGACCAGAGGACTCGACCCTAGCGCATCCAATCTTGGCTCCAAGCAAACGAAATATAAAAAGGGATCCTGAATCCATCATCTAAGTTCTTCATGTGATCCACAAACAAAGAAAAACAAACGAAGCTAATGAACATGTTCGTTACATGTAAATAGTATCAAACGGTACGATTCAGAATCAAAAGCGATAGACAATCCAATCCTAAGTATAATTTTAATCCCGAAGCATCGTACAACCTACTCAGTCAACGAAAGGGGTTAGGGTTCACGATACCCGGACGAACAATCTTCGTGCATAGATTTAAAGAAGGGTATCCTGTTGTTCCGTACCGTTCGTGATTGAGTTTAGTTAAGTCCCGATACAACCGGATTGACCGTGAAGGACGTTGGCTCAAAACATCCTCACCATAAGTCAAATGAGTCCACAAAAAGGGGGTAACCAAATCCCACCTAAGTCCATCCAAGAATAAGGTAAAAATCCTCCCAAAAAGGAAATTACAATTTGGGCCAGGTCGACCCCCTACACAGTGAGCCTGGTCGACCTGAGAAAGTCAGGTCGACCTTCTCCATGTGTACCCGGTCGACCCGGCCCAGGCTCGGTCGACCGGCATTTGTAACTGAAAATGATGCACAGTGATTTGGTCAGGTTCCAGAGAAACTGACCCTGTGTCACCGGTCGACTGAGCCCCTGGCCGGTCGACCGCATACACTACAGTTACAGAACCCAGGTTCTGTAACTGCAGTGAAATGGGTCCAATCCATTTCTCTCTTCCCTGAACCTAATATATGATCAAAATCATGGATATAACAAGTCCATTTTAATCCCAACAATCCCTCAAATCAAGCCATTAACATTAAAATCCATTTCTTTAGGCTAACAACCTAATTATCATGTTTTCAAACCTCTAAAGCATCTATTGAGCAATTAACATCTAAATCATCATTAAATCATCGAATCAAATGAGAGACAAACATATTCAAGCATATATATAAATATCTACTTGCCTTTCATCGAAATTGCACAAATCCACAAATCCTAGCTCCATAGCCCAACAAACCAAACCTAAGGGTAATTAGCAAAATAAAACTAATTAAAATATAAACCAAAAGAAAAGGAAGCTCTAGGTTATCTAACACACTACTGCACCCAAAATACATTAACCCAAACCTAAAAGAAGAAGAGCTTACCAAATAAATGGGTGGATGGAGCGGTGGCTTGCAAATTGAGGATGAGATGCTTGCGGGGTTCATGCGGAGATAATGGTGATGATCGGGGGTGGGGGCTGCCTTTGTAGTCCGTTTCTAGCAAGGTGGGTGAGAGAGATTGAAAAAGAGAGAAAAGGAATTGAAATGGAGATGGGTAGGTAATGGGGCCCACTTGGTTTGGGGCCCACTAGAATTAGTGGCCCATTGATAGAAAATGTAAAAGACAGAATGGAAGGAAGAAAGAAAGAAAGAAAGAAAGAAATGGTGAGATGGGTGAGGGGGAGAAGAAAGTCAACGGAAGTGAGTGGAGTGAGGTGAGGGAGATGAGATGAGATGAGAGAAAATGAAATGAGATGAATAGAGAAAGAGAAACAAGAAAGAAAAGTAGCAGAGAGGAAGAGAAAGAGTGAATAAAGAAAGAAAGAAATATAAGAGAGATGGGTGGGCAACGGGGATCACCCCACGTTGGCAGCAAGGGTGAAATGAGAGGATGAGGTGGCTGGGGAGCTCAATCATGTGGGCAGCAAGGAGAATGAGGGAGGAAGAGAAATAAAGAAAGAAAACAGAGAAAGAAAGAGAGGAACAAAGGAGGACAGGAAGAAAGCAAAAAAGGGGAAATAGGGAGAGATGTGCAGGTGGGTTCGCCGGAGATGACTGGAGGTGATGAGCTTGGAGTCCGGCGGTGACGACGTGAGTGAGAGAGGGAGGACGAGAGAGTGATGGAAGGAAGAGAGGGAAGGCTGCTGCTGTTGTGCTGTGTTGGAGTGAATGAGAAGAGAGGGGTGGGTTTTAACCTAAGTAAAGGAAAAGGGGAAATGGGTGGGGGTTGCACGTCGGATACGGGTGGGGTTGGAGTGTGATGTGAGTAAGGTGGGGTCCACATGGGATTGTGTCAGGTGGAGGTGGGGTTTGATTTTTGGGGAATTAATAAAATAAGTTTAGGTGGGTTCGGGTCAGTTCGGGTTTTGGGTCGGGTTCGAGGGTCCGGATCGAGATGCAACAAAAGGATAAAGTCCTGGAAATTAGATAATCTACCCGATAGTGCTAAAATCTCGAAAAGCAGAAAATACTAAAAAGCCCTCGGAACTTTCTGGAAATAGGGATACACACCCCTACTGTACCCAAACGGGCTCGAATCTCAACCCAACTTCGCACGCGCGATCCTAATAATTAATCAGACCTGTTTGGCTTATAAACGAGCTTAATTATCTAAAAATACAATTAACTAAACTAATTACAACCTTGAAATTTTGGGATGTTACACTTATCTACCCCAAATAAATTAAGAACAAAAATATTAACAATGATTTGGGGTGGAGAAACAGTATTCATATGTGGTTTCTGACTTATGTCACCTCAAACTCAAAAAAAAAATGGATATCTGACATAAAATTTTGAAACCATTAGGAATTTGACATCATAAAGTATCTTAAGTGAGGTCATTTTTTCCCCACTGCCATTCGGTTTTTCTTTCTTTTTATACTTCGTTTATTTATGTCGAATTGTCTTCTGTTCCTATTTTTACTTGTTGGGATGTTTTGCAGCTTACCTATGGCAGTTGATGAGGTTTAATATGCTTAAGCTACTGAAAAACTTGAGATCTTACTCTCATGGAAAAGAGATAACGGATTCTGACATTTTAAATTGGGCAAATGCCAAAGTGAAGAGCTCAGGGAGAACTTCTAAAATGGAGAGTTTTAAGGTATGACCTGTTTATTTGTTGCACTACAATGGAAGTTTCTTAATTTTCATGCTTCTGATTTTCTGCCCCTCTTTTCTTCAGGATAAGAACCTAGCAAGTGGAATCTTTTTCCTTGAGCTTCTTACTGCTGTGGAACCAAGGGTTGTCAATTGGAAACTTGTTACCAGTGGTGATACGGGTACATCTCTCTCTCTCTCTCTCTCTCTCTCTCTCTCACACACACACACACACACAACTGGGTGTTTATTTTCGGGGTTTTTCCTTTTATAAAAAAAGGTTGTTCTGAGCTAACCGTGTGAGTTTGTAACTCTGGGGCACTTTTTCTGATGTCCCAGCCATGTATTGCTTCATAAATGTTCCGGTAGGGAAGCAGTTGGTATCTTTTCAATGGGCACTTTTCTTAGGGAAAGGACTTGACAACAGTGAAAGGTGAAATGCAAGGGGTGATGACCATCTGATTTTCCCTCATATGCTGGGTTTCATAAACTAAATGGAGGGGGTGGAACTTTTTCCATCAATGGACAAAATCGATAGCCATTGGTACATCCCCATCCTTCATCCTTCTGATCAAAAGTCAAAACTCCTTTCCTATCCTATGGATTCCATAGAAAAATCCCAAATATACCCATAAGGAATCCAACAATAATCTATAATCAACAACTTAACCTAATATTGGCATTCTTTTGGGGCAGATTCTATCAACATTGGGGCCCATCATATCAATGGTCTGATCACCTTTTTATGGACCCCTCAAGTACAAATGAAACAATGAGGATACTACAGAAATCCTTGGGTCAAGGATCATATAACTTTAAATGTGTTATATTGGTGCAAATTGGGTTTTGTAAATCATCAGGCAAAGAAATGCAGAGGAATGCACCAAAATCCACACATTTTGAAACATGCCATGTTGTTAAGCGGCAAAGTCATCTATAGCTTCCTGTACCATTGATCCAAATGTAGCAAAACAAAAGGAAGGGGGTGGGTCGGGGTGTGGGGGGTGGGGGTGGTTGTGGGGGTTGGGGGTTGGTTTCCACACATTTTGACTGAGTACTTGATTTAAATGGTTAATCACCTTATCTTCATCGGAAATGCAGATGAGGACAAGAAGCTAAATGCTACGTATATAATCAGTGTTGCTCGTAAGCTTGGTTGCTCAATTTTCTTGTTACCCGAGGACATCATTGAGGTAATGATATTGGTTCAAGTGATTAATGATTTATTTTCAAACCCATATATGGAGGCAGTACCTGAGTGATTAACTACGTATGCTCTCATTTCACGGGACATATATATAGATGTGCATATATGAGAAATGATCATACACGGTTGACCACACCATGTGGTCAGGTAAGGTTGAAATAGATCCATGCTTTTGTGGTCCACCTATGAAGATCCAAATTGTTCAAAAGATGTTCTTGCCAATGTTTATCTATGCATATTTATGATTCAGTTTAAAAATACCTTTTTGTTTGGAAGATTTACCAAAAAAAAAAAAAAAAAAAAAAAAAAAAAAAAAAAAACTGATGAACTCACATATAGCAGTTTCTTGATAAATTTAAAAATTGCATAAATGGGGACCATTTAATATGGATCCAAAGTGTTCGATTCAATCCTCCTTCCAAACATTAGTGCGCTCCCCAAATTTAAGATCAATCAGGGTAAAATTGATGGTTGGGCTAGACATGTGAAAAACATGGCCAAATTGTGCTTGTCCAATTCACTGGTGAATTAATTCTAATAAAATTTCATTTGATGGAGATATCTGCACTTCCAATGGACAATCTGGATCTCAAACAGATTGATCATTATGCATAAAATATGAAATTTATTAACCATCCCTTATCAGTTTGTACTCTAATCACATTCTTCTTTGGGAATAGCTGAAGCCCACTAATAGGTATGAAAGGTGCATCTACAACTTGACAAGCTTGGATTTTTGGAAGGTTGACCCCACATGTGTCGATTTGATTTGCCCTTAGTTGACCATGCCATTCTTTCAACATGTATTTATGGTGTAATTATTTGGGAAGGTGGCCTAATGTAGTAGTGGCCCATGGGTTTGGTGGATGAACGAAAGAGGGGTGAATTGGAAATGGGACCACATTAATTGGGGTGATTCAAGTTTTTCACACCCTAAAATTGAAAGACTACGCTTTGGGCCTTGAGAAAAATATCAATAGTTGTAGAGAGCCAAATTTTCAAGGTAAAGCACATCCTTAGTATGATTAGGTGTGGGTGAAACTTGACCCACCTTATTTTCAAGATCCTTCATTCCACTGCCCCCTATGAATTGGCATTAGCCCAGGGGGACCCCACTCTTCGACCACACCAAGTGGATATATATATATATAGTATTGTCATATTTTTGAAGAATGTTCCTATTTTTTTAATTTAGTTTTAAGGAACTAAAGTATTTTTTTCGACTCAATATCATCTTCATCATAGGAGCAATAATGAGTGTGAGAACTACCTATGGAGAGACAAGGGAGTTCCTAGTGACCATAGGTTTGCATCAGGGGTCAGCCCTAAGCCCTTATCTCTTTGCATTAATTGTGGATGAGTTAACTGCTCATATTCAAGAATAGGTACCTTGGTGCATGTTATTTGCAGATGATATTATGTTGTAGACGAATCAAGAAATGGTGCGAATACAAAGCTCGAGACCTTGCGGGAGGCTTTAGAATCCAAAAGCTTTAAATAAGTCGTACAAAGACGAAATATACGGATTGTAACTTCAGTAGATATATAGAAAGAGTTGAAACTACTATGAGAATTGAAGACCATGAGATACCACAAAGTGATTCCTTCCACTATCATACACTACAAGTATGATCACCTTCATATTCCTTCTCACAATCATATTCCTTCTTTTCACGAAGACAGTGTGATCTGCATAACACCTTTGGAAATCATACTTAAGCACAACCCTACTAAATCTTTCAAACCAGGCTCAGGGGGATTGTTTAAGTTCATATAAGGTTTTTTTTTTTTTTTTTTTTTTTTTTTTGAGAAAACAACTTTGCCTTCGTGTCCCTTAGCAATAAATCTAGGTGGTGGATCCATATAATCCTTTCCTTCAAATCCCCATAGAGAAATCC
This sequence comes from Camphora micrantha, assembly GCA_003546025.1. Taxonomy (NCBI): domain Eukaryota; kingdom Viridiplantae; phylum Streptophyta; class Magnoliopsida; order Laurales; family Lauraceae; genus Camphora; species Camphora micrantha. The sequence continues at coordinate 44,983,702 of QPKB01000003.1, read as the reverse complement.
ATTTTTATCATCTAGTTTGCACAACAGCCAATTAAAATTTCCTACTAGAGATAATAACACTCGAACAAAAGTCAGTTTAGCTACAGGTGAAAATGATTCAAAATAATCAACCACATATAATTGAGTAAATCCCTTAGCAACAACTCGCTTTATATCTACTGATTGTACCATACTTTAGTGTGTACACCCATTTGCATCCAACGGTACATTTCCTCTCTGGAAGAGTAGTCAGATCCCACATATGGTTCTTCTCCAAAACAATCATTTCTTCCACCATTGCATCTATCCACTTCGGATGAATCAAGGCATCTGACACATGCTTAGGTATACATTTAGTGGCTAGATTGGAAATAAAGGTTTGATATATTCTTGCATTGAGTTGTTTTTCTTGGGATTCAAACCTGCATCTAGCTAGCTCTGATACCATATTGACAATTTGAAATAAAATTTCAGGTACTAGCCTCCTATTGGACATTTAGGTTCATCAATTTTTATTTTTCATAATCAATTATTTATTGGGCGGCCAAAAAAAGTATGCTTACTGTCCATTTAACGACTTTAGATGGACAATTAGCAATTCCCAATATAACTCTAAATAGGAATTGGCCCCTTGTTGGCTTGACCATTATGATAAACTTGAGTTTTTCGTAATAATTTATTCATGTTTTAGTAGTGATCAACATGACAATGGGTACAACTTTTACTGGAGTAAATTTTGTTAAGGCCCCATTCATGAAGGGGGTATTTATTTTTTGTGGTTTAGGTTTCTTATAAGTAGGCTTTATTAGAAGGGTACAAGTATAGATACTCAATTGTATTTTTTAAATATTTTATTCACATATTTAATAAGTGACAATGGGTCCAACTCTTTTTGTGATAAAATTTGTTAAGGACCCATTATAGGGGCGGCGGGACCATCTTTTTAGTGGTTTAGGTTTTTTTTAAAAAGTGAATTAAGTGTTTTAATTAGAGAAAAGAGTAAAGTGCAGGCAATCTATTAAAAAATTCCAGTGGGGCCCACGATGACTTGTGATTGTGTGAGGCATAGACTCACTTGGTCACACATATTGGGAAAAGCCCTTAAAATGGGAAATTTCCTTTTTCAACTAGAATCGAAAGGAGAGAAAGGGAGGAAAGGACAAGGGGAAGAGAGGAAAGGAGGAGGAGAAAAGGAAGAGAAAGAAGGAATAGGAGGACAAAAAGAAGAGGAACATGGGAGCAAGCGGTAATGGTAGATGACGACGATATAAGCAACTTGTGGTGGTAGTTGCGGGCGACGAGCGACGATGTGTTCAAATCTTAGGATGTATTACCATCAATTTTTGAAGATTAATTAAAATGGCGGAAAATAAATTTGATGCAAATATTAAGGTGTTGGATCAAATAATGGAGGGGAGTACACTTCAAATGTATTCCAAAAGTATCTTAGAGCAACGGGGATTGTATCTCAAGCATCTTATGCTTACATTCTAGAGCAAAATGGTGCAGCAGAGCGTAAAAATGGACACTTATTGGTAGTGACCAAAGCTCTTCTATTACAAATGAATGTCCCAAAGCCCTTCTGGTCATATGTAATTCTCATAGCCACATTTCTTATCCGTCATATTACCATCCAGGTATCTTAGGCATAGTTATCAATTTTATTCAGGTTGCCATTCCAGTTTGACCCTCTAGTGGAACGGTTCGGCATTCCGGTCAATTCCAGTATTCCGTTTCGAAAAGACGCAATTGAGAAATGAAAAAAAAAATTATAAAAGAATACCTAAAATTGAAAAAAAATATTAAAAATGCATACTTACATCACTTAAATTAAACCACAATCTACAATTGACCATTTTTCTAGTTTTCACTACATATAAATTGAAGTATGAAATTTGGCTGGAATAGGGTGGAATTGGCCTTGAATTGGAATCAGAATGGCCAGAATGATCCGGAATGAGAGTAACGAACTAGAATTGGTACTAAAAAATTTTAGGGGTGGCATTCCGCTCCACCCAAGACAAATTCTAGAACGTTCCGGCCGATTCCGGCCGGATTGGAATAGAATGATTGTGATTTTAGGAGGAAAGGCACCAAACAGTGTTTGAGTCCATTGCAAGACGCAAAAGTCAAGAAGTCCATTTTCGTGGGATAAGTATACAAAATGGCTACATATGTTATTTTCCATGAAAAAAGGGCGGTCTTTTATTACAATGGGTGTTATCTTTTCTGAAAATGAAACGTTTTATTCTTAAGATGATAAAGAGATAAAAAACTCTAGTAGCCAAGGGTAGAAGACGCCTTTAATAGCATAAGTCCTACCTATATACAATCAAAGTGTTATTCATATGAGATGATATTTCATAATCTTCTAGAGAAAGAAGTAAAGAATAGACTCCATAAGAAACGACTTTACAAAGAGCTCAAGAACAAACTTCAAAGAAGTACCTAGAAAGAACTCAAGAATAGAGTCTAGAGAAACCACCTCTTTAGGTTTATTCGCAAAGAAAAACCTAGCAGCAAGACCATTGTTCTTGGCTAACCCTCAATCATTGGATGTCTAAGATCTAGAAACTGATACTACATTAATGTAACGACCCGGGCCCACTGTCCACATGATATTGTCCGCTTTGGTTCATGAGATTTCAACCCAATCTTGTAGCACGGTTTTAAAAGGCATCATGTGCAGTTAAGGCCATGCCGCACTTATATATTCAGGATTACAACTTACATGTTTCGGATGTGGGACTCATGCACCACTACATACCCAGTCCCTTAGAGTTTCCCCCACCCCTTCGCTCTAGGCAGATGCTCGCAGGACCTAATGCCCTTCTACAAGAGGGCCACAGGCGTGACATATGCAGAAATACAATCCACCAGGATAAGGCCCAACTCAAATATGCCCTTGGATCTTTTATCCCACGTGTGGGATCTTGTAGGATTTGTTCAATATAGACACTTATGGACATTCTTTGTATAGATACTTGTAAATCTGTATCTTCCATTTTTTTTTTTTTCAAATCATTGTAATTACATTGTAATCATAGCCTTAGAATAGGCAATTAGTTGGATATAAATATATCAGTCGATCCCCATGTTTGGGTACGACTTAGTCTCCATATCTCTCTTCTTTGTCTTCTCTTCACAAATTTACTTATCATAGATAAGATCACATCGTATCAGAGCTCCTCTTGATCTGAGAAATTATTTCCCTACTCCACTTTATAGTCATGCAACAGAAACAAAGAGTTTTTTTTTTCTAGTCGACTTCCTTGTGGGCTGTTAGATGAGTCGACTACAACAAAAGGGTCCTTGTGAGGATTGGAGTGGTTTTCTTCTCAATAGGTGCAAAATTACATTATTGTAATATCTTAGAAGGTTGATTGGAGAAAATAATCAATCTGTGTGCAGATTTGTCAATTCCTGCATAAAATTTTGGGACATCCAGGCCTAGATTTTGGTGCGTTATTCTGTTTCTAGTCGGATATCTGAATTTTTTTGTTTTTGTTGACCATCTTCCCTATTCCTTATCTGCAATCTGTTTTTATTACTGGACAAAATTGAGGTTCTCCCTATTAAATTAGATGGCACCGACTACATGAGTTGGTCTTTTCATCTCAAGAACTATGTGGAAGGTAAGGGCCCACTAGAATATATAGATGGCACTAATCCTAAACCAACAGCAGATTGTACTGATACAAAAGCACTTGATGCCAGGAACCAAAAATGATGCAAAAGTCATCACTTGGATTCTTAACTCTGTGGATCCATCTATTTCTTTATCCCTCCAGGCCTATACTAAGGCCTCTGATATGTGGACACACCTGAAGAGATTATATCAGCAATCCAACAAACCTAGGTGGTTTCACCTTGATACATCTGAAGAGATTGCTCTTCTCACTGCTTGTGGTCAAAGACTACAATGTCATGAATTCAAGGTCATGGGCATCTAGCTCGCAACTATAGAAAGAAACTGTTTTGCGACTTCTGCAACCGAACATGCCACATTATTTCTAAATGCACAAGGATACCACATAGAAGAAATGAACATCCTCCAAAGCAGGACAGAATGCTTTTCAAGCTCAGCACTCACAGGCGGGAACACCAAATCATGCTGAGACTATAACCCTGACACATGCTCAGATTTGAGAGATGATCAATGCTTTTATTGCATTTTCATTTACATCGATGGGTATTAGTGGTCTGTCTCTTTCTCCTACTACATCTCCTACATTTCATTCCTCCACTACATTCTCTGCATCCATATCCCCTTCTACATGGTTTTTAGACTCAGAAGCTTTTAATCATATGACCTCTCTAGAACAAAATCTACAAGATCCTCAAGCCTATGTTGGGCATAAAACTATAATTATAGAAAATGGACAACAAATGTCTATTTCCGGCATAAGTTCTATAGAGCTTTCTACACCATATTCCCCCACCGAAAAACAGAGCCATCCTAGGCTCTGATACCATCTGGAACGACCAGGGCCCACTGTCCACATGATATTATCTGCTTTGGGTCATGGGATTTCAACCAAATCTTGCCGCAAGGTTCTCATGTGGGGTTAAGGTCAAGCCACACTTATTATACCCAGGATCAAGACTAGCATGTTTCTGATGTGGAACTTATACACCACTACATACCTAGCCCTCGCCGAACACAACGCCTTTCTACGCGGGAACACAACGCTTTCTACGCGGGGGGGGGGGGGGGGGCGGGCGGCGCAGGTGTGACAATTACCATTTGAGTCCTCTAGTCCTATTGATGACCTTGATATTTCTATTCCGCTTAGAAAGAGAAAATGTTCATGTCTCGCACCCTCCCACTCAATTTATTGTATCTTATCATTGTTAAAGGCGGGTTATAGAAAGTGTCATGCAGAACTTACACTGTTGTGAAGACGAATGGCTTACGGATAACTACTTGGATTATATATGTAATTATTACCAGTAATGATACGAAAGTGGTGGGAAAGTTAAAGAAAATCTACATTCCGAACTTGAAATCAAGGATCTCATTGAGTTAAGATATTTTCTTGGGATTGAATTTGCAATGTCAAACAAAATGATTCATGATAGAACCATGGTCCCCATGGATTGACCAGCCTAGAGATATTCAAGAAGATGTCTACATGGAATTACTACAAGAAATGTCTTTAACAGATTAGAGTGGCAAGGTGAGTTAATTGAAAAGACATTTTATGGGCTAAAACAGTCTCCTCAAGCTTATTTCAGAAAATTCAGCCAAGCTATGTTAAAGATGAGTTATAGAAGGTTTGATACAGAGCTTACGTTATTTGTGAAGAGGAATGGCTTATGGATAACTACTTTGATTATATATGTAATTATTTCCGATAATGATATGAAAGAGGTGGAAAGGTTAAAGGAATTCTACATTCCGAACTTGAAATCAAGGATCTCGTTGAATTAAGATATTTTCTTAGGATTGAATTTGCAAGGTCAAAGAAAGTGATGTAGGACATAACCATGGTCTCCATGGGTTGACCGGGCTTGGGGCTCAGACCATCAATCTTTATTCTATTTGGAGTTTTATTTATTATTTATTTATTTATGTTTTAAGATTGTTTTTAAGTTTGATGTTTTTATCTTGGCCATTAAATGTGTTTAGATGGCTAGGATTAGTTTTAGAGTCTTTCTTTTGCTTATATATTCATGCCATGCCTCTTTGGCAAGACACACTTGATGATTAGTGAATAAAAGATGGAGTGTTTGCTCTCCTCTTCTCTCCTGTGAGAACTCCGGGTGTCAAGCCCTCTTCGCCTCCAATGATTGGTTTTTAGTGTGAGGCCAATTTTAAAGTGCAACTTGACCTTATCCCCAATTTCTTCCATCCCTATTCTATGCATCTCACATCTCATAATCTGTTCAGCATTAGAAAGGCATTATGATATGTCAACAAAAAAATATACTCAATTGCTTGGAAGAAACAAGAATCCTAGGAGCAATGTCGGAAGATACTCCAATTGAGCAGAATCATGGTATTAGTCCCAAGTGCAGAGAATTACTCCATGACATTACATTATATCAAAGACTGGTTAATCGGTTACTGTACCTAACCATAATTCGTTCCAATATAAGCTTATGTTGTTAGTGTTGTTAGTTGGTTCATGCACACTCCAAGAGTAGGACGTTTAAATGTTGTATATAGGGTATTGAAGTGTCGCGACCCCGGACCGGGTTACCGACCTAATCCGAGATCGGGACTAATGATGAGGGTATAGTGGATGATGAATGGTAGCCATACTTTGAATTTATTTCTAATCAATACGTATACGAGTCAATAAAAGGATGTCACTCGTTTACGCGATTTCCCACAGGTGTCCGCGGTGTGGATATCACAACAACACGAATATTTCTTTCAAAATGCAGAAGCGTGTAGCAAATCTAATTCATACATTCAAATCAAAGATAACTTGACTGATGACAATTTATAACAAGTATCAGAATGAGCAATGATCATTAACTATTTCTCAAAAGTATGAAGTTAAAATTTATACAAAAGATCATTTAATTACAACCCCAAAAATAGAGGCCAACGAAGGCTAATATAAATAAAATAAGTATCCCAAAAGAATGGTTAATCATAACCCGAAATGTTACGCAACTCGGACATCCGAATGTCTAAACGACATCGTCGGCATACCACTCAACTAATCGTTGCGTTTCTCCGACCGCCTCCTCGTGCTCCTCCTCGGGATAACCAACGACGGGACCTGAGTACCAAAGTAATGGGTCAAACACAATGGTTTGGCGGGTGGGTGAGAAGATATAACAATAAGAGAAATTACCTTGGAAAACATTTAAACCGGATTAAAACAATTACTTTTATATAACAAAAGAATTATTTACTTTAAAACAATATGCAATATAAAATATGTAAGGTATCCAAGGAAATCGGGAAACAAGCAAGATGGCATCCACACGAAGCTAAGTCCTTTATCACCGAAGTGACAAAAGTATATTAGGATGTTGACCTCAGTCAGCGAAGTGAGGAAGTACAATAAAATATACATATACATAATAATACGGGACATGACCACGGTAGCGAACCAAGCATCGAGAACCACGGTAGCAATCTGCGGCATCGGGACAAGACCACGGTAATAACCGAGTAGCGGGATCCAAACTGCAGCTGGCGGGATGGGAAGTTGATCTCCAAGTAGGTGGATCAGACCAACAAGGTTATCCAAGTTTAGTAGTGCCTACTCATAGGTCAAATAACAGAAATCGAGACAAGTACGAAATACATATGATGCACTTATATAAACAGGCGAGACGGGGTACTCAAAGGCACAAATATCATTTCGAACAAGAAGTGCATATCAGGACTAACAAAATGCTACAATTATAATTTCAGTATTTTTAAGGAATGATAAATCATAAGTAATAAATTTTGGAAAAATAGAATATAATTAAATTTCCAAATCTTCCGGGTCGGGTATCGGGGTTCAAGATTTAAACCAATGTGAAGAGGATTCCCGTATGTTGAATTCAATATAAATTTGGTACTCCTTAAGATTGGAAGACATTCCAGACATCCTATTCACATTGATAATTTGAAAATCCTCAACGTATTTCCGGGACGAGATTTTCTCTCTTGAATTCCGAAGATAGTCCTTCCTAACCATTTCATGAACATAGGGTTCGAAACAGTTCTTTTCTTCCTTCTCAATTCCCAAAAATTTCTGGGAGGTCGGTCACCTGTCGGTCAGCAAGCGGCTAGCCACCTGGGCCAGGTCGATCATCATACTGGTGACCGCCCCTTCAGGAACAACATTTATTCCTTACTGATATGGTGACTGCCTGCTGACCGCCCAGTCAGCGGGTGGTTCAATTTTGAACTAATTTTTGCTCCCTTTTTCCTCAAAAACAATTCTCTTACAACCTACTTCATTCCCTACAAGAAAATGAGCTCAAAGGCTCCTCCAATTCATCATTCAACACTTCCATTTTCATCAAATTGAGAGGCTCAAAACCTCCTTTAAACCCATTGAAAACACCATCAAACTTCCATAAACATTCAACCCAATCTCCTTCTTCTTCACCTCATTCAACCAAAAGAGACAGAGAAAGAAACCACCATTCACAATGATTCATTTGTACTATAATCAATAAATAAATGAGAGCTATAAACCAACTTTTCCAAGACATTAAATGAACTAACAAGACTCATTAATGTGCATTTATTTTAAATCTATGTAAGTCAATAAAAATATAAAGGAGATAGTGAAATCATCAATATTACTCATAAAAAACATTCAATGCTTAAAATATTCAATCATCTACTTGCCTTGGGTCTCTAATCAAGAAATAAAGCCTCTAATCACCTCTTCCAAGCCAAGAACAAAAGCTACAAAAAAACTCCAAATAAAACCCTAAAATGGTCAAGACAATGAACAAGGAAGGAAAAGGCTTCAATAATGCAAATGGAGCTTCTCTAGGGTTACAAGAACACAAATCTAGAAGATGGAGAGGGTTGCTTACTTGGATGACCTTCAAATGGAAAGAGCTAGCTCAAAGAGGATCTCAAAATTGATGGATTTCTCTTCCAAGAGTATCAATGGAGAGTTCTCAAGGAGAGGAAGAAGATGGTGAAGTCCATTTCTCAATTTGTGCATGGTTGGTGGTGATTTGATGATGGAAAAGCAAGAAGGAGAAGATAAAGTAAAGAAAACCCTAGGTTGGGTTGGGTTTGTGTTGGAAAAAGGAGAAAGGAATGGAAATGGTTCTCTTTTATACAAGTGGGGAGTGGGCTCCACCCCTATAGAATCTTGTTGGGTCAAAATCATGACTTTCGGGGCTTCGAATGAATTCGTCAAAGAAGGGAGAAATGATCGTCAAAATTTCTAGTTTCCAAAAAGTGTATGTTTCACGGGTTTCGGAAATATCAAATATTGGGTACAGATTTATTGTAAAAAGACTATTTTGCCCTTGAAGCTAGGAAAGTTGGGTTTCGGGATTCCGGACGGGAACGGGATCAACATGAAAGTCGTAGAGATTAATAAGATAAGTAAAACGGAATAAAAACACCAATCACAAGAATATCGGATAATCCCCCAAGTAAACGCAAAGTCATAAAAGGAACAGCCAAAGGGCCCCACTAATCATAAAGGTTTCCCAAAGCTATAACAAAGCTATTCTAAACTCAACTAAAATAAAATCTACTAATCACGTTTAAGACTAACACGTGACTTAATTAACATTAATCAAGGTTTCTCGGGTTGGGGTCTTACATCCTCCACCCCTTGGAACATTTGGTCCTCCAAATGAAAATATAAAACTCACCTTTGGTAGCAGGTGTGGATACTTCTTCTGCACTTTGTCTCTCAATTCCCACGTTGCTTCTTCCGGTCCGTGATTCTCCCAAAGTACTTTCACCCACTGAATAGTCCATGTCCTCAACTCTTGTTCCTTTGTATCGATGATCTGAATAGGCTTCTCAACATATGTAGCATCCTCTCTAATTTCTAAAGGTTCATGCCGAAGTACATGTGAAGGATCGGGGACGTACTTCTTCAACATAGACACATGGAAAACATTGTGTACGCCGGAAAGAGTGTGTAGAGCCAGGGTCAAATAAAATCTTAGCTTGAAATCCACAAACGAGAAGTGTACCTTCCACTACATCTCCCGCCGCCTCTGCATCAGCTCTGTTGACCGCATAGATTTGCCCTCTATGCTGTGGCCTATTCTGAGACTATTGTGGCCTGTCTTGCTGTGCATTTCTGTTCTGTTGATGTGGACGCTGATTCTGATTCTGCCCTTGCTGATGGGCCTGCTGCTGATGCTGCTGTGGTCTGAACTGTTGTTGAGATGCTTGTTGTTGAAGTGTTCTTGCTTGGTTCTGGAAAACGACTGCATTTTGAGGTGGTGCTGGACGTTGTGCTCCCTGTTGCTGCTGATTCTGCCTGTTCTGTCTTGAACAATCTCTCATCTAATGGTTCATAGAACCACATTTGAAGCATGCTCCTATGATTGTACGACATTGAGCACTCTCGCAATTTTTTCTACAGTGGATACAGACCATGTGGTTTCACACTTTCTGATCTGGCTTCTGCCTCTTATGCTACTGGTTTCTCTACTGGTTGTTCTGCTGTTGGGGTTGTTGTTTTCCTTGTAGTCTGAGGATGTTGTGGTGGAAGTTCTCAAATTTGTAAGCCCTCTTGACTGCTTCTTCGAAAGTGGCAGGTGGTACTACTCCCGTAGCATCCCTCTCAACGATGGGGTTCAGTCCTTCGAGAAACTTGGCTATTTTCTTCTCAACTGTGTCCACTAACTCTGGAGCATATCTAGACAATCTATCGAATTTAGTGAGATATTCGAGGACTGTCGTGTTCCCTTGAACAAGTTGCTGGAATTCAACTGCTTTCTGTCTCTTAATGTGGGTGGGTACATACTTGTCCCAAAACTGTCTCTTGAAGCTAGTTCCAAAGAAATCCATTGGACTTCTTTTCTTGAATCATTCAAACAATGCATTTGGGTCATGCTGCCTCTGATTGAAGACAATTACCGGTTGAGGCGGAATCGGTTCGGGCCTTCTTTGTAGCACCTCTAGCAATTGTCTCTGCATTTTTGCCAACTCTCTAGCATGATCTTCATCTTTCTTTAGCATCTGCTCTTGCAATCTGGCTTGATTTTTATTAGCCTGACGCTGTTGGTCGAGCTTAGTCTCCATCATCTGCTAAAACTGATTATGCATGGTGTTATCAGGAATATCTTCTTGAATTGGCCCTATGTGCTCACTGTTACTCGCGGTGGGATTGTCGTTTAGTGGCCTTTTACGAGGTGGCATAATGCTGCAAAACAAATTGTTAGCACATGATATAAAATAAAAGGTCACACACTGCTCACACGATACTAACTAACGAAGAGTCTAACGAATCCTCGCCACATCCTTAGGATTTCTAGTTTCTTTTAATTGCCTGAAACACGTCTCGCTCTGATACCAGTCTGTCTCGACCCCGGACCGGGTTACCAACCTAATCCGGGATCGAGACTAATGATGAGGGTATAATGGATGATGAATGGTAGCCATACTGTGAATTTATTTTAATCAATACGTATACGAATCAATAAAAGGATGTCACTCGTATACGCGATTTCCCACAGGTGTCCGCGGTGAGGATGTCACAACAACATGAATATTTCTTTCAAAGTGCAGAAGCGTGTAGCAAAACTAATTCATACATTCATAACAAAGATAACTTGACTGATGACACATTCATAACAAGTATCAGAATGAGCAATGATCATTAGCTATTTCTCAAAAGTATGAAGTTTGAATTTATACAAAAGATCATTTAATTACATTCCCCAAAAATAGAGGCCAAAAAAAGCCAATATAAACAAAATAAGTATTCCAAAAGAATGGTTAAGCGGACCTAATCCGGGATCGTGACTAGTTGATTTGTGATTGTATATGACGGATGATGAATTAATTTAAACCCAAAACGTATACGAGTCTACCAAAGAGTACCACTCGTACACGCAATTTCCCACAGGTGTCCGCGGTGAGGATATCACATCAACATGAATATTTCTTTTATGTGCGGAAGCGTGTAGTAAATCTATTTCTTACATTCATGTCCAAGATAATAAGATTAACACATATTTAATACCAGTATCAAAATGAGCAATGATTATTAGTTATAACCCCAAAAGAAAGTTAAGGTTTACAACAATATCGTTTAATTACAGTGTCCCCAAAAATAGAGGCCAACAAAAGCCAATAAAATAAAGTATCAAGTTCCCAAAATAATTGGTTAGTTTCTATCCCAAAATATTTCGCAGTGCTCAAGCACCCGAATGTCTAGACAACATCATCGGCGTGCCTCTTAACTAAGCGATGCGGTTCTCCGACCGCCTCTTCATGCTCCTCTTCGGGGAGATCGATAACGGGACCTGAGTACCAAAGCAAAGGGTCAAATACGATGGTTTGGCAAGTGGGTGAAAAGACATATCAATAAAGAAATTACCTTGGAAAACATTTAAACCTGTCAAAACAATAGTTTCATAAAATGAGAAAATCATTTATTCAAATACATATGCAATATAAAACATGTAAGGTATCCAAGGAAACGGGAAACAAACAAGATGGCAACCACACATAGCTAAGTCCTCTATCACCGAAGTGACATGAGCATATCGGGATGTTGTCTCAGTCACTGAAGTGAGGAGATGCAACATAAGTAATATTTACATATACATAATATAATACGGGACATGACCACGGTAGCGAACCGGGTATCGGGACAAGACCACGGTAATAACCGGATAGCGGGATCCAAACTGCAGCTGGCGGGACGGGGAGGGGTGTCCAAGTCGGTGGATCAGACCGGCAAGGAAAGCCAAGCTTAGTGGTGCCGACTCATAGGTTAAATGACAAATCAAACCATGTGTAAAACATATCAAGTGCATGTATGTAAACGGGCGGGACGGAATGCTCAAAGGCACAAGTATCATTTTATTCGGGCATGTATAAACGGGCTAGTAAAATGCTAAAATAAACTTTCAATACTTTCGGGAATGATAAATCATAATTCGAGAAATTCGGGACAAGTGTCGAGATTCAGGATAAATCAGGTGGGTAAGGACCCCGCATGTCCATTGTAATAATGACTTGGTACTCCTTGAGTTTGGAGACATTCCGGGCTCTTTATACACCTTAGGGATTTTCAAACTTTCAATTGAACTTCAAAACAAATGGAACTTCAAGAGAGATTTTAAGTACAATGGTAACCCTGAAGCATCGTACAACCTACTCAGTCACTGAAGGGGATAGGATTCGCGATACCCAACGTACAAACCTCGTGTATAGTTATAAAGGGGTATCCCGTTGTCCTGTACCGTTCAAGATTGAATTAGGTTAAGTTCCGATACAACCGGATTAACCTCAAAGAAATGTCGGGTCAAACACTCTCGCGATAAGTCAAGTGAGTCCAATAAAAAGGGTAACCAAGTTTCACCTAAGTCCACTTAAGGAAAGAGTAAAAATCACTTCCCTGGAGGGATTCTCAGTTGGCCCGGTCGACCCGGCCCTTGGCCGCTCGACCGCGCACACTGCGATCCCTATCGATCTGAGGAGGTCAGGTCGACCCCTCTCACGAATGCCCGGTCGACCGCGCCCTTCCCCGGTCGACCGGCAGTTGTAAATAAAAAGGAGGGAACAGTGTTTTGGTCAGGTTCCAGAGAACCTGACCCCCGTGTGGCCAGTCGACTGAGCTCCCTGGCCGGTCGACCGAGTGAACTGCGTAACAGAACCCAGGTTCTGTTTTCTGCAGTGCAATGGGTTGTTCATCAGAGATTCTGACCCCGTGTGGCCGGTTGACCAAACTCCCTGGCCGATCGACTGCGTGACCTGCGTAACAGAACCCAGGTTCTGTTTTCTACAGTGAAATGGGTCATTCCTTTTTCTTCATTCTGTTAAACCTGATTAGAAATCTAAATCATGGATAAAACAAGCTAACAAGATTCACTAATGTGCATTTATTTCAAATCTAAACAAGCCATTAATATCACAAAATGTTTGGTGAAATCATCAATGCATTTCATAAAACTCATTCAAAGCTAAAAATATCAAATCATCCACTTGCCTTGGGTCTCAAATCAATGGAAAACAAGCTCCTAACCACACTTGCAAGCCAAGAACACAATCTCTACAAAAACCCCCAAAACAAACCCTAAAATGGGTCAAACCAAGCAATAAGAAGAGAGAGCTCCCAATAATGAAAATGGAGCTTCTCAAGGACTATAAGAACACAAATCTAGAAGATTAGGGAGAAAGCTTACCAATAGGTGCTCTAAATGAGCAAGGTAAGCTAAATGAGGATCTTAGAGAGAAGAGATTTCTTCAAAAATGGTACCAATGGAGAGCCCTTGAAGTGGTGAAGAAGATGATGAAGTCCTTTTTGATGTTGGTGCAAGCTTGGTAGTGTCTTGATGATGGAAAAGCAAGAAGAAAAAGAAAGGAGGCAACAAACCCTTGACAAGAGAAAGTTGCTGGAATAGAGAAAAAGGGAGGGGAAGAGCTCTCTTTTATAAGCAATACAAGTGGGCTCCACTAACTAGCAATCTTGTTGGGCTGAAATAGTAGTTCTCGAGACCTCGGATAAAAACGACGAAGCAGGAAGAAATGATCGTCGAAATTTCTACTTTCCAAAAAGTATATGTTTCGCGGGTTTCGGGAATATTAAATATTGGGTACTGATTTAGTGTAAAAAGACTGTTTTGCCCATGAAGCTAGAAAAGTCGAGATTCGGGATTCGGGACGAGAACGGGATCAACATGAAAGTTGAAGGGATTAACAAAATAAGTAAATCGGGATAAAACACCAAATCAAAAGAATCTCGAGTAATCCCCCAAGTACACGTAAGTCATAAAAAGGAACCCCCAAAGGGCCCCACTAATTCCAAAGGCACTCAAAATTTCCAAAGCTATGACAAAGTTATTCTAAAACAAATAAACCAAAATCCACTAAACAAGTTCAAGACTAACACACGACTTAATTAGTACTAATCGAGGTCACTCGGGTCGGGGTCTTACATTAATTATAACCCAAAATGATACGCAACTCGGACATCCGAATGTCTAAACGACATCGTCGGCATGTCACTTAACTAATCGTTGCGGTTCTTCGACCGTCTCCTCGTGCTCCTCTTGGGGATAACCAACGACGGGACCTGAGTACGAAAGTAATGGGTCAAACACAACGGTTTGGCAGGTGGGTGAAAATATATAACAATAATAGAAATTACACTGGAAAACATTTAAACATGTTAAAGCAATTACTTTCATAAAACAGAAGAATTATTTACTGGAAAATAATATGCAATATAAAACATGTAAGGTATCCAAGGAAATCGGGACACAAGCAAGATGGCATCCACACAAAGCTAAGTCCTCTATCACCGCAGTGACAAGAGCATATCGGGATGTTGACCTCAGTCACCGAAGTGAGGAAATACAACAAAATTTACACATACATATACATAATAATACGGGACATGACCGCGGTAGCGAGCCGGGCGTCGGGAACCACAGTAGCAATCTGCGGGATCAGGACAAGACCACGGTAATAACCGAATAGTGGGATCCAAACTACTGCTGGCAGGATGGGAGGTTGATCTCCAAATAAGTTGATCAGACCAACAAGTTTATCCAAGCTTAGTGGTGCCGACTCATAGGTCAAATAACAGAAATCGAGACAAGTATGAAATACATATGATGCACTTATATAAACAAGCGGGACGGGGTGCTCAAAGGTACAAATATCATTTCAAACAAGAAGTGCATATCGGGACTAGCAAAATGCTACAATTATAATTTCAGTATTTTCGGGAATGTTAAATCATAAATCATAAATTTTGGGAAAATAGAATATAATTAAATTTCCAAATCTTCCGGGTCGGGTATCGGGGTTCAAGATTTAAACCAATGTGAAGAGGATTCTCGTATGTTGAATTCAATATAAATTTGGTACTCCTTGAGATTGGAAGACATTCCGGACATCCTATTCACATTGATAATTTGAGAGTCCTCAACGTATTTCTGGGATGAGATTTTCTCTCTTGAATTCCCAAAACAGTCCTTTCGAAGCATTTCATGAACATAGGGTTCAAAACAATTCTTTTCTTCCTTCTCAATTCTCAAAAATTTCTGGGAGGTCGGTCACCTGTCGGTCAGCAGGCGGCTAGTCGCCAGAGCCAGGTGGGTTAGCCGACTGGTGACCACCCCTTCAGGAACAACATTTCTTCCTTACCGATATGGTGACCGACCCTGTGCGGTCACCAGGTCGATGACCAGTTGGCTAGCCGATTGGTGACCGCCTGCTGATCGCCCAGTCAGCGGGTGGTTCAATTTTGAACTGATTTTTGCTCCCTTTTTCCTCCAAAACAATTCTCTTACAACCTACTTCATTCCCTACAATAAAATGAGCTCATAGGCTCCGCCAATTCATCATTCAACACTTCCATTTTCATCAAATTGAGAGGCTCAAAACCTCCTTCAAACCCATTGAAAACACCATCAAACTTCCATAAACATTCAACTCAATCTCCTTTTTCTTCACCTCACTCAACCAAAAGAGAAAGAGAAAGAAACCACCATTCACAAGGATTCATTTGTACTATAATCAAGAAATAAATGAGAGCTATAAACCAACTTTTCCAAGACATTAAATAAACTAACAAGATTCATTAATGTGCATTTATTTCAAATCTATGTAAGTCAATAAAAATATAAAGGAGATAGTGAAATCATCAATATTACTCATAAAAAGCATTCAATGCTTAAAATATCCAATCTTCTACTTGCCATGGGTCTCTAATCAAGAAATAAAGCCTCTAATCACCTCTTCCAAGCCAAGAACAAAAGCTACACAAAAACCCCTAATAAAACCCTAAAATGGTCAAGACAATGAACAAGGAAAAAGCTTCAATAATGCAAATGGAGCTTCTCTAGGGTTACAAGAACACAAATCTAGGAGATAGAGAGGGTTGCTTACTTGGATGACCTTCAAATGGAAAGAGCTAGCTCAAAGAGGATCTCAAAATTGATGGATTTCTCTTCCAAGAGTATCAATGGAGAGTTCTCAAGGAGAGGAAGAAGATGATGAAGTCTATTTCTCAATTTGTGCAAGGTTGGTGGTGATTTGATGATGGAAAAGCAAGAAGGAATAGATAAAGTAAAGAAAACCCTAGGTTGGGTTGGGTTTGTGCTGGAAAAAGGAGAAAGTAAGATAAAGGGTTCTCTTTTATACAAGTGGGGAGTAGGGTCCACCCCTAAGGAATCTTGTTGGGTCAAAATCATGACTTTTGGGGCTTCGAATGAATTCGACGAAGAAGGGAGAAATAATCGTCAAAATTTCTAGTTTTCAAAAAGTGTATGTTTCAGGGGTTTCGGGAATATCAAATATTGAGTAAAGATTTAGTGTAAAAAGACTCTTTTGCCCTTGAAGCAGGGAAAGTCGGGTTTCGAGATTCTGGACGGGAACGGGATCAACATGAAAGTCGTAAAGATTATAAAAACACCAATCACAGGAATCTTAGATAATCCCCCAAGTAAATGCAAAGTCATAAAATGAACCCCCAAAGGGCCCCACTAATCATAAAGGCATTCAAAATTTCCCAAAGCTATAACAAAGCTATTCTAAATTCAACTAAAATAAAATCCACTAATCACGTTTAAGACTAGCACACGACTTAATTAACACCAATCAAGGTCTCTTGGGTTGGGATCTTACATCCTCCACCCCTTGGAACATTTGGTCCTCCAAATGAAAATATAAAACTCACCTCTGGTAGCAGATGTGGATACTTCATCTGCACTTGGTCTTGCAATTCCGAGGTTGCTTCTTCCAGTCCGTGATTCTCCCAAAGTACTTTCACCCACTGAATAGTCCGTGTCCTCAACTCTTGTTCCTTTGAATCGATGATCTGAATAGGCTTCTCAACATATGTAGCATCCTCTCTGATTTCTAAAGGTTCATGCCGGAGTACATGTGAAGAATCAGGGACGTACTTCTTCAACATAGACACATGGAAAACATTGTGTACGCCGGAAAGCTCGGGTGGTAAGGCTAATCTATAAGCCACATCACCAATCTTGCTCATAGTATCATACGGTCCAATGTATCTCCGAGATAGCTTTCCTTTCTGTCCAAATCTCAATGTTCCCCTAGTCGGTGACACCTTCAAGAAAACCTTGTCTCTTTCTTTGAACTGTAGATCCCTTAGGTGAGAGTCTGCAAAGCTCTTCTGTCTACTCCGGGCTACTTTCAGACGTTCTTGAATCTGTTTGACCTTGTCACTAGTCTCACTCACTATGGCTGGTCCATGGAAACTGCGGGTGCCAACTTCTTCCCAACAAACAGATGTCCTACACCTTTTGCCATATAATGCCTCGAAAGGTGCCATCCCCATGCTCGAGTGGTAACTGTTGTTGTAAGCGAACTCACACAACGGTAGAGTCTCATCCCATTGAGTCTTGAAATCCAACACACAAGTACAGAGCATGTCCTCAAGAGTCTGAATTGTTCTCTCTGACTGGCCATCTGTCTGCTGTACTGAACTATAACCTTGTACCCATAGATTCATGTTGCGTTTTTCAGAATCTCGAGACGAATCTGCTGTCTCTGTCAGACGTGATAGAAATTGGCTGACCGTGTCTACTGACAATCTCGTTACCGAACAACTCTGCCGAAGGTAGCATGTGCATCTTCTTTCCTGTCCTCATCGGAATGAAGTGAGCTAACTTGGTGAGACGGTCTACAATTACCCAGATAGCATCATTGCCTCTGCTGGTCCTCGGTAGTCCCGAAATGAAATCCATGGTAATGTGCTCCCATTTTCATTCCGGAATCTCTAGCGGCTGTAATAACCGTGGAGGCTTCTGATGTTCTGCCTTTATCAACTGGAATGTCATACAACGAGAGACAAACGCTGCAATTTCTCTTCTCATATTATTCCACCAAAATCTTCCTTTCAAGTCTAGTACGTCTTCGTGCTGCCTGGATGCATAGAATACCTCGTTCTATGAGCTTCTGTCATGATGTCATTCCTCAAATCTTCAATGTTAGGCACGCACAAACGATCACAGTAGTACAAAACTCCATCAACAAAATGAAAATAAGGACGATCTGCTATATGATCCGAAATGTTGGCCAAGTCTGGATCTTGTAACTGACTATCCTCGATCTTCTGTATGAAAGAAGGCTCTGACACTGACGATTTAGCTAATATCACACCCTTCTTTAGTGGCTGTAGATCTATTCTCAACTCTTTAGATTGCTCAAAAATACAAGTGCCACTGAGATTTGCCCAGCCCACTGATTTTCTGCTCAAAGCATCAGCAGCTACATTAGCTTTCCCCGGGTGATATTTAATTGGAAAATCATAATCCTTGATACGTTCCATCCATCTTCTCTGCCTCATGTTCAGTTCCTTTTGAGCAAACAAATACTGTAAGTTGCGGTGATCGGAGTGAACCTCAAATTTCTCTCCATAGAGGTAGTGTCTCCACATCTTCAATGCGAAAACAACCGCTGCTAACTCAAGATCATGGGTTGCATAGTTCTTCTCGTGATCTTTCAACTGCCGAGATCCATAAGCTATCACTTTTCCATCTTGCATTAGTACACATCCAAGTCCAACATTCGAAACATCAGTAAAAATGGTGAAACCGTGGCTTCCGGATGGCAAAGTAAGGACTGGTGCTGTGGTTAATCTCTTCTTCAGCTCTTGGAAACTATCTTCACACTTATCTGTCCATACATAAGGTACATTCTTCCTTGTCATCTTCGTCAATGGTGACGCAATCAACGAAAATCTTTGTACAAATCTCTGGTAGTTGCCTGCCAATCCCAGAATACTTATGATTTTTGACATATTCTTCGGTCTTTCCCACCGTACTACTGCCTCAATCTTGGACGGAGCTACTGACAATCCTTCTCTGAAGATAATGTTCCCCAAAAACGCTACTTGCTCTAGCAAGAATTCACACCTATTGAGTTTTTCATATAGCTGGTTCTCTCTTAGAAGCTGTAATGCTACTCTCGAGTGTTCTTCATGCTCTTCCTTGGTCTTGGAGTACACCAAAATATCATAAATAAACACTACCACAAACTGGTCTAGATACTGTGCAAATATATTGTTCATTAATGTCATAAATACTGCTGGTGCATTAGTCAATCCAAATGGCATTACAAGGAATTCATAGTGTCCATATCTTGTCGGGAAAGCTGTCTTCAGTACATCTGACTCTCTGACTCTTAGCTGGTGGTAATCGGATCTCAAAACAACCTTCGAAAAATAAGAAGCACCTTGTAACTGATCAAACAATTCATCTGTCCTCGGTAATGGATACTTATTCTTGATGGTTACTTGGTTCAATCTCCAGTAATCAATGCACATTCTCATCGAACCATCTTTCTTCTTGACGAATAACACCAGAGCCCCCCATGGCGGAATACTAGGTCTTACAAAACTTTTGTCCAACAATTCTTGTAATTGTGTTTTTAATTCTCCCAATTCCGCCGGAGCCATTCTATATGGTGCAATGGAGATCGGAGCGGTCCTTGGTAATAGTTCAATAGTGAAGTCTATTTCTCTAATGGGTGGTAGTCGAATTTCTTCGGGAAAGACATCTAGAAATTCCCAAACAATAGGGATCTCCTCCACCCCTTGGGACCGTTTATCCTCCGTGATAAACCCCAATAGGCCTCACATCCACTTTTCAAAAGTCTATCAGCCTTCAACGCTAAAATAAACCCGGTACTAAGATTACTCCTGTCTCCCCGGAACAACACCCCTGCTGGTGTCTCTTCTAATTTAAAGGTGAGGGTGTTACGGAAACAATCCATTGTAGCATGATACCTTGCTAACCAGTCCATCCCTAGGATGACATCAAAATCATACATCTCCAACGAAATGAGATTTGCTGGTAACACTATCCCTCTTATCATGACTGAACAACTAGGGTTAAAAAAATTCTACATATAACTTCTTTACCTATTGGGGTAGCCACAGTCAAAATAAAATCCAAATCTTTAGCATGCATATCAACAATCTTAGCAAATTTTGGAGATATAAAAGAGTGTGTAGAGCCAAGGTCAAATAAAACCTTAGCTTGAAATCCACAAACGAGAAGTGTATCTTCCACTACATCTCCCGCCGCCTCTGCATTAGCTCTGTTGACCGCATAGATTTGCCGTCTATGCTGTGGCCTATTCTGAGACTATTGTGGCCTGCCTTGCTGTGCATTTCTGTTCCGTTGATGTGGACGCTGATTCTAATTCTGCCCTTGCTGATGGGCCTGCTGCTGCTGTTGCTGTGGTCTATACTGTTGTTGAGATGCTTGTTATTGAAGTGTTCTTGCTTGGTTCTGGAAAACGACTGCATTTTGAGGTGGTGTTCGATGCTGTACTCCCTATTGCTGCTGATTCTGCATGTTCTGTCTTGATCAGTCTCTCATCTGATGGTTCATAGAACCACATTTGAAGCATGCTCCTATGATTGTACGACATTGAGCACTCTCGCGATTTTTTCTACAGTGGATACAGACCATTTGGTTTCGCACTTTCTAATCTGGCCTCTGCCTCTTATGCTGCTGGTTTCTCTACTGGTTGTTCTGCTGTTGGGGTTGTCGTTTTCCTTGTAGTCTGAGGATGTTGTGGTTGAAGTTCTCAAATTTGTAAGCCCTCTTGACTGCTTCTTCGAAAGTGGCAGGTGGTACTACTCCCGTAGCATCCCTCTCAATGATGGGGTTCAGTCCTTCAAGAAACTTGGCTATTTTCTTCTCAACTGTGTCCACTAACTCTGGAGCATATCTAGACAATCTCCCGAATTTAATGAGATATTCGAGGACTGTCGTGTTGCCTTGAATAAGTTGCTGTAATTCAACTGCTTTCTGTCTCTTGATGTGGGTGAGTACATACTTGTCCCAAAACTGTTTCTTGAAGTTAGCCCAAGCTACTGCATCTGCCATATTTCTGTACTCTTCCCTGACTGTTTTCCACAAGATATCCGCTAAACCGGTAGAGATAGATGTTGCAAGCTTAACTCGTTCTCCTCCGGTGCATTGATAGATCTCAACGATGTTCTCGGTATGCTCCAACCAATCGTCTACAGTTAAATGATCTTCTGTTCCAATGAAATCCTTTGGACTTCTCTTCCTGAATCGCTCAAACTATGCATTTGGGTCATGCTGCCTTTGATTGAAGACAATTGCAGGTTGAGGCTAAATTGGTTCGGGCCTTCTTTGTAGCACCTCTAGTAATTGTCTCTGCATTTCTGCCAACTCTCTAGCATGATCTTCATCTTTCTTTAGCATCTGCTCTTGCAATCTGGCTTGATTTTCATTAGCCTGACGCTGTTGGTCAAGCTTAGTCTCCATCATTTGCTGAAACTGATTATACATGGTGTTATCAGGATTATCTTCTTGAATTGGCCCTATGTGCTCACTGTTACTCGCGGTGGGATTGTCGTTTAGTGGCCTTTTACGAGGTGGCGTAATGCTGCAAAACAAATTGTTAGCACATGATATCAAATAAAAGGTCACACATTGCTCACACGATACTAACTAACGAAGAGTCTAACGAATCCTCGTCACATCCTTAGGATTTCTAGTTTCTTTTAATTGCCCGAAACACGTCTCGCTCTGATACCAGTCTGTCGCGACCTCGGACCAGGTTACAGACCTAATCTGGGATCGAGACTAATGATGAGGGCATAATGGATGATGAATGGTAGCTATACTATGAATTTATTTTAATCAATACGTATACGAATCAATAAAAGGATGTCACTCGTATACGCGATTTCCCACGGGTGTCCGCGGTAAGGATATCACAACAACATGAATATTTCTTTCAAAGTGCAGAAGCGTGTAGCAAAACTAATTCATACATTCATAACAAAGATAACTTGACCAATGACACATTTATAACAAGTATCAGAATGAGCAATGATCATTAGATATTTCTCATAAGTATGAAGTTTGAATTCATACAAAAGATCATTTAATTACATTTGCCAAAAATAGAGGCCAAGAAAGGCCAATATAAACAAAATCAGTATTCCAAAAGAATAGTTAATCATAACCCAAAATAATACGCAACTCGGACATCCGAATGTCTAAACGACATCGTCGGCATGTCACTCAACTAATCGTTGAGGTTCTTCGACCGCCTCCTTGTGCTCTTCTTCGGGATAACCAACGACGGGACCTGAGTACGAAAGTAATGGATCAAACACAACGGTTTGGCAGGGGGTGAAAATATATAACAATAATAGAAATTACATTGGAAAACATTTAAACCTGTTAAAACAATTACTTTCATAAATCAGAAGAATTATTTACTGGAAAACAATATGCAATATAAAACATGCAAGGTATCCAAGGAAATCGGGAAACAAGCAAGATGGCATCCACACAAAGCTAAGTCCTCTATCACCGATGTGACAAGAGCATATCGGGATGTTGACCTCAGTCACCGAAGTGAGGAAATACAACAAAATTTACACATACATATACATAATAATACGGGACATGACCGCAGTAGCGAATCGGGCATCGGGAACCACAGTAGCAATCTGCGACATCAGGACAAGACCACGGTAATAACCGAGTAGTGGGATCCAAACTATTGCTGGCGGGATGGGAGGTTGATCTCCAAGTAGGTTGATCAGACCAACAAGGTTATCCAAGCTTAGTGGTGCCGACTCATAGGTCAAATAACAGAAATCGAGACAAGTATGAAATATATATGATGCACTTATATAAACGAGCGGGACGGGGTGCTCAAAGGCACAAATATCATTTCAAACAAGAAGTGCATATCGGGACTAGCAAAATGCTACAATTATAATTTCAGTATTTTCGGGAATGTTAAATCATAAATCATAAATCTTGGGAAAATAGAATATAATTAAATTTCCAAATCTTCCGGGTCGGGTATCGGGGTTCAAGACTTAAACCAATGTGAAGAGGATTCCCGTATGTTGAATTCAATATAAATTTAGTACTCCTTGAGATTGGAAGACATTCCGGACATCCTATTCACATTGATAATTTGAGAGTCCTCAACGTATTTCTGGGATGAGATTTTCTCTCTTGAATTCCCAAAACAGTCCTTTCGAAGCATTTCATGAACATAGGGTTCAAAACAGTTCTTTTCATCCTTCGCAATTCTCAGAAATTTCTGGGAGGTCGGTCACCTGTCGGTCAGCAGGCGGCTAGTCGCCATAGCCAAGTGGGTTTGCCGAGTGGTGACCGCCTGGTGACTGCCCCTTCAAGAACAACATTTCTTCCTTACTGATATGGTGACCAACCCTGTGCGGTCACCAGGTCGTTGACCGCCCAGTCAGCGTGTGGTTCAGTTTTGAAGTGATTTTTGCTCCCTTTTTCCTCCAAAACAATTCTCTTACAACCTACTTCATTCCCTACAATAAAATGAGCTCAAAGGCTCCTTAATTCATCATTCAACAGTTCTATTTTCATCAAATTGAGAGGCTCAAAACCTCCTTTAAACCCTTTGAAAACATTTAACTTCAATAAATGTTCAACCCAATCTCCTTCTTCTTCTCCTCATTCAACCAAAAGAGAAAGAGAAAGAAACCACCATTCACAAGGATTCATTTGTACTATAATCAAGAAATAATTAAGAGCTATAAACCAACTTTTCCAAGACATTGAATGAACTAACAAAATTCATTAATGTGCATTTATTTCAAATCTATGTAAGTCAATAAAAATATAAAGGAGATAGTGAAATCATCAATATTACTCATAAAAAACATTCAATGCTTAAAATATCCAATCTTCTACTTGCCTTGGGCCTCTAATCAAGAAATAAAGCCTCTAATCACCTCTTCCAAGCCAAGAACAAAAGCTACACAAAAACCCCTAATAAAACCCTAAAATGGTCAAGACAATGAACAAGGAAGGAAAAAGCTTCGATAATGCAAATGGAGCTTCTCTAGGGTTACAAGAACACAAATCTAGAAGATAGAGAGGGTTGCTTACTTGGATGACCTTCAAATGGAAAGAGCTAGCTCATAGAGGATCTCAAAATTGATGGATTTCTCTTCCAAGAGTATCAATGGAGAGTTCTCAAGGAGAGGAAGAAGATGATGAAGTCTATTTCTCAATTTGTGCAAGGTTGGTGGTGATTTGATGATGGAAAATCAAGAAGGAGAAGATAAAGTAAAGAAAACCCTAGGGTTGGGTTGGGTTTGTGCTGGAAAAAGGAGAAAGGAAGAGAAAGGGTTCTCTTTTATACAAGTGGAGAGTGGGGTCCACCCCTAAGGAATCTTGTTGGGTCAAAATCATGACTTTCGAGGCTTTAAATGAATTCGATGAAGAAGGGAGAAATGATCGTAGAAATTTTTAGTTTTCAGAAAGGGTATGTTTCACGAGTTTCGAAAATATCAAATATTTGGTACGGATTTAGTGTAAAAAAATTGTTTTGCCCTTGAAGCTAGGAAAGTCAAGTTTCGGGACTCCGGACAGGAACGGGATCAACATAAAAGTTGTAGAGATTAATGAGATAAGTAAAACGGGATAAAAACATCAATCACAGGATTATCGGATAATTCCCCAAGTAAACGCAAAGTCATAAAAGGAACCCTCCAAAGGGCTTCACTAATCATAAAGGTTTCCCAAAGCTATAACAATGCTATTCTAAACTCAACTAAAAAAAAATCCACTAATCACGTTTATGACTAACACGCGACTTAATTAACACTAATCGAGGTCTCTCAGGTTGGGGTCTTATATGAAGTATCTCAAGAAGTCATTAGGACAAGGGAAGTAGAGTATCGAGCAATGGCTTGGAACTTATGAATTGTTATGGTTTGGGATTTTTCTATATAAGAGAGGATTTATACATATAAGGTTCCTATCGTGTTGCATTTGTTAGATTGTAAGGACTCAATCCATCTGTTAATGTAATAAATTGATTAATTTCTTTATTTATCAATAAAATCATGCTTTCCTTTCATGATATGAATGATGTTTTACTACTTAATGCACATGACCAATACATATGACATGATGGTTCATGAGATGAACAGGGCCCCATTAGTATATTAGATGTGATATATGTGTATGGATGAGATCCACATACGGGAGACATGTGTAACAAATATAAGGTTGTTTGAAAAGGAAAGTTGTCATATGCATTGTCCACGCTGGGCATAGTAGATCTGCTCCAAGTTAAGGAAGTGTTAACCCCACCCCCCACTAAGGCATGTCCCAACAATCTTCATTTGAATTGTTTCCCTCTCTTACTCTAGTTTTTTCTTCTTTTTTCATGTGTTTAGGGTTTCTTGACCATTTTGGGAAAAACCCTAGATATCTTTGAATCATTTAGTTTAACATGTCTTAGTATGCAAATCTCCACAACGCATGCTTTCTCTTATTATCTTCTCTTTGTTTCCCATCATTCAGTTCCAAATAGAAAAGTAGGTCTAACTGCTGTTTTCTAAGAAGTGCTCCTTTAGTTGAAGTGGCACATGACAATCCCTAAACCAAGCACCGGCTTTTTCTCCACTTTGCTCAACCCACGCTGATCATATTTGCTATATCCAACTCATACCGTTGATTTTGCCAATAGTTTCTCCTGAAATGATGGGTTGTGGTTTTTTTTTTCCCCTTTTTGGTGAAGTTTGTTTAGAGTGACTCAACAATTCCATTCAGTTCCTTGGATTCTCACAAGCATTAGTTTTTATAAAATAGAGGATGTAAGGACTTGGTCTGGGCAGCACCCTTAACTACGGAGTGTAGCTTGTCAACCATGGGTTTCAAACGGTAAGTCTCAACTAGGCCTATATCGGAAATATCAATGTCCTGACCCTGGGCTTGTGAGTTAAACTCTGTCTTAACTCAACATGATGCATTTTAAAACCGTGCAGCCGCAGAAATTGTAAGTACTCTGGAGTTAAACGTGCTCGGGCGAAAACTGTACTAGGATAGGTAACCTCCTCAGAAATCCTCGCGCGCGCGCGTGGGCCAAAGCGGATAATTTCATGTTGACTTGGGCGCGGCTGTGATAGAGGAAACCAATTTCTTTCTTTTTTTTTCTTTTTTTGTTGTTTTTGGTTTTCTAGAACATGAGTACTTAAATGGGAAATTTTGAAAGTGATAGAAATTCATCTGGTTTCTCAAAACAAGTTATCAATTGTAGCTTATCTTTCTCCAAGTGTAGCCTTCCTACATGTGTCCTGAGATATGCTTAATTATCTTGTCTATCGCTTGCAAATGCTCAATTACATAGGTACTCATTTGACAAGATCTAAAGAAATCAGTCATTAACATGTGCATTTGTACTCCTTTTCTTTGATGCGCTTTATATTCTCGGAATAAAATCATGTTCCAGTTTACAATATTCTTGTTACGTGTCGTGTAATTTACTACTATGGCTAAAGCTCATATCTTGGTGCTTTTTTGGCAGGTAAACCAGAAGATGATCCTTACTTTAACAGCTAGCATAATGTATTGGAGCTTACAACAGCCAGAGGAACAGACGGGGCAATCCGCTGAAACCGACACACCACAGAATGAAACTTCCACTCAGCAAGAACCATCTGTTGATGATGAGGATGGAAGCATTACAGGAAGTCGACAGGTTGAAAATAGAGACAAACCTGTGGAAAAATGACTTTTTTATTTTAATACGTCAATCATTTGTTTTCCTTTTCCTTTAGAAGGATGGAAAAGTATAGAAAATGTGCTCCAGGTGTTCTGATACAAAATATTTGATAGCCTGTCCCTGCAGGCCTACTTCACTATTTGTAGAAGCAAAAGGCCATGGTGGTAACAACGTGATTGTTGTGAAAGGCATGCATCCAAATGGAAATCTTGTAATGTATAACCTTTCATTTGGAAATGACAGAGTCTGCAGAAAGTGTCATTAGGTTTCTATTTTTTGTGTATTCTTTCGACAGTCGATTTTGCACTGTTGAAGTTGAATAATGAAAGGAAAAGGACATTTGATCTTTTTCTTTGGGTGTCATGGGCATTTTCCTTTCTTGGTTGCACTTGTCTGGATGCGTTATAAGTCACATCTTTCATTCTTTCTCTGATTGTTTTGATAAATTCCAACCATTGCTGCCCACTTTGCCAGTCCCCTCTCTAGTTTTACCTAGGTTCAGGATGCAGATATGAATGGATGATTACTATCTGATTGTAGTCTTTTTTTTTTAAACCTTTATGGACCCTGTTTGTTTTCATGGGATTGGGTTCCTAAGACTTCTAATAAATGTGTTCATCAAAGCAGCAAAAATTGAGCAAATGAAGGTGGAGATCAATAATTGGATATCAAATAATCTCTCATTTAATATATGGAAAATGAATATTCAACCATCACCCTAATAAATCAAATCCTAATAAGAAATTCTACACCCCTCACTTTCCTTTGTTGGAACCCATTTTACCATGAATTTTTAGACATTCAATTCCATGCAAACAAACATGCCCTAAAGGTCTTACCTATGCAGCCATTTTTTTTCTCTTTTAAAAGATGAGCTTGTCTTTCTAAGACTTATTTCCACGATGTACTTCATTTTGAGGTTGACAGTGCTTTCATAACCCTATTCCTTTAAGAAGGAACAAGTTGTAAGTTAGCAGATTTATAAAACAACTTACTAGATAAACTGATGGAGTTATGCCTCAAACACCGTTAACTAGATCGCCGGTTCATAATTCACAGTTTTTGATTTGTGGGTCATCATTTGCTTTTACTGATCCTGGTTCGCTATGGATAGGATGAGAAAATCCTATTTATAGATTGGTCTCATGATTGTATAATTATTTTTAATGAAAGAAAATTTGGGGTCACATTTTAGATCTAAGACTTTTGAGCCATTTGATTTCGAAATTGGAGCTTGCAATTGATTTAGAATTTGAAACTCAATTCGATTTCAATTTTGATTGGAGAGAAGTTTTAGGAATTTTGGTTCTCTTAATTTCCAAGACATTTAGAGTCTCTCTCTCCCAAGTCCAGCTAGTTTGTGCCCTTTACAACGAATTTTTTTTTTTTTTATATAGTAGACCTTACCTTATCAATACTTTAAATAGATTTAGAAACTTTATCAATTAGAGTTTTTTTTTACAAAAAGGCCCCTATATTTTTACGTAATGTCAAAAAAGCCCCTGCATTTTATCTTTTTACTAAAGACACCCTTGGCTAGAAGTAAACTTTAGAATAGCAGATAATGACCCTCTACATTTTTTATTTTGACCAATTTACCGTTACAGAAAGTTGATATAGAATAGGAGATAGAAGATTACCAAAACCATTCGGACATTTAGGCCTGCTTCAACATTCCATGTTATAAATCCAAACTTGAAATTCTACCACCCTACCAATCACTCAATATTATCAAGAATACTGCCTTGCACATAGATGTTTTTTTTTATTAACGCTTTCCTCATTTGATGCTTCTTCATTTATAGAGAGTAATGAATGTGAAGCTGTCACGCCCCAAAAATTCGATTGGATTCTAATCGCATCAATAGGGCATGAGAATTAGGGCCAATTAAAATATTTCCCTTAAAGACATTTGCGGCCCCAATTCCGGGTGGATCGAAGACTATAGTGAGGTTATGAGTGATGATCAGTCACCATAAACAAACACAGAAGCAACGATTCATACAATCTACGCAGATGGTCACCAATACAACATATAATAACATCAAAGCTGATACAAGTAACTGAAAGATATTTACTTATATTTCAATTACAAAATACATTAGAATTTTAACGAATGTCTAAAACACCATAATGACTTGTGCAAGAGGCACCTATTCTCATAGCCGGAATGTAAAGTGAAGCTCTTAAGTACCAATCCAACAATACCAAACTGCTACCACACTCCACTAGGGGGTAATCCCTCAACTAGTAAATCTCGTGAGACAGCCACTGTTAGATTGTATGGACTCAATCCATCAGATGATGTAATAAATTGATTAATTTCTTTATTTATCAATAATATCATGCTTTCCTTTCATGAGATGAATGGTGTTTTACTATTTAATGCACATGACCAATGCATATGACATAAATGGGTCATGAGATGAACTGGGTCCCATTAGTATATTAGATGTGATATATGTGTATGGATGAGATCTACACACAGGAGACATTTGTTACAAATCTTATACTTAAACATCTTTACAACCGGTGATGAGACTGGGCATTTCATCTGATAAGGTTGCAGCGCTTTGATCACTATGAGATAGTGTGATTTGTCTCGATCATCAGAATGTAAGATTTTGGATCACGGTGCTGGTAAATTGGATGTATTGAAGGACCATGAGAAGCACCTTATGGAATACTGTCTCGAGTTTAAGGTTTGCTCTCATAATTCCCTAGCAATAGGCTCTCAATCCTGAGACATTGATGAACTCAAGTTTCTATCTATTTATTTGCTTTGAGTCACCAATGAGTGAGACCAACTGTAGGTCAACACCTCGGTGTCTGGGGTACGTGGTAGTAGGACTGTGGGAACATCCAATGGTCAAGATGGAATCTATCTATATTATCCCCTTGTGCCAATTAATGGATCTGTCATTAGTAAGTGCGCACCCATCTCGATTAAAAGTTAATTGGATGGTACTGATGATTACTGTGATTAATTGGGGCTCAAGGATAATAAGATGTGGATTTAAATTGGTGTGACAGTTTTAGTCCAATTAATCCATGGATATTGATAGAGGGGCTTACTTGTGGTAATCGGGAAGTTTAGAGTCTTCATTGTAATTTATTCCTAAGACTAGAGTGCAATTGCATTTATATAGTGGTGTTATTTGCAATTAATTGTGAGCCCGGATTGTACATGAGATGTGGGGTCACGGTGTTGATGGACCCGATTCTTCCCTCTCTCCCGCTGCCTCTGTCCCGGGTCTTTCGGGACACGGCGGAGGGGAGGAGAAAGAAGTGAAGGGTATCAACATCTTTCTTTCTTTTTGTACGGGTATGCCAATTTCACTTTTCTACTTGGAATTTAGAAACGGTGATTCGAAGATCCACCTTCACAAGTAGAAAGGGGAAATGAAACTTTTTCTAGTTTCCCATTGCACGCATATTTTAAGAAAAGAGACAAAAGGGTTTTTTTATATGCCGTGAGAGGCGATTTCATTTGCTGCCGTGAAAGGCGATTTACAAGTCTTATCCATTATGAAAGACAAGAGTTGTGATTTTTGTCTCTAAAAGAAAAATAAAGTACAATAGAAATCAAGAAAAGGAATCTGACTTCTCATTCGATTGTGGGGACACGTTCAGATCGACGGTCGCGAGTCATGTATGGGCTCCTCCGTCGTCCATGCAGATGAGAACACGATGCTTGGATTCTTGGCTTGGCTTTTTAACCTCAGATTTTTAAAGGACAAAGACCAAGAGAAGGTCTTATATCCGATAAAAAGCTAAGTAGACGGACTGAAAAGCCACGTTTTAGCCATGTTGATAGAAGAAGGGAGGTCCTTGGGGGGGTGGCCCCCCAAGGGTGCTTCAATCACCTTTTGGTGGTCTTTGCAGCAGAGTTGCAGGGCCTCTGGATTTTCCGGGCAATTCTCTGGACTTTGGGTGAATTTCTCTAGCGATTTCTCTGGATTCTTTTTTCCGTTCTTCGTCTGGGTTTTTCCCTTTGGAATGCCCTCCTATTTATAGGCCTTTGGTAGCCATTTAGGAGGGTTTATGAGCATTGAATGCATTAATGCTCATAATGGGAGGAGTTACAAGTTTTAAATTATTTGTTTTGTAACTCCTTTTTCCATGAATCTGATTGGTCGATGGAGAATAATGAGCTTTTAATTGTCTTTAATCCCCATCATGGGAGGAGTTTCATGGCTTTAATGCCATAAATCCTTTGACTTGTAACTCCCATTTGCTTGCTTTTGATTGGGCCGTCCAAAATAATAAGTTAATGACCGCATTAACTTGTAATAAAATGGGTCATTTAACCTCATTAATTGGTCGCCAAGTCGCCTGAAGAGTCGCGGGCCGCGTCGCGTCTTTTGGAATTCTTCTTGCGATGACCGCCGGTGGATCCACATGTTGTTTGATGTCGGATGGCGATGCAATTTCAGACATTGATTAATGTCAACGTGCCGGCAACATCTGTTTTGTCGATTTCACGATCGGGCGGGCGGAAAGTGTGCTTTCTTTGTCGGCCGATTGGCGATTTCGAGGCATCTAATGATCATCCAATGATTTCGGCGGCGAATCCGTGATGTTGACGAAGATCGACGGATTTCATGCACGAAAAATCAGATTTTGAAAAAATCACAGGGGCCAATCAACTCGAAATGCGAAAAGGACCCGAAAAAGGGGTCTTCCGGCGATTTTCGGGTCGCCGGAATTCCATGGTCGCCGGCGACCATGGGCCAAGGTCGCCGGCGACCATGGGCTTTGGGCCCATTTCTCGGCCGCCGTTCGGTCGCCTTTTCTTCGCCGTTTTTCAATCTTTTTTCATTCTTTTTTCTTCTGTATTTTTTCTGACATTTCCCCTCATTTATTGGCCTGATTCTCTTGAAGATAACCCGATGAGAAGCCACGCAAATCGGAGCACAAAGTTTCCTATTTTTCTGGAAAGCCGAAGACTTTGTTGTGCGGTATTGCCGATTTTTTGTCAAGCATTGAAATTGGACCAAACGATGTCGGAATAACCTGAAATTTGACGTGGAGCTTCTTGAACAGTAGATAGGACCAACTATAGGCTTTGGTTTGAGTTTTAAAGCCGTTTGGGGTCCCGCAAATGCTCGCCTTGATTTCACCTCGAGGAAAATGCCGAGCTTTGAAACTAGGCCAAACGATGTCCGTTCGACCTAAAACTTGACAGGGGACCTATTGGAGTCATTTTGAGATGATCCATTAGCTCCAATTTGGATGCCATGATTCCGGGGTGCTCCGCCGCCGGTAGGCTTGTTTTTGCTTCCCGAGAGTTGATGAAGGGTCAAACGTCGTCCGTTTGACTTGAAATTTGGCAGTGGGCCTTTTGGAGGTATTTTGAGACCATCCGTAGACTCTGATCGAAGTTTTGAAGTCTTCGACACTGTCGCTGCCGGGAGCTCCTGTCTGGCTGTCGGAGGAGTGAAGTTAGGCCAAATGACGTCGAAATGGCCCGAAACTTCATGTGTACCTCTCTTTTGGCTGTTTTGAAGGATCTTGCAGTTTTTGTTTGATTCTGACAAGATCTGGTGCTTGAAGTGGCGCCTTCCTATTTATGGCAGGATGTGGCTCCATGTAGCTTTTGGTGTTGAAGGGACATAGTGACATTTTTGGTGTCAACAAATGCCCCCTCGAGGTACAGCGACGAGGTGCGCAGTTCTAGCAGTCGGTGTGCCTCGAAGAGAATTTGAAGGAGATCTTCTTGCTTGACCAAGAGTCTTGAGCGTTTTTCTTTTGATGGAGTTGCTTTTTGAGCTTCCAATGGATTTCGCGGTAATGAGATAGGTCATGTACCGTCTTAAGGCAAGGATTTTGAAATGACATTTGGATGTGGGTTTTTGGTTTTGGGTTTTCCCTTTTAACCTTGTGAACCTAAAGGCTTTATGTGGCACATTAGGCGGTTAAGAAGGTTTTTTGGTTTTTGACCTTGTGACCTAACAGGCTGTATGTGGCGAGTTAGGGGGTCGGGATTTTTGTTTTTGGTTTCGGTCTTGTGACCTAACAAGCTGTATGTGGCAAGTTAGGGGACCATGGTTTGGTTTTTGGTCACTCTTTGGGACAATTTTGGGTCCATTGGAGTGGTTTGGTTTTTGTGGAATGTCAATTTCAAGATTGTGGCTTGATTTGGTGCATGGGTTGGATGGTTTGGGTTTCTTTTGGAAGCCCATGAAGCTTGGAATTTTTTTGTATGGTCCAATCAACTCAAGAGAGGCATGGAATCATTTTTGTATGCTCTTGGTAAGAGAAATTTTAACTAAAAGCCACTTTTAGTGCCTAGGTGGTCAAACCTGGCTCATATGGGCTAACCCATGGGACCTTAAGCTTTTAAAAAATGGCTTAGATCTTATGTGGTGTCATTTTGTAAAGAATATCTAAAAATATCCCTTTTGTGTAGAGAATATCTAAAAATATCCTTACTTGGAGAGAATCTCTCAAGTTTCCTTGATTTTGGGAGAGATTTTCTCAAAGTTTCTCAAATCCCCTTTCTTTTTGGAGAGAATTTCTCAAGAATCTCCTCTTTAGGAGAGAATATCTCAAATCTCCCTTTCTTTTAGGAAGTTTGCTAATTTTTAGCACTTACCTCCTTGCTTTTCTCCTCCTTTCCTTTTTTGGTTTGCTTTTTCTATAAAAACAATGGAGATGGATTTTCTTTCTCTTATTGCTTTCTTTTTTGCAAAAACCTTCAAGAGTGCTCCAAGATAAAGAATTTCTCGAGGATTTTCAAGTTTCTTCTTCTTCTTCTCCATAGCTTCAAGTAGGTCTTCTTTTTTCAAGAAAAACCCCATGTAGATGTAGAAAAGTTTCCTTTTCTTTTTTTTTCTTCTTTTCTTTTCTTTTCTTTCTCTTTTTTTTTTTTTTTTTTTCTTTTTTTTTTTTCACGTGTTTTCTTTTCCTCTTTTTTTTGTACACGTTCTCCATTTTTTTTTTTTTTTTTTTGTTGCTGTATGGACCTGGCCGTACAGCCACGTGGCCTGTGGGCCACGTCCCATGGGCCAACCCCTTTTTTTTTTTTTTTTTTTCTTGAAGAGGTTTTTTTTTTTTTTTTGCTCACCATGATATGAGGTTTATGCAATTCAAGATGATCATGCATTCTTTCTCTTTTTTTTTTTTTTTTAATGCATCAAAATAAAAGGCTAGAATTTCTAGGTCAAGTCAACATGGATTTTGACTTAGACAAAGTTTGATTGGTTTTGACCAAATTGGGTTGGAATTGGTCAAACTTTTGTCAATGTTTTCCTAGCATCTAATGCATGATGGTTTTGTGCATGATTTTTGGTAAATGGAATTGGGAGCATGATGATGCATACCTCGAATTTTCTTGCAAGTCTTGGGATTTTTGGAGCTTGCAGCAATGTTGAGCCCACTTCTCCAGTCTCACAGAATTTCGAGGAGCTTTGCAAGTTTTGGAATTTTGAGCTCGCAGCAATGTTGAGCTCTTTTCTGATCTTGCGAAGATTTGAGAAGAAAGGCTTGATCTCGCAACAATGTTTGAATTTGAGTCTTCTTCGAGAATCCTTCATTGATCATGAGCTCGCAGCAATGTTGAGTGTTGACACCAAAAATGTCACTATGTCCCTTCAACACCAAAAGCTATATGGAGCCACATCCTGCCATAAATAGGAAGGCGCCACTTCAAGCACCAGATCTTGTTAGAATCAAACAAAAACTGCAAGATCCTTCAAAGCAGCCAAAAGAGGGGTACACATGAAGTTTCAGGCCATTTCAACATCATTTGGCCTAACTTCACTCCTCCGACAGCCAGACAGGAGCTCCCGGCAGCGACAGTGTCGAAGACTTCAAAACTTCGATCAGAGCCTATGGATGGTCTCAAAATACCTCCAAAAGGCCCCCTGCCAAATTTTAAGTCAAACGGACGACGTTTGACCCTTCATCAACTCTCGGGAAGCAAAAACAAGCCTGCCGGCGGCGGAGCACCCCGGAATCATG
The DNA here is from genome assembly GCA_003546025.1 of Camphora micrantha. Lineage (NCBI taxonomy): Eukaryota > Viridiplantae > Streptophyta > Magnoliopsida > Laurales > Lauraceae > Camphora > Camphora micrantha. Next base: position 44,948,589 of record QPKB01000003.1, on the reverse strand, counting down.
GCATCCAAATTGGAGCTAATGGATCATCTCAAAATGACTCCAATAGGTCCCCTGTCAAGTTTTAGGTCAAACGGACATTGTTTGGCCTAGTTTCAAAGCTCGGTATTTTCCTCGAGGTGAAATCAAGGCGAGCATTTGCGGGACCCCAAAAGGCTTCAAAACTCAAACCAAAGCCCATGGTTGGTCTTACTTACTACTCAGGAGGCTCCCTGTCAAATTTCAGGTCAATCGGACATCGGTTGACCACAAGTCAAAGCTCGGCATTTCTCTCATGGCGAAATCAAGGCGAGCATTTGCGGGACCCCGAACGGCTTCAAAACTCAAACCAAAGCCTATGGTTGGTCCTATCTACTGCTTAAGAAGCTCCACGTCAAATTTCAGGTCATTCCGACATCGTTTGGCCTAGTTTCAATGCTTGACAAAAAATCGGTAATACCGCACAACAAAGTCTTCGGCTTTCCAGAAAAATAGGAAACTTTGTGCTCCGATTTGCGTGGCTTCTCATCGGGTTTTCTTCAAGAGAATCAGGCCAATAAATGAGGGGAAATGTCAGAAAAAAATACAGAAAAAAAAGAATGAAAAAAGATCGAAAAACGACGAAGAAACGGTGACCGAATGGCGGCCAAAAAATGGGCCCCAGGCCCATGGTCGCCGGCGACCTTGGCCCATGGTCGCCGGCGTCCATGGCCCAAGGTCGCCGGCCCATGGTCGCCGGCGACCATGCACCCATGGTCGCCGGCGACCATGGAATTCCGGCGACCCAAAAGTCGCCGGAAACCCCTTTTTCGGGTCCTTTTCGCGTTTCGAGTTGATTGGCCCCTGTGATTTTTCCAAAATCTGATTTTTGGTGCATGAAACCCGTCGATCTTCGTCAACATCACGGATTTGCAGCCGAAATCATTGGATGATCATTAGATGCCTCGAAATCGCCAACCGGCCGACAAAGAAAGCACACTTTCCGCCCGTCCGATCGTGAAATCGACAGGACAGATGTTGCCGGCATGTTGATATTAATCAATGTCTGAAATTGCATCGCCATCCGACATCAAACAACATGTGGATCCACCGGCGGTCATCGCAAGAAGAATTCCAAAAGACGCGGCACGGCCCGCGACTCTTCAAGCGACTTGGCGACCAATTAATGAGGTTAAATGATCCGTTTTATGACAAGTTAATGCGGTCATTAACTCATTATTTTGGACGGCCCAATCAAAAGCAAGCAAATGGGAGTTACAAGTCAAAGGATTTATGGCATTAAAGCCATGAAACTCCTCCCATGATGGGGATTAAAGGCAATTAAAAGCTCATTATTCTCCATCGGCCAATCAGATTCAAGGAAAAAGGAGTTACAAAACAAATACTTTAAAACTTGTAACTCCTTCCATTATGAGCATTAATGCATTCAATGCTCATAAACCCTCCTAAATGGCTACCAAAGGCCTATAAATAGGAGGGCATTCCAAAGGGAAAGGGGATCAGAAAAAAGGAGACGAAGAACGGAAAAAGAATCCAGAAAATTGCCCGGAAAATCCAGAGGCCCTGCAACTCTGCTGCAAAGACCACCGAAAGGTGATTGAAGCACCCTTGGGGGGCCATCCCCCCAAGGACCTCCCTTCTTCTACCAACATGGCTAAAACGTGGCTTTTCAGCCCGTTTACTTAGCTTTTTATCGGATATAAGACCTTCTCTTGGTCTTTGTCCTTTAAAAATCTGAGGTTAAAAAGCCAAGCCAAGAATCCAAGCATCGTGTTCTCATCTGCATGGACGATGGAGGATCCCATACATGACTCGCAACCGTCGATCTGAACGTGTCCCCCACAATCGAATGAGAAGCAGATTCCTTTCCTTGATTTCTATTGTACTTTATTTTTCTTTTAGAGACAAAAATCACAACTCTTGTCTTTCATGATGGATAAGATTTGTAAATCGCGTTTTACGGCAAAATCGCCTTTCACGGCAACAAATGAAATCGCCTTTCACGGCATATAAAAAAAACCCTTTTGTCTCTTTTCTTAAAATATGTGTGCAATAGAAACTAGAAAAAGTTTCATTTCCCCTTTCTACTTGTGAAGGTGGATCTTCGGATCACCGTTTCTAAATTCCAAGTAGAAAAGTGAAATTGGCATACCCGTATAAAAAAAAAAAAAGAAAGATGTTGTTACCCTTTACTTTTCTTCTCCTCCCCTCCGCCGTACCCCGAAAGACCCGGGGCGGAGGCAGCGGGAGAGAGAGGGAAGAATCGGGTCCATCATTGAGCTCATCTTCAAGCTTCCTTTCTTTTTTGGGGTGCCTCCCTTTTCTTCGAAATTGCCCCGGAACCATGCCAAAATTTCGCTAGGATTTTTTTTTTTTGCAAAATTCTGTCATTTGGTGTTTGATTTCTTCCTTTCTGACTTTTGCAGGTGGTTCCTCCAGAACGAACAAGGGTAAGGGCCTTGTTACTGATGCACCTCGCCGATCTGCCAGATCTTCCAATGCGGCCGTTCAACAGGCATGGGAAGAGGTCCGTTATGTGGAGACTAACTTGGAAGAATGCGACTCGCTCAACCGAGATGAGATGAGACAGCGATTGATCGCTCTCAAGGATGAGGAGTTTTATAAAATTATGGCAAGCAATCGTCCTTGGGTCATGGACGATCAGAGCGTTGTGCCCAAGCCTACCTTTTTCTTTGGTGACGCTGTCCCCGATGACTCGTCATTCCAAAGGAGATGCTTTCAGTTCTCTTACACAGCTGATGGTGAGGAGAGAACTATTTCTACCCGATCGACTTTTGATCGCACTATCTCGATTATGAGTCTTTCTCCCACATGCTCTAAAAGAGAAGATCCTCCAAGCTGGGTGAAGAGGACCATTGCGGTCAAGACCGAGATTTTTGTTGGCGGCCCTTCCTGTTATGCAGAGAAGTCGCCTGTCCGTATGGACATGTTGATGCCAGCCAGCGGCTACCAAGGTTCTGATCATCCATCAGTCGATTTGAGACCGGTGGGCCTTGGCATTTTTAGCGGTGACGGCAGTAATTGGGTGAACCCTTTTCGGCTTCGCGGCCGCTTCAGTGCTGACTCGGGCTGGGAGTCATGAACTGATCACATCCTGCAGATTGGTGGCGCCATTCTGAAGGAGGCTGAGGTCTTTGATGCGGTTCGCGCTTTCCGGCAAACTGTCGTTTTCTCCGATGAGGCCTTCATGGCCATGTTGGAGTCTTTCCTTCCGCAGACCAACACCTTCGTTGTCACGAACGGTGAAATTGGTTTTTCTTTGAAGGAGTTGAGCGCTACCACCGGGCTGCCTATCCTCGGCAAACTCTATATGGAGTTTATGCCTATTGACAGTGTCCTTGAGGAGCAGTCGGAGGAGTTTAGGCTCCTGTACTTTCAGCTCGTCGCCTTCTACGATTTTTTGAAGGAGAAGGAGGGCTCGAAAGTCCGATGCAGTAGTTGGAGGAGTCTCAGCTCTTTGTCTTCCAACTTCTTTGACGGTGGGGATGCTTCTGAGAGTATGTCCCAGGAAGCCAGGGCTAAGAACCCGAAGAAGATCTCCACTATGCGCGAAAATTTGAGGGATTTTCTTACAATTACAGACGCCAATTGTTCTGACATTGCGCTGCGGAGAGATCTTGCAGTTTACCTCACTTACTGGCTGGGTGAGGCAATTTTTGCTGGAGGACATGGAACGCACATTAGGCCGCACTGTATTTTTCCGGCTTGTCAGATGGCGCCCGGAGAGCAGCTTGCTTTAGTGCCTGCTCTTTACTCCTATTTGTGCACCGAACTGCAGGCTGCTGCTTTCTTGGTTCGGCTTGGGCTCCCCATGAATAGGGTACTTTCAGCCCATATCTTCTATTCGTGGTTTGTGTACCACTGTCCGGGCTTCCACTGTTTAGGCGCTGCACAGGATGATGACCTGTTTATGATTCGGTTGGCTAGAGGGAAAGCCGTTTCCGAATCTCTTTTGTCTGCCCGTTTGAGGATCCGACGGTTCAGGGACGTCGAGATGGAGCAGTCTTCAGTCAAGCTTTCTCCCGGTCTGCGGAAGAAGGCTTTTGATTTTGGTGTCTCCCGCGATTCCACCAGAGCAAGGTCGGGAAGACACTATTCTTTGACAAACGCAGAGAAGGGATGGCTTTTTAACATACGTGTTGGTACGATGGTGTACCGTTGACATCTTTTTGTTGACATCCAGCCGTATGTTCCTTCTCGTTTTGCGTTGCAGTTGGGCTTCTCCCAAGGCGTTGTAGGAGCGCCTTCGAGCATGGTGAAGCGTTTTGGGGGTCTTCGGGACGGGAGGAACGCATGGGCTTTTTACAGTGCGGAAGACACTACCGCCATGATTTCCTATCCTAAGCTGCCCACTTTCCGGACCGCTGGCTTCATGAAATGGTTCACGGAGAGTTTCTCAGTGTACCGGGGGCTTTCCAAGAAGGAGCTCAATGTCAAGCAATCTTCCGGGAAGGGTCTTGGTAGATCAGACGGCGTCCGGCGAGATGAGGTTTTGGCCTTCCTTTCTGGAGAGAAGCATAGGATAGGCTTTCTCAAGGACCGGGATGTCGTCAGATCTGGAGCTGTGCAAGAGGTACCTGGTGAGGTCCTGAGATAGCTGGAGGAGGAGGAAGCTGAAATCGACGCTTGGAGGCAAGCAGAACGAATGAGGACTTCCATGGGGTCCACTGGCAGGAGCGGACCATCCAGTGAGGACTTTGGTGAGAAGCCTGACTTTGATAGCGGGGCAGGTTCTTCAGGTACACCGACCCGCAGGAGCAAGAGGAAGAGAGGACAGTACCGTCATGAGAAGCAGTGCGAAGATTCTCCTGACGTGGAAGTCCTTCTTACCATTGATGAGGAGGTCTCGGGGGATGCTGAAGAGCCTCCAGAGAAGAGGAGTCGAGAGGAAAAAGCCGACGATGGTATGATCCTTTCCCTTTCTTTTTCTGCTTCTCTCTTTTTTTTGTTCTTTGAGAGATTTTTGTTTAGGTCCACTACTTTCTTTTCTTTTTGCAAAGGATGATGACTTGGGGATGCCTGAGGCCCCGGCCGATGAGGCGGCGACGGATCCGAATACGGCATCTGAGGAAGAGCCAAGGGACTCTGGAGTAGACCCAGAATCTTCTCCTGGTACTACTTCTTTACTCCCCCCCCCTTTTTTTTGGCATTTTCTTTTCTTTGCTAAATTTTGCTGACGTTTCTCCCCCGTTTTTTGTCAGCTGATTTGCCAGAGGACTCTGACGACTTCGAGCCATCCATGGATGTAGCTTTCTGCGACACTTCGGACGAGTTTATGGAGACAGAAAGCGCTCCACCGGTCGTCGGAGAAGGTATTTCACAGCAATAGTCTTGATAAATTTATTTTTTTTTGACAAGATCATATTCATACCTTTCCTCTTCTGGCAGGTTGTGAGGCGACAGGAGAGGTTCCATCGTCTTCCTTGGAGCCGGAACAGGAAATACCAGCGGCTGGTCCAGAAGTAGAGGCTTCTTCTACCAGTTTTGATGCGGCAGAAGTGCAAACACATGATGATATTCCATCTTCTGATGCTCCGACTGGGAAGAGTCTTTCGATTTATTGCCCACTACCGCCCGACATGGGCAGTCAGTCAGCGGAGCATGGCGAGTCTTCATCTGGGCCCTCTCTTCAATTTGCAAAGAAGGTCTTGAAGAGTGTACTGAGCTCCTGGGTTGAGACTCTTTCTTCTGGTCACTTGGAAGCTGGCTTTGGGATGGTCAAGCACGTGCGAGACATCCTTGCTGACAGCGCAGAGGTTGGTCTGGATATCACCAATGCCAAGGCTTTCGTTGATGGAGTCATTGCACTGGGCGATAAGTGGTGCAACACTAAGAACTCCCCAAGTGATGACTTTTTCAACGAAATGTTTCTGAAGCCTTCCAGCGAGGTCAAATCGGAAGTGAATGAGATTTTGAAGGCTCGGAAGCAGCTCGTTCAGGAGAGGAACGTCGCCGAACTGGCTATTATCGAGCTATCAAAAGACCTGAGCCACCTCGATAAGGAGATCAACGAGGCTAGGTAGCGTCTCGAGTTGTTAGAAGAACAGACTGCTGCTAAATGGGCTGCTGTTCTTGAAGCTCGTGCCAGAGAAAGCACTCTGATCCGTCAGGTTGAAGAGGTTGACGGGAATCTCCGAAGGAAGACTCAGGAGCATGAGCGATGGCAACTTCTTTGGGAGGAATTCCCTCGTGCTGAAGATGGATCGCGGTTTTCTGCTGCATTTTATGGCGACATCTTGAAGAAGCGTGGCCTGGAAGCTTTGGAGGCTGAGGCCAAGAGTCTGCTCGAGGACCTTAGTCTTTGGTTGAAGACTATGATGGACTGAGCTTTTGACAAACTTTCTTCTTTCTTTTTTTTGGTACCTCCATGTATAAACATTTTGGCACTCTGTTTTTTTGTATCCCCTTGTTCTACTTAAATTCTTTTTTGTTGAAAATAAGCAAAAGTTGAATGGGAATGTTTGTTTGAAAATCTTGATCAAAAGGTTATCATTTTGTGAAAATCTTTTGTCAAAAGTGTTGTTTTGGCATGAAAGCCAGATTTTGTGACACAAAGCCTGGTTTTTGATGGCTTAAAAGCCAAAAATTTTGAAGTGGCATGAAAGCCGATTTTTGGTGGTGTGAAAGCCAAATTTTGGTGGCGTGAAAGCCGATGTGGCATGGAAGCCGATTTTTGGCATGAGAGTCGATTTTTTGTTTTTGGCGAAAAAGCCGGATTTTGGCATGAGAGCCGATTTTTTGTTTTTAGCGTAAAAGCCGGATTTTGGCATGAGAGCCAGATTTTGTTTTGATTTTTGGCGTGAAAGCCGATTTTTGGCGTGGAAGCCGAGTTTTTTGGCGTAAAAGCCGAGTTTTTGGCGTAAAAGCCAGGTTTTTGGTTTTCAAAAATGCAAGTATCGACTAAGAGTCGCCTCCCTGCTGAATGGTATTGCAAGTATCGATGGAATGTAGCCTCCTTGCTCATTCGGTTGAGCGTATCGATGGAATGTCGCTTCCTCGCGAAGTTGGGTGCAAGTATCGACTAAGCGTCGCTTCCCTGCTTTTTTCTTCAAAAATTTCGTTTTGCGGGTATCGATGGAATGTCGCCTCCCCACGATTTTTGAAGTTTGAGGTTTTTTTCGAACCTTTGTTTTTCTTTTGAAATTTGGGTTGTGGACATCAACTGGAATGTTGCGTCTCTACGATTTTTTGAAATTTTGCAAGTATCAACGAGGTGTTGCTTCCTTGCGGTTTTGAGGTTTTGGAAGTATCGAATGGGGTTCGCATCCTTCCAATGGGTTTTTGCGAGTATCGACTTGACATCGCTTTCCCGATTTTTGTTTTTAGACACGAGGGTCATAAATTTTGACCTAAAACCATTTTTGGCGGTAAAAGGCAAGGCGGACTAGGGTGGAAATTCCTAAGTCCTGATTTTTGTTTCAAACCAAGAATTTTGGGTACAAGGATCGAAAATTTTGCTTAAGTTTGGGAAGAAGCTCCTAAACTTAGATTTTCGGATTTTGATTTTCTTTTGAACAATGAAACGATGAAAGTAAACATTGTTTTGAAAGTTCAACATAAAGATGAAAATTCCAAAAGGAGTGGGTTTGACGAGCAAGTACCTAGAAATAGGCTTTGGCCTTGTAGGCGTCGCTCTGACCCAGTGGAGGAAGTCTTCAAGGGTAGTACCGCTTCAAGAACTTGCCGTTGATGGGACGGTGTGTATTTGTCGCAGAACCTGTAGAATCTGTGATCACGGAATTGTGGTCCGTCATCATGGACGAATCTTTTAGGTGTGCCGAAGCGACAAATGATGTTGGTGCGCAAGAACTGAAGGACTGATGAGGTCTTCATTTCATTGAGAGCAAAAGCTTCTGACCACTTGGAGAAATAATCCGTAGCGGCGAAGATGAAGCGATGACCTTTGCTTGACGGAGGGGAGACAGGACCTACGATGTCCATACCCCAGGCTTCGAAAGGCCATGAAATTGCTGTAGGATGTAGCCATTCTGGAGGCATGTGGACATAGTCTCCATGAAGTTGGCATTGTTGGCAGCGTTTAGCAAATTGCATTGCGTCAGCTACCATGGTAGGCCAATAATAACCTAACCTTTTTATCTGATCGTAGAGCTTTGGACCAGCCTGATGAGCTCCACAAAGACCAGCATGTACCTCTTTGAGAGTTTCTTTAGCTTCTTGTTGTGATAAGCAGCGTAGAAGTACTCCATTGTAGGATTTTCTGTAGAGCATCTTTGAAGGAATGTCCAGATGAAAGTTTGGGGTTCGTCTTTGAACACTTACCCGTTCTTTAGGATCTTCAGGCAGGATTCCGAACATAATATAATCAATGAACGGATCCCTCCAGTCGCCGATCGGAGGTCTGAGGATGGAGATCCGACTTCCAACCAGTTGGTGGCATTCAACAACTGCTTGGTGTGTATTGAGAGGAGGGAGAATCCTTCTCTCACACACTGTAACTTGCATGTGTTCTCCTTCTTGGACCGCCATAGAGGCGGCGAGTCCAGCCAGGGCATCTGCACGGATGTTTTCGCCTCTATGAATGTGGGTGATATGACAGAAGTCAAATTTTTGCTGAAGTGATTGTGCCTTGTTGTAGTAAGGCAACAGATCAGGCTTTCTGATTTCAAATTTCTGATTCATCTGGTTGACGATCAATTGAGAATCCCCGAAGGCTTCTAGCACTGTGATGCCGGATTCGAGGGCGAGTTCCAATCCTACAATCAGGGCTTGGTACTCAGCTGCATTATTTGAACATGGTTCCAGTAGCGAGAAGGCGTGTGGAATCATGTATTTGTCGGGACTAACAAAGAGGATGCCAATCCCTGATATTTGATTTCCTTTTTCACTTGTCCTGGTTGCACCGTCGAATTACATATCCTAGGAAGCATTTGATAAGGAAGCCTCCACGTTGTAGATTGACTCGTCTGGGAGATCATCCCTGAGTGGAGAATTTTCAGGCAACGGATGCTCTGCAAGAAAGTCTGCCAGAGCTTGACCTTTGATTGCTTTTTGTGGTACATACCTAATATGAAATTGTGACAGGAGGATAGGCCATTTTGCCAGTCGGGCATTGAGGGAACCTGCTTTTGTGACAAGGACCTTCAGGAGATTGATCATCGAGATCAGGTATACTGTGTTGGACAGCAGATAGTGACGTAGCTTTTGTACAGCAAACATCACTACAAGACATTCTTTTTCGACTGGAGAGTAGTGATGCTCTGCACCTACCAGCATGCGGCTGAGATAGTATAGAGCAGCTTCTTTTCCCTCGTGATTTCCTTGTGCAAGTAGAGCTCCCAAAGAGTGGTCGAGGGCTCTTGTGTACAAGATAAATGGTTTTCCAGTTGTGGGGGCAGCCAGTACTGGAGGTTTGGTCAGGTATGACTTGATGTCTTGGAACGCAGTTTCGCATTCAGCATCCCAGACAAAGTCCACGCCCTTTTTCAGTAGGCGGAAGAATGGACGGCATTTCCTTGACAGGTTGGAGATGAACCGTCGAATGTATGCCAATCTTCCTTGAAGCCCTTTTAACTGTCTCAGGGTTTTTGGGGATGGCATTTCTAGGATAGCCTTGACTTTGATAGGGTCAAGCTCTATTCCCGCTTTCCGAACTACGAATCCGAGGAACTTACCCAATGATACACCGAAGAAGCATTTTAGGGGATTCATTCGTAGTTTGTACCTGCATAGTCGGAAGAAGACTCCTCGAAGATCTTTGAGATGGTCTTCTTTCTTTTTGCTTTTGACGGCGAGGTCATCAACGTAGCATTCGACCGTCTTATGCTGCATATCTTGGAATATCTTCATCATAGCCCTCTGATATGTCGCACCAGCATTTTTCAGACCAAATGGCATTACAGTGTAATAATACACGCCAAATGGGGTCCGAAATGATGTGTGTCTTTCATCTTTAGGATGCATTTTTATCTGATTGTACTCAGAGAAACCATCCATGAATGTCATCCGCTCGATTCCATAGGTGTTGTCGATCATCACCTCCGGTATGGGGAGCGAAAATTCATCTTTAGGACATGCATTGTTCAGGTCTCTATAATCAATACAGACCCTAATCTGCCCATTTTTCTTTGTCACTGGGATGATGTTGGCCAACCATTCAGGATGCTGTTCCTCGCGGATGAAGCCAACGTTTTTGAGTTTCTGAACTTCTTGTTCAATTTTGTCCATTATGTCAGGACGAAATCTTCTTTGGCCTTGTTTGACAGGCTTGATATCTTTTTGTAGATTGAGTTTGTGAACTGCTATTTTGGGGTCTAAACCAGGCATGTCAGCGTAAGACCATGCAAAACAATCAACAAACTCACGAAGAAAAGCGATATACTCGGGTAACTCATCATCTTTTATATTCTTGCTTATGAATACAGGACGTGGGCTATCTGGTGTTCCCAAGTCTATCTTTTGAACAGAATCTTCTGTTGGAAGACTTGAAGGTGGTTCCTCCATAATATTTTTGGAGGCTTCCAACTCAACAAGGCCTTCCGGAGTTTCAAAGGTATTCTCAGACCAAGGCTGTGCTTCTGACCATGGGTCTTCTTGATCGGCACTCTTCTCAAGACTTGTTATGAGATGGCTCCAATCACCTGTTGAAACTGGATCGAAGTATAGCACTTCTTTTGGAGATGATGGTTCTTCTGGACCAGAAGACTGTGCATCTGTATCATCGGACAATTCCTCTTCATCATCAGAGAAATCGTACCAATTGGAGGAGCTTCCTGGATCCTTGACAGGTAACTCTTCAAAGAGATATCCAGGGAGATCAATATCTTCACAGACACGAGATGTTGAGGCTTCGTCGGCCAGACGACTTTGTAGCCTTTGGGTCAACTGTCTCATGGGAGCATCAGGGTCGTAGCCCAGTCCGTATGAAGACTTTTCTATATGACGATAGAGTTTCCAATCCTCCTGCTGGCCTTTTGTCAGGGTGGGCTCCAATGGTACGAGAATACCGCGGCCACCTCCCAAGCCGATTGGATTTTGAGCGTCATAGCCCATTTTCTTCATGATAGCTTGCGCCATTGGACCATACAAGGATAGTTGTGGCATACCTTTATTTTGGAAAGGCTCAAGCGAAGAGTTTGATGAAGAAGCCGCCGACCTGTGGAAAAAGTTCGGCTTTTCTTCTGGTGAGGTTGTCGGAACAACGAAGGAAGCTGATGCTGGATCGTCTATGCCAGCAGGTGCCTCCAATGGAGTGAGAGCAGGTTGAGCTTGCTGAGTATCAGCTTGGCTTGACGAAGTGTCGTCTTCTGTCTCTGAATCTGAATCTGTGTCTTTCATAATAGACACAAAGGAGATAACAAACTTGCCCCCAGGCTTTTGTTTGGTCTTCTTTGCCTTAGTAGTGATCACCAGCGGCTTTGAAGACTTGAGGGAGACAACAAAAGGAGATTGGTTGATCTCCTCGGTTTTGCCGGATGGTTGATTTTCTTCCGGTGATTGCTGAGGAGCCTTGCCTTTATCTTTTTGGAGACTTTCGGCAAAGGATGCTGTTTCTTTCTCCTTTTCTTCGTTTTCATCTTGGTACATCTGCGAGTCTGCAAAATGGACTTCTTTGCCTTTGAAAGGCTTTTTGTAGGAAAATACCCGATGTACCAAGCCGTCGTTGCCAACAAACTTGATGCACTGATGAAGAGTTGAAGGAACAACACCACTCTCGTGTATCCAAGGGCGTCCGAGAAGGATGTTGTAGCATGAAGGGGTCTTTATTGCATATACAGTGACTTCAGAGATAAGATCACCGATTTGCAACTTGAACCTAATCTTGCCGATAGGCCTCTGAGTGCTTCCTGTTAGATTGTATGGACTCAATCCATCATATGATGTAATAAACTGATTAATTTCTTTATTTATCAATAATATCATGCTTTCCTTTCATGAGATGAATGGTGTTTTATTACTTAATGCACATGACCAATACAAATGACATAAATGGTTCATGAGATGAACCGGGTCCCATTAGTATATTAGATGTGATATATGTGTATGGATGAGATCCACACACAGGAGACATTTGTCACAAATCTTATACTTAAACATCTTCACAACCGGTGATGAGACTAGGCATCTCATCTGATAAGGTTGCAGCGCTTTGATCACTATAAGATAGTGTGATTTGTCTCGATCATTAGAATGTAAGATTCTGGATCACGGTGCTGGTACATTGGATGTATTGAAGGACCATGAGAAGCACCTTATGGAATACTGTCTCGAGTTTAAGGTTTGCTCTCATAATTCCCTAACAATAGGCTCTCAATCCCGAGACATTGATGAACTCAAGTTTCTATCTATTCATTTGCTTTGAGTCACCAATGAGTGAGGCCAACTGTAAGTCAACACCTCGGTGTCTTGGGTACGTGGTAGTAGGACTGTGGGAACATCCAATGGTCAAGATGGAATCTATCTATATTATCCCCTTGTGCCAATTAATGGATTTATCATTAGTAAGTGCGCACCCATCTCAATTAAGAGTTAATTGGATGGTACTGATGATCACTGTGATTAATTGGGGCTCAAGGATAATAAGATGTGGATTTAAATTGGCGGGACATTATTAGTCCAGTTAATCCATGGATATTGATAGAGGGGTTTAATTGTGATAATCGGGAAGTTTAGGGTCTTCATTGTAATTTATTCCTAAGACTGGAGTGCAATTGCATTTATATAGTGGTGTTATTTGCAATTAACTGTGGGCCCGGATTACACATGAGATGTGGGGTCACGTGTCCCAATTGGAGCCAGCTTTCTATGGAATCCCTAGTGGTCCCCACGCTAGCCCAAGTTATTGGAAAGATACTTATCCTACTAGAACTCTAAGATGAAGGAATTAGGAAGTTACTATTTCTATTTGAAGTGGGACTTCTAATAGTGGTAATAGTAAGGTTACTATTTTGTGTAGAAGTAAGACTTCTATTTCAATTAGTACAAGAGAAGGAGGTTGCTTAATGCTATAAAAGGAGAAACAAAGGACTGGGATTTCTATCCTTGGAATTCACGCCCAAAATCCCTTTGTACAAGAGTTGCACATACTTCTCTTCTCCTTCTAGTTCTCTTCTAGTTTCCTTTAGAGCTTCTAGTTGTTTTTTTTAGGAGATCCCACCCATCTCCTTTAGAGAAGAGATCTGATACGGGCCATAGCGTGGAAGGCTAAGAGGTCTTGGAGATCTAAAGTTGTTTTCTTCTCCATCAAAGTACAACCGGACAGCAAAGGTATAATCTGCTTCTCTAATCTTTTGTAGATTATTTTGCATGGTGTTGCTTGTAATATTGCTGTATATGGTATAAGAGTATGAGGGATTGCATCCTGGATACGGTTGATGGCCTTATGGACGTTTGATCCCTGAGTAAAGTGGGTCAAAAGTCTTGAAATCACATCCACGAGGCCCACCTATTTCCAACACTTCCATCGTATCCAAAGATAGATACGGATGTGTGACTCAGCTTGCTAGGCGGGATGCCTAGCTCTTCGAGGGCCGAAGTAGAGATGAGGTTGAGGGCAGAACCCGGATCGATCTGTACTCTGTGTATCGGCATCTCTTTGATGTACCCTGTAAAGTATAAGGGCCGGTTGTGCTTTGTTTCGCCTAGTAGGAGGTCTTCCTTAGTGAAGGCGATAGTTGCACTTGCTGCTTTTTGAACTGAGAGGCAATCATTGCAAGATCCCTCAGTCTTCTTCTTTTCTCCTTTTGAGGAGGTATTTGATTTTTTAACCCTATAGTCCATTTCAATTTGTAGGACTTGTGGGGCATGCTTATTGACATCCACATTCAGTCTTTGCAGTTCTGAAATGAGACTATCACGAGTTTGGGGAGACATTCGTAATAAGTCTAGGATGTGCAGACGTGCAGGTATGTGTCTAAAGTGCTCAATCAAGTCATACTTGAAAGCCTCCTTAGGGCCTGCATTTTCATTAATGTTGCCACTTGGGGCGCTTACATTCTGTCCCGAAGGATTTACATAAGAAGAAGAAGTTAGATTGTAGTTTTTGTGGTAATCCCGGCCAGAGCGGGTACCTTTACCAACTTCGAGAGCTTCTGGAGGCGGTTCTTCATTCGGAAGTCCACCCTTGGGATTGAGGGGCTGATCCTTTTCATTTGTTGAAGATGCTTCCGTGTCAACCTTACCATTATTAGTGATTGCATTGCATGGGGCATTTTCCGGGAACAAGTCCTGAACAGCGTCCAGCAATTTGTCTTCTTTGTTTACAATTTCATCGGTCCAGACATCACCCATGAGGTTGGGCATCTGGGACCAGTTGACTGGGTAGACTTCATCGGTAGAGACGTCTTCAAGGTAGTCAGTCAGAAGAGGTCTGTACTCTGATGTGACAGTCTCAGAAGACGAAGGTTGAGAAGATGCCATCTCCGAGGTAGTAATATCAGAGGATATACTACCTGATGTAGTATGGGAGTTTGTGGCCTCGGCAGATGAAGCTCCAGAGGCGCTGTTGTCTCGAACTATCGAATTGCAAGCAATAGGAAGCGTCTCCGGAACGGATTGTTGGGAGTCAGATTCATCCTCTGATGTAAGGGGATCATCCACCCAGCAGTTTTCTTCATTTTCAGGAGTTACTAGAGGGGACTCCTGTAGATTTTCCGGGACCACCGGTTCTGGATTGCGATGAAGCTGATTGATGTGATCCTGTCCTTGCTCTATGGCAAGATGCTGCAAGATCCTTGCATATTCTTCGAGATCAGGCATAGGAGCCAGATCTTCTTCATCTACTCCTTGTGGTTCCTCCTGATCGGGTTCTACCGGAGCATTGGCAGGTGCTGTGTCAACAGCATTTTCTTGAACAACCTCTTGGTCTCCTTCATCATCAGACCAAGATCCCTGTGGTTGTAAAGGGTTATACCCGATCACCGGCATGAGATGGGATTCGGGGATCCATTCCTCGTCGGAGAGGTATTCTCCTGTTTCGAGGGATTCCTCCCATTCATCGGTGTCACTGGCGGTGTCACTGGACTCGTACCCATCCATGGGGAATCCAATTACTAAATTGCAAGAGTATAATGCCCCCTGCATGTCTTCAGTCTTTAGTAGTAATGGCATGAAATCACGAAGGGTGAATTTCCTTGCAGGCCTCGAAGTCTCGGAAGGAGACTTTTCTGCTGCCCCCAGTGAAGGGGTAGGGGAAGTTTCTGTCTTTTCAGGAACTTCTTGTTTTGGTTGAGCTTTCTCCTGCTGTTTAAGCTTGCGGAGTTGTCTCCTGGCTTGCCTTCGCTGTCGAGCGGTCGGCTTTGTTTTGACGATCTCCCAGTTTTCATCTTCCAGGAGATCGGGATGTACCCATATGGGCTGTTCATCTGGTGTTGGGCACGGGACTAGCTCTTGGGATGTTTGAGCCATTTTTATCACCTTGAAGGAAGTAGTGACCTTCTTCTTTGGTGACTTTTGTGTTTGTCCATACGACACCATGTTGAGGGAGGCAGACCCATAGTTTTTGTCAAAGGTGATGACTCCGTTTTTCCACATCTCGTTGATCTTTTCTCTCACAACGAAGCATTGGTTGAGAGGATGCGAGATCATCTGGTGGTATGGACAGTACCGGGGATTGTTGGTTTTGCCAACATCTCCTGGTCTTTTGGGTTCAGGCAGGGTGAGCTTCCCGTTTGCCAAGAGAGACTCGAAGATTTCTTTGACATCTTCATCGAACGGGTATTTCTTTTCTACTCATTCTTTGAAGGCATCAGAGAGTTCAGGTCTCTTACCTGCACCTTTGTTTTCAGCTTTCTTTGGTGGCTGCGGAGCGGATTTGGTTTGCACATTGAGAACCTCCTTTTTCTTTTGCTTCGAGGTTGCAATGGCGGTCGGCTCCTTCTTTGATGATTTCTGACTGCTGAGGTCCTTGATCACCGTCTCAGCCTCCATCGATGCTTCTTGGAGTTCTCCCAGATTCTTTGATTTGTTGCCGATAATCATGGAGCGTATCTTTGCTCTCATGTTGTTACGGCAGATGTCGACCAGCGACGTTTGTGGCAGTACGTCTTAGCATTTGTACGCCATTGCCTTCCACTTGTGAATGTAGTCGTATGTCGACTCATTCTCTCCCTGTTTTAGGCTGCAGAGTTGTGCCATAGTCACAGGATGATCCTCACCTTTGAAGTGAGTTAGGAAGCGTGTCTCCATCATGGCCCAGTTTTGGATAGAGTCCTCCTGAAGAGTGGAGTACCAATCAAAGGCCGTACCTTTTAGGGTACTTGCGAAGAGACGGATCTTGAGGGCGTCTTGATCCGCGATGGCTCCCATCAGGATCTTGAAATGGATGACATGTTGTCTGGCCGAGCCCTTCCCCGTATATGTTTGGAGAGTGGGCTGTTTGAATTTGGTAGGAAACGGTACCGAGTCCATCCATAAGGGATATGGCGGCTTGATTCCGTGTTCCTTTAGTGAATCCTCTTCCTTTGCTTTGGCGAGGATATCGTCAACGTCCTTTTTGGTAAGGGCGCGTGACTCATTTACCTCCTCTTCGTGGTGACTTGGAGGAGCTTCATTATTCAGTGGACGTTGGAGGGTAAGAAGTAAGTTCTCCATGAGAGCTTCTATCCTCTGTTGTCCCTGCTCCAGCTGCTGGATGCGTGTGGCTAAGTCATCTTGCGGCGGAGGCTGCTCAGCATTTGTGACTAAGACGTTCATCTTTCGAGAGTCGAATGAGGATACCGTCTTAGTGACTGAGCTAGAGCTCATTCTTTTGGATGAAGAGCTCGAAGAGTGATTGCTCCGGTGTCCTTGACTTGAAGGAGTGGGAGAATCTTCTCTATGTCTTCGCGCCCAGGAGACGCTGCGAGTCACCGGTCGCTTGACATGGATTTTTGTTGCTGACTTCTGGTGCCTTCTGGTTTTGCCAACCATATGGACAGTAGCAACTTGGTTGGGTGCTTCTTTTTCGACCCATTTTTGAGAGACCTGGAGCGTGGAGTGCTGAGCTCTTTGCTTCTCTAGTCTCTTTTGCCGATACGCC
Organism: Camphora micrantha; assembly: GCA_003546025.1. NCBI lineage: Eukaryota > Viridiplantae > Streptophyta > Magnoliopsida > Laurales > Lauraceae > Camphora > Camphora micrantha. The sequence goes on along the minus strand of QPKB01000003.1, from coordinate 44,931,617 downwards.
GCGCGGTGACGCATATGACGAGGGATTTGAGCTTCAGTTAGCTCGGGCTGTGCTCTAGCCACGAAGGAGGTGGTCCCTCGCGCGCAGCAGCCGAGCTTGTCTTCTTTGTAATTTGGTAAGGACAGGATCTGGATGCGGTCATTAGCCTGTCGCAGGGAAGCTTTAAATTTGGCGAGCTCGGCCCCTGTTGAGATGAAGGGCCGAGTTGCAGGAATACAGGCCTTGACAGATTCTTGCTGAGGCCTGATGATGCACGACTTGATCCTGGGCTTATAGGAACAAGCCGACTCGTGTTGGGTGGATTTTGTTTGGTGGAGGGTTGGTTTCTCCTCTTTCGTGTACGAGAGACGGTAGAACCGGTTCTCCTTGAGCGGGGCCAGGTATGCTAGCCTTGCAGATCTTTGGGACCTTCTTTGTTTTGGAGAAGGTCTTGGAGACCAAGTCTTGAGGTAGACCTGGTTTCTTGAAGGCTGAGGTTTTGCGGGGTTGTCGCGGGCTTCAGTCTTCTTGGCGGTTGCCCTTGGTGTCACGGTAGTGACGAGCCCAGGGGCGGTTCTCTGCTTCTTGGTAGGAGTTGTTTCTTCTGCGGGAAGTGGGAAAGATCCTAGCGACCCAAAGACGATGGACCGGGGAGAGGAGGTCGACCCAGTGTCTTGTGTGTTACCGAAGGAAGTGACACTTCGGCCGCTGGCGAGGCGCTTAGGAGCGCATTCGTTTTGCTTCTCTTGAAGCATTAGCTGGTACTTGTTCTCGTCGAAGGTGATTGTCAACGAAGCTGCCATGTTAGTTTTGAAAACCTTTCTGAAACAAGACCGGATCCATTAGTAATCACAAGAATGTGGTGATCATAAATGGAAATCAACTATGGTTTTTTCTTTTCAATTTGCTCGAGGGGACAAGGCCCCGCCCAAGCAAGATGAAGAAGGCAAAAAGCCATAGAGTATACAATTGTTCTAAACGCAAGTATGAAAGGCTCAGAGTGAGCGTTCCAGTGACTGCTAGAAGCAGTTGTGAACCTTAATTCAGATTACCGAGGAGCGAGGCTCACTCGAGGTAAAATGATATAAGGTTGGGAGTACAAATGTGTCGGTCGCGAATACAGTAGACCCGAGAGGGCGTACTAGCACCGCTAGGCACAGATGTTGTAAATCGCATCCTTGAAATGGACACGAGATGGGATTTTTTTGAAAGGTCAAGGTTGGGTTCACAAAAGAGAGCAAATGGCACTCCGATCCGAACACGTGCTCAACATTTCTGCGAGCACAGAGTCCGAAAGGGAAATAACCAGAATTTCTCGAATCTGGACCCATCAATGACGGAAGTTTTTTTTTTTTTTAGAAAAGTCAGGATCAGATTCATCAAAGAGAGCAAATGACGTTCCAACCCGAACACGTGCTCAACATTTCTGCGAGCACAGTAATCCGAGGAGGAAGAGGTCAAGATTTCTCGACTTTGAACCCAGACGTGACAGAAGTTTTTTTTTTTTGAAGATTTTTTTTTTGAAAGCCAGTATCGGATTCATCAAAGAGAGCAAATGATGTTCCAATCCAAACACGTGCTCAACATTTCTGCGAGCACAGAGTCTGAAAAGGAAGAGATCAAGATTTCTCAAATTTGAACCAAAAATCGACGAATTTTTTTTTTTTTTTTTTTGGGTTTGAGAATACATCGAGCTCTCACGATTCGTTCTTATGAAACCAATGTTGATAGACCAGCCCCAAGGTAAGGGTAGGATTACTTAATGAACCCGTTTGGAGGACCCTTACCTAGAACAGCCTAGCTGTCTCCAAACTCTGGACAAGGCTTTTCTTAGATCAACCTCGATTAAAGAACGCAATCGGTAAAACTTTCGTGTTCTCAAATGCTCCCCCCCCTTTTTTTTATGGACTCATCAGAGAGAGCGAATGGTCCGTTCCCAATCTGAACAGGGGCTCAAACAATTTCTGCGAGCCCTAAGTCAGAAAGGAAAAGAAAACCAAAATTTCTCAAATTTGGATCCAAAAGAAAGAAGATTTTTTTTTTTAAAAAAAATCTGACAAGTTTAAAATCAGAAATTTTTTTGATGGATTCATCAGCGAGAGCGAATGGTCCGTTCCCAGTCTGAACAGGGGCTCAAACAATTTCTGCGAACCCTAAGTCAGAAAGGAAAAGAAAACCAAAATTTCTCAAATTTGGATCCAAAAGAAAGGAGATTTTTTTTTTTGAAAATCTGACAAGTTTGAAATCAGATTTTTTTTTTTTTGAACTCGTCAAAGAGAGCAAACGGTCCCTTTCCCAATCTGAAAACGTGCTCAAACATTTCTGCGGACACTGAGTCCAAAAGGGAGGAGATCGAGATTTCTCAGATCTGAATTCAAAGAACAAGAGAAGATTTTTTTTTTTTCGAGAAGGAGAAAGATTGGAAATAGACTTAAAGAAAGAAATTTCCAAAAAAAAATCCCATCCCATGTGTTTTTTTTATGCAAGATTCAACATTGGCCACCAACTAGAAAGGTGCCAAAGAATCTAAGTTCATGTTCTCAAATGAACGTGTCCCACCGGGTATGCCAGCTTGATGGACCCGATTCTTCCCTCTCTCCCGCTGCCTCTGTCCCGGGTCTTTCGGGGTACGGCGGAGGGGAGGAGAAGAAAGGTAAAGGGTATCAACATCTTTCTTTCTTTTTGTACGGGTATGCCAATTTCACTTTTCTACTTGGAATTTAGAAACGGTGATTCGAAGATCCACCTTCACAAGTAGAAAGGGGAAATGAAACTTTTTCTAGTTTCCCATTGCACGCATATTTTAAGAAAAGAGACAAAAGGGTTTTTTTATATGCCGTGAAAGGCGATTTCATTTGCTGCCGTGAAAGGCGATTTACAAGTCTTATCCATTATGAAAGACAAGAGTTGTGATTTTTGTCTCTAAAAGAAAAATAAAGTACAATAGAAATCAAGAAAAGGAATTTGACTTCTCATTCGATTGTGGGGACACGTTCAGATCGACGGTCGCGAGTCATGTATGGGCTCCTCCGTCGTCCATGCAGATGAGAACACGATGCTTGGATTCTTGGATTGGCTTTTTAACCTCAGATTTTTAAAGGACAAAGACCAAGAGAAGGCCTTATATCCGATAAAAAGCTAAGTAAACGGGCTGAAAAGCCACGTTTTAGCCATGTTGATAGAAGAAGGGAGGTCCTTGGGGGGGTGGCCCCCCAAGGGTGCTTCCATCACCTTTTGGTGGTCTTTGCAGCAGAGTTGCAGGGCCTCTGGATTTTCCGGGCAATTCTCTCGACTTTGGGTGAATTTCTCTAGCGATTTCTCTGGATTCTTTTTTCCGTTCTTCGTCTGGGTTTTTCCCTTTGGAATGCCCTCCTATTTATAGGCCTTTAGTAGCCATTTAGGAGGGTTTATGAGCATTGAATGCATTAATGCTCATAATGGGAGGAGTTACAAGTTTTAAATTATTTGTTTTGTAACTCCTTTTTCCTTGAATCTGATTGGTCGATGGAGAATAATGAGCTTTTAATTGTCTTTAATCCCCATCATGGGAGGAGTTTCATGGCTTTAATGCTATAAATCCTTTGACTTGTAACTCCCATTTGCTTGCTTTTGATTGGGCCGTCCAAAATAATGAGTTAATGACCGCATTAACTTGTCATAAAATGGGTCATTTAACCTCATTAATTGGTCGCCAAGTCGCCTGAAGAGTCGCGGGCCGCGCCGCATCTTTTGGAATTCTTCTTGCGATGACCGCCGGTGGATCCACATGTTGTTTGATGTCGGATGGCAATGCAATTTCAGACATTGATTAATGTCAACGTGCCAGCAACATCTGTCCTGTCGATTTCACGATCGGGCGGGCGGAAAGTGTGTTTTCTTTGTTGGCCGATTGGCGATTTCGAGGCATCTAATGATCATCCAATGATTTCGGCGGCGAATCGGTGATGTTGACGAAGATCGACGGATTTCATGCACGAAAAATCAGATTTTGGAAAAATCACAGGGGCCAATCAACTCGAAACGCGAAAAGGACCCGAAAAAGGGGTCTTCTGGCGATTTTCAGGTCGCCGGCGACCATGGGCTTTGGGCCCATTTCTCGGCCGCCGTTCGGTCGCCTTTTCTTCGCCGTTTTTCGATCTTTTTTCATTCTTTTTTCTTTTGTATTTTTTCTGACATTTCCCCTCATTTATTGGCCTGATTCTCTTGAAGAAAACCCGATGAGAAGCCACGCAAATCGGAGCACAAAGTTTCCTATTTTTCTGGAAAGCCGAAGACTTTGTTGTGCGGTATTGCCGATTTTTTGTCAAGCATTGAAACTGGACCAAACGATGTCGGAATGACATGAAATTTGACGTGGAGCTTCTTGAACAGTAGATAGGACCAACCATAGGCTTTGGTTTGAGTTTTAAAGCCGTTTGGGGTCCCGCAAATGCTCGCCTTGATTTCACCTCGAGGAAAATGCCGAGCTTTGAAACTAGGCCAAACGATGTCCGTTTGACCTAAAACTTGACAGGGGACCTATTGGAGTCATTTTGAGATGATCCATTAGCTCCAATTTGGATGCCATGATTCCGGGGTGCTCCGCCGCCGGTAGGCTTGTTTTTGCTTTCCGAGAGTTGATGAAGGGTCAAACGTCGTCCGTTTGACTTGAAATTTAGCAGGGGGCCTTTTGGAGGTATTTTGAGACCAACCATAGGCTCTGATCGAAGTTTTGAAGTCTTCGACACTGCCGCTGCCGGGAGCTCCTGTCTGGCTGTCGGAGGAGTGAAGTTAGGCCAAATGACGTCGAAATGGCCCGAAACTTCATGTGTACCCCTCTTTTGGCTGTTTTGAAGGATCTTGCAGTTTTGTTTGATTCTGACAAGATCTGGTGCTTGAAGTGGCTCCTTCCTATTTATGGCAGGATGTGGCTCCATGTAGCTTTTGGTGTTAAAGGGACATAGTGACATTTTTGGTGTCAACAGGTGTCCCAGTTGGAGCCAGCTTTCTATCGAATCCCTAGTGGTCTCCACGCTAGCCCAAGTTATTGGAAAGATACTAATCCTACTAAAACCCTAAGATGAAGGAATTAGGAAGTTACTATTTCCATTTTAAGTGAGAATTCTAATAGTGGTAATAGTAGGGTTACTATTTTGTGTGGAAGTAAGACTTCTATTTCAATTAGTACAAGAGAAGGAAGTTGCTTAATGCTATAAAAAGAGTAACAAAGGGGCTGGGACGTTTACACAACCTTGGAATTCACGCCCAGCCCTTTTTGTGCAAGAGTTGCACATACCTCTCTTCCTCTTCTAGTTTCCTTTAGAGCTTCTAGTTGTTTTCTTTAGGAGATCCCACCCATCTCCTTTAGAGAAGAGATCTGGTACGGGTCATAGCGTGGAAGACTAAGAGGTCTTGGAGATCTAAAGTAGTTTTCTTCTCCATTAGAGCACAACCAGACTGTAAAGGTATAATCTGCTTCTCTATCTATTGTAGATTATTTTGCATGGTGTTGCTTGTATTATTGCTGTACATGATAGATGAGTATGAGGGATTGCATCCTGGATATGGTTAATGGCCTTATGGGTGTTTGATCCCTGAGTCAAGTGGGTCGAAATTTTTGAAATCCTATCCACGAGGCCCACCTATTTCTAACAATTGGTATCGGAGCCTTACCTCATCTTTAATCATGTTAGATCAACAATCTAGATCTAATCTTTGCATAAGATGTGAAGAGTTTAGACCTAGGGCTTTGTAAGGATCAGATTTGATTTTTGTTTGCCTTCTGTATCTGATATGAATGCTGTCAAAGGGGCTGGTTCGGACAAGAAAGGGAATTTTCTGCAGTTTTTCCGAGCAGGTCGCTCAAGCGAACCTCCATCTGCTCGAGCGAACAAGGTTCTGAAACAGTCCGCCCGAGCGAACAGGTTGTTGGATTTTTTCTTTTTGGTAGTCCGGGATTTTCATCATGAGATGATGGATGGTATCCTTTATACCAATTTTTTTTTTTTTGGTCCGGGGGACACCTCCGGACCCCCTCTGCGAAGCGCATATTATATAGAAGTGGCAACATGTTTTTCTGAGTTGCATGAGATACTAACTTGCAGGTGATAATGTCCTCTCCATATGGCCCACGACTTTTATTTTCTTTTATATGGTTATTGGTTTATTTGTGGCTAAGTATAAACGGCATCATGGTTTTCTTGGTTTTCCGTGAAAGGGCAAGGCATGGTGAATTTCCCTATAGCCCTTTTATTTCCAGGTTTAGATTACCACGTAAGTCTCATTTTTGAGGCATAGGAATTTATGTAATTTTCAATAATTTGTAAATTCTGGTGATGTCTGAGACGAAGAAGGAAAGTAAAGTTGAACTCCTAATCAAAGAGTTTGAACATTACTAAAAGAGTTTCGGAGATGCCCAAAGAGTTTGAGGAATCCCAAAGTTTTGGAAAGTCTAGAAGTCCAAGAAGTCTATTCCGCTTGGGCCATGTGGAGGAGAGGACTAGTTTCTATTTTTAGCACTTTCTATTTGTGGATGGTTGCTTATTTTTAGAATGTTTCAAATCTGATCCAAACATAGCAGTTTCCAAAATTGGTCAAATCAAATTAATTTTTGGAATGAGTTCTAATTAGAGTTGGTGGGCCCATGAGATGGATCCATTGGTAACACTAATTCAAGAAGTTGGACTTTCCTTAAAATAACTTGACTTGGAACCAATCATTAGTCATATCATGAGATGATTTGATGTCTATATATAAGGGCCCATATGCCTATAAGGAACTCCTCAATTCTAAAATATTAAGTGGGAGCGGGGCATTTATATTTAAAAATCCCCATGGTTTTCTACCATAGGTCCATTGTAAGGAAAGTATTAGCCTCGCGCCATCTTGAGAATGACCGTTCCCCACTGAGGGCTTGTATTTGTCTGGATTACTAGATATGGATCTCCTATGGATAGTATTGGTGAGACGGGGCGGAGGTCCACTCCCCAAGGAGGAGCTGCCCGCAACGGTTATCATACAATGCTAGTTGGTGGGTCTCACTTAACTAAAATAATGATGTAGTATCCTCAAGGATTTGCCTCATGTATTTTAGAAACCAAATGCAATCGGGAGTCATACATTATTTGGTATGAGATACCTAGATAATAATGAATGATGGGGATCATGGATAGTTAGTCATAATAATAATTTTGACCAACTTTTGATCCTCACTAATCTAGGTGGTATTTGCACTCCCCAAGGAGGCATACCCCGGGGATTGGGATTTCGATGTATTCTGAATTTTGTGGTTATGAGGATTCCCACATAAATTTGGTAGAATACTAAAACCTAATGTCATTTAAATTCATTAATTGAATGTATGGTTATGTGCTATAGTTTTTCAAGCATGAATTCAAATACTTTCAATCCACTTGCGACCATCCTTAACCAGAATAAGTTGGTGGGATCCAACTATGTAGACTGGAAACGGAACCTGGATATTGTCCTTACTGCTTCAGGATATAAATATGTCCATACCAAACCCCCCCTTGATAAGTCTGGCCCGGACGCATCAGAAGAAGAAAAGGAACTTTACACCAAATGGGCAAAAGACGATGAGATGGCCCGATGTTACATTAAGGCATCCATGTCTAGTGTTTTGCAATACCAACATCAATTCTATAAGACTGCATACGATATTATATCGAACTTAAAGGAGATGTTTGAAAGTCTGGGATCCTAACCCTAGAGGGGGGGTGAATAGGGTGATCTACACTTAATGACTAATCATGGCCAATTTTAATTTCTTAACAATTAACTAGTCACATGTGATGATTAACAAATAATATGCGGAAGCTTAAACAAAACAACCACCACAAAGCAAACACCACTACACAAGGATTTATAGTGGTTCGGCCTCAATGCCTACATCCACTACCGGCTTGTGATCCAACACTCCACCGGATTTCCACTATTTATGCCTTTGAAAAAGGCTAAGCAATAACCTCTATAATATGCTTTCCAAGGCTAAGCAATAACCTCTACAATATGCTTTCCAAGGCTAAGCAATAACCTAAACAATGTTGTTTTTCTAGGCTTAACAACAACCTATACAAGATGCTTTTCTAGGCTAAGCAATAACCTTTACACAATGCTTTTCTTAGGCTAAGCAATAACCTTTACAAGATAAAGATTTCTTCCCAAATAAGTGTCTATACAAACACTCAAAGAGATACAATTTAAGCTCAATAAATATGCCTCTTAATTAGGCAGATATGAAAGTGAAAATCTAACTCACACAAACACTATATGAATGCAAAGGTGTATGTTCATGATGTGTGTGTGTGATAACTTCAATCAAGTTAAAATGAAGGCTCAATTAAAGTATGCTTAATGCATTTTAAAGTTTAAAGCACACAAAGATTTGATTGAAGTGAAATGCAAATCACATGTACAAAATACTAACTTGTTGATGATATGAAAATCAAAAGCTCACAAGTTGTATGAAATTAATTATGTCTAAACATGTGATGCATGTGCAATGTTGTTTTCAAAAACAAAAGTTTAAACTAAGGTTTAAATGAATGAAAACAACAATTTGATTCAACCAAGTAAATGAAACATGTTACAAAAGAAATCAAAGGTTTTGACAAAACATGTTTTATAAAGTTTTAAAACAAACTTGGTTTGAAATCAAGGGTGAAGAATCCAATCCAACTTAAATCAAAGATTAAGAGAAGTGATGGATTCAACACATCATAGTTAACATGCTAAAATTAATTTACCAATAATTTAAACAAAGCATGAAACATATGATAATGAAAAGTAAAACTTACTTAGAGATTTAACTTCATTAATCCAAGCTTTAGCTTTCCATTAGACCCCTTGATCTCTCTTAGTTCATCCCCTTTCTTTTTGTCTCCAAACACCTCAAAGAAGAATAAAATGTTCAACCAACTTCTCTTAGTTCATCCTCACTTCGATGATTGAGGTCAACATCCCGATATGCTTATCTCACTTCGGTGATAGAGGACTTAGCTTTGTGTGGTTTCCATCTTGATTGTTTCCCGATTTCCTTGGATACCTTGTTTTAGATTACATTTACGTTTTGAATAAATGAATCTTCTATTTTATTAAATCTATTGTTTTAACAGGTTTAAATGTTTTCCAAGGTAATTTTCTATTATTGTTACATCTTTTCACCCACCTGCCAAACCGTTGTGTTTGACCCATTGCTTTGGTACTCAGGTCTCATTGTTGGTTACCCCGAGGAGGAGCACGAGGAGGCGGTCGGAGAACCATAACGTCTAGTTGAGTGGTATGCCGATGATGTCGTTTAGACATTCAGTTGCCCAAGTTACATAACATTTTGGGTTTATGTTTAAACATTCTTTTGGGAATTAATACTTTTGTTTATATTGGCCTTTATTGGCCTCTAATTTTTGAAAATGTAATTAAATGATCTTGATGTAAACTTTAACTTACTTTTGGGATTAGCTAATGATCATCGCTCATTTTGATACTGGTTATAAATATATTATCAATCATACTATCTTGGACATGAATGTTTGAATTAGATTTGCTACACGCATCCGCACTTAAAAGAAATATTCATATTGTTGTGATATCCTCACCGCGGACACCTGTGGGAAATCGCGTATACGAGTGGCACATCCTTATCGACTCATATACGTTTTGTTTATCTATCATCCATCCATTAATTATATCCATTAGCGTCCCGATCCTGGATTAGGCTCGCCCGCTTGGGGACCCGATCCGGGGTCATGATAAACTGGTATCAGAGCGAGACGTGTTTCAGGCAATTAAAAGAAACTAGAAATCCTTAGGACGTGGTGAGCGTTCGTTAGAATTTTCGTTAGTTAGTATCGTGTGAGCAATGTGTGACCCTTTATTTATTATCATGTGCTAACAATTTGTTTTGCAACATTATGCCACCTCGTAAAAGGCCACTAAACAGTAATCCCATAGCGAGTAATAGTGAGCATACAAGGCCAGTCCAAGATGATATTCCGAATAATACCATGCAAAATCAATTCCAACAAATGATGCAAGCCATGTTAGATCAACAGCGTCAGGCAAATGAGAATCATGCCGGATTGCAAGAACAGATGCTGAAGAAAGATGAATACCATGCTAGGAGGTTGGCAGATATGCAAAGACAATTGATAGAGGTTTTGCAAAGAAGGCCTAAACCGGTTCTACCTCAGCCTGCCATTGTCATTAATCAAAGACAACATGATCCTAATGCCCTATTTGAACGGTACAAGAAGAGAGGCCCAAAAGAGTTTCTTGGATCAGAGGACCCATTAGCTGCAGATGACTGGTTAGAGCATATTGAGAATATCTTCGAGATCTTCCAATGCACCGGAGGAGAGCGAGTGAAGCTTGCAACATCTCTCTTCACCGGTTCAGCAGACATTTGGTGGAAGACAGTTAGAGAGGAGTACAGGCACATGGCTGATGCAGTAGCTTGGGCAAGTTTCAAGAGGCAGTTTGGGGATAAGTACGTACCCACACACATCAAGAGGCAGAAAGCAGTTGAATTCTAGCAGCTTGTCCAAGGAAATATGACAGTCCTCGAATACCTCACTAAATTCGAGAGAGTGCTAAGATATGCTCCTGAACTAGTGGATACAGTGGAGAAGAAGATTGCGAAGTTCCTCGAAGGACTGAACCCCATCATTAAGAGGGATGCTACGGGGGTTGTACCACCTACAACCTTTGAAGAGGCAGTCAAGAGGGCTTATAAGTTTAAGAATTTCCACCACAAGATCCTCAGACTTCAAAGCTAAGGACAACCCCAGCAACAGAACAACCAGCAGCGAAACCAACAACATAAGAGACAGAGGCAAAATCACAATGTGCAGAACCAAGTAGTATGTATCCACTATGGTAAGAACCATGAGAGTGCTCAATGTCGTACCATCACAGGGGCATGCTTCAGATGTGGTTCTATGAACCATCAGATGAGAGACTGTCCAAGAGAGAATAGGCAGAATTAGCAGCAGCAAGGAGCCCAACGTCCAGCACCACCTCAAAATGCAATGGTTGTGCAGAACCAAGCAAGACCTCTTCAGCAACAAGCACCACAGCAGCAGTATAGACCACAACAACAGCAATAGCAACAAGCCCGTCAGCAAGGGCAGAATCAGAATCAGCGTCCTCAGCAGCAGAATAGAAATGCACAGCAAGGCAGGCCACAACAGGCTCAGAACAAGCCACAACAGAGAGGACAGGTCTATGTAGTCAACATAGCTGATGCAGAGGCAGCAGGAGATGTTGTGGAAAGTACACTTCTCATTTGTGGATTTCAAGCTAAGGTTTTGTTTGACCCTGGCTCTACTCACTCTTTTATCTCTCCAAAATTTGCAAAGATGGTTGATATTCATGCTAGAGATTTGGATTTTATTTTGACTATGGCTACCCCAATAGGTAAAGAAATTATATGTAGAACCTTTTACCCTATCTGTTCAGTCATGATAGGAGAGATAGAGTTACCAGCAAATCTCATATTATTGGAGATGTTCGATTTCGATGTCATCCTAGTGATGGATTGGTTAGCAGGGTACCATGCCACAATGGATTGCTTCCATAAGACCCTCACCTTCAAAGTAGAAGAGACACAAGCAGGGGTGTTGTTTCGAAGAGAATGGAGTAATCCTAGTACAAGGTTTATTTCAGCGTTGAAGGCTGATAGACTTCTGAAAAGTACATGTGAGGCCTATTTGGCGTTTATCACGGAGGATAAACAGTCCCAAGGGTTGGAGGAGATCCCAATTGTTTGGGAATTCCTGGATGTTTTTCCTGAGGAGATTCCAGGTTTACCACCCATTAGAGAGAAAGACTTCACTATTGAGCTTTTACCAGGGACCGCTCCGATTTCCATCGCACCATATCATATGGCTCCGGTGGAATGGGAGAATTGAAAACACAATTGCAAGAATTGTTGGACAAAGGTTTTGTAAGACCTAGTGTTTCACCATGGGGATTGAACCAAGTAACCATCAACAAGTACTCATTGCCAAGAATTGATGAATTGTTTGATAAGTTACAAGGTGCTTCTTATTTCTCGAAGATTGATTTGAGATCCGGTTACCATCAGCTGAAAGTCAGAGAATTAGATGTACTTAAGACAGCTTTCCGGACAAGATATGGACACTGAGTTTTTAGTGATGCCATTTGGATTGACTAATGCAACAGCAGTGTTCTGGCATTGATGAATAAGATATTTGCAGAGTATCTAGACCAGTTTGTAGTGGTATTCATTGATGACATTTTGGTGTACTCCAAGACCAAGAAAGAGCATGAAGAACACTTGAGAGTAGCATTGCAGCTTCTAAGAGAGAATCAGTTGTATGCGAAACTCAATAAGTGTGAATTTTGGCTAGAACAAGTAGCATTTTTGGGGCACATTATCTCCAGAGAAGGATTGTCAGTAGATCTGTCCAAGATTGAGGAAGTACTACAGTGGAAAGACCGAAGAATGTGTCAGTAATTAGAAGTTTTCTGGGATTGGCAGGCTATTATCAGAGGTTCGCGCAAAGACTTTTATCGATTGCGTCACCTTTGACGAAGTTGACGAGGAAGAATATACCTTATGTGTGGTCAGATAAGTGTTAAGATAGTTTCCAAGAGCTTAAGAATAGATTGACTACAGCACCAGTCCTTACCTTGCCATCCGAAAGCGGCGATTTTACTATTTTTACCGATGCTTAAAATGTTGGACTTGGATGTGTGTTGATGCAAGATGGAAAAGTGATAGCCTATGGATCTCAGCAGTTGAAAGACCATGAGAAAAACTATGCCACCCATGATCTTGAGTTAGCAGCGGTCGTGTTTGCATTAAAAATGTGAAGACATTACCTCTATGGAGAGAAATTTGAGGTTCATTCAGACCACTACAGCTTACGGTACTTGTTTTCTCAGAAAGAACTTAATATGAGGCAAAGAAGATGGATGGAATATATCAAGGATTATGATTTTCCAATCAAGTATCACCCGGGGAAAGCAAATGTAGTTGCTGATACTTTGAGTAGGAAATCAGTGGGCTTGGCAAAATCTCAGTGGCACTTGTATTTTTGAGCAATTTGAAGAGTTGAGAATAGATCTACAGCCACTAAAGAAGGGTATAGTATTAGCTAACATGTCAGTGTCAGAGCCTTCCTTCGTACAGAAGATCAAAGATAGTCAGTTGCAAGATCCAGAGTTGACCAAGATTTCAGAACATATAGCAGATCGTCCTGATTTTCGCACTGTTGATGGAGTTTTGTACTACCGTGACCGTTTATGTGTACCAAACATTGAAGAATTGAGGAATGAGATCATGATAGAAGCTCACAGTGCGAGGTATTCTATGCATCCAGGCAGCACAAAGATGTATCAGAACTTGAAGGGCAGATTTTGGTGGAACAATATGAAGAGAGAGTGTAAGACCCTGACCTGAGTGACCTCGATTAGTGTTGATTAAGTCATTTATTAGCTCTAAGTGTGTTTAGTGTGTTTTGGTTTAGTTTGGGTTTAAAATAGCTTTGTTATAGCTTTGGAGAATTTTAAATACTTTTGTAACTAGTGGGGCCCTTTGGGGGTTCCTTTTTATGACTTTGCGTGTACTTGGGGGATTACTCGAGATTCTTTGAATTTGTGTTCTTATCTCATTTTGCTAATCTTGTTAATCTCCACAACTTTCGTGTTGATCCCGTTCCCATCCCGAATCTCGAAACCCGACTTCCATTGCATTGAGGGCAAAACAATCTTTTTACACTAAATCTGGACCCAATAATTGATATTCCTGAAACCCGCGGAACATATACTTTTTGGAAACTAGAAATTTCGACGATCATTTCTTCCTTCTTCGTTGATTTCATTCGAAGTCCAGAAAGCCATGATTTTGACCCCACAATGTTTCCTAGTAGTGGAGCCCACTTGCATTGCGTTTACAAGAGAACCCATCTCTTTCCCTTTCTCCTTTTCCAGCACAACAAGAGCTTAGTCTAGGGTTTTCATTGCCTTTCTTCTTCCACTTGCTTTTTCCTTCATCAATCTCCCACCAACCTTGCATCTCTTGAGAAATGGACTTCATCATCTTCCTCACCATCTCAAGAGCTTTCCATTGACACTATTCTTGAAGAAAACCACCATCTCCAAGATCCACATTGAGCTTGTCTTGCCCATTTGGAGAACCCATAGGTAAGCAATCATCTCCATCTTCTACATTTGTGTTCTTGTGACCTTAGAGGAGCTCCATTTCCATTATTGGAAGCTCTCTGTTCCTATTTCTTTGTTTGACTCATTTTAGGGTTTGTTTGGGGTTTTTGTAGAGATTGTTGATTTTGAGCTTGAGAGGATGATTAGAAGATCTTTTTGCTTAGCTTGGACTTGAGGCAAGTGGATGAATTGATATTTTGAACTTTTAATGATTTTGATGAAATGCATTGATGATTTCATTCTATTTTGGATTTGTATTTATTTGAATTAAATGTACATTAATGAGTCTTATTAGTTCATTTAATGTTAGCATGTCATTTATTGCTTGATTGAAGTTTAAATGATTCCTTGTGATTGTGGATTGTTCTCTCCTCTTTGTGGTTGAATGTGATGGAGGAGAAGAAGGTGTTTTGATTGATGATTATGGAAGTGTTGATGTGGAGTTTGAATGATGTTAGAAAGGAGTATTGGAGCCTCCTATGTGGAGTGAAAATGTGGCTAAAGGAGTTGTAAGAAGTGGGAATGAAAGGGAGCAGAACTGTCCCGAAACCCATATCTTGGCAGTTCGCTCAAGCGAACATGGTGGTCGCTCGAGCGAAGTGTCTAGAACAGGCTTCGAACCATTCCAGTAGACAGTTCGCTTGAGCTAACTCTCCTTCGCTCTAGCGAACTCTCCCAGAATTATATTAGGTCCCTCACAGAAACTTGTTAGTTCGAGCAAACTTAATGTTCGCTTAAGCCAACATGTTTGTCAGCAGACACGGTCAGCAAGTTTCCATCACGTATGATAGAGACAGCAGATTCGCCTCAAGATTTTAGAAGACATTGCATGAGTCTATGGGTACGAGGCTACAGTTCAGTACAACTTACCACCAGCAGACAGATGGCTAGTCAGAGAGAACAATCCAGACTCTTGAAGATATGCTCCGTGCTTGTGTGTTAAATTTCAAGCCCCAATGGGATGAAACTCTACCGTTGTGTGAGTTCGCTTATAATAATAGTTACCACTCAAGCATTGGGATGGCGCCTTTTGAGGCATTGCATGACAGAAGGTGTAGGACACATGTGTGTTGGGAAGAAGTTGGTACCCGCAGTTTCCATGGACCAACCATAGTGAGTGAAACCAGTGACAAAGTCAAACAGATTCAAGAACGTTTGAAAGTAGCCCGGAGTAGACAGAAGAGTTATGCAGATTCTCACAGAAGGGACTTACAATTCAAAGAAGGAGACAAGGTTTTCTTGAAGGTGTCACCTACTAGGGAAACATTGAGATTTGGGCAGAAAGGCAAGTTATCAAGGAGATACATTGGACCTTACGACATTGAAGCAAGATTGGTGACGTGGCTTAGAGATTAGCCTTACCACCTGAGCTTTCCGGCATACATAATGTTTTCCATGTGTCGATGTTGAAGAAGTACGTTCCCGATCCTTCACATGTACTCCGGCATGAACCATTGGAAATCAGAGAAGATGCTACCTATGTCGAGAAGCCTATTCCGATCATCGATACGAAGGAACAAGAATTGAGGGCACGGACTATTCAGTAGGTAAAAGTACTTTGGGAGAATCATGGACCGAAAAAAGCAACATGGGAATTACGAGACCAAGTACAGAAGAAGTATCCACATCTTCTACCTCAGGTGAGTTGTATTTCATTTGTAGGACCAAATGCCTTAAGGGGTGGAGGATGTAAGACCCCGACCCGAGTGACCTCGATTAGTATTAACTTACTTTTGGGATTAGCTAATGATCATTACTCATTTTGATACTGGTTATAAATATGTTATCAATCATATTATCTTGGAAATGAATGTATGAATTAGATTTGCTACACGCTTCCGCACTTAAAAGAAATGTTCATGTTGTTGTGATATCCTCACCGCGGACACTTGTGGGAAATCGAGTATACGAGTGGCACACCCTTATTGACTCGTATACGTTTTGTTTATCCATCATCCATCCATTAATTATATGCATTAGCATCCCTATCCTAGATTAGGCTCGCCCGCTTGGGGACCCGGTCCGAGGTCGCGACAACCACCTTCAAATCTTCCAACAGAAGATCCTGTTCAAAAGAGAGACTTGGGAACACCAGATAACCCATATCCTGTATTCATAAGTAAGAATATAAAGGATGATGAGTTACCCGAGTATATCTCTTTTCTCCATGAGGTCGTTGATTGTTTTGCATGGTCTTATTCGGAAATGCCTGGCTTAGACCCCAAGATAGCAGTCCACAAACTCAATCTGCAAAAAGATATCAATCCTGTCAAACAAGGCCAAAGAAGATTCCATCTAGACGTGATGGATAAAATTGAACAAGAAGTTCAAAAACCCAAAAGCGTTGGTTTCATTCGTGAGGAACAACATCCTGAATGGTTGGCCAACATTGTCCCAGTGATAAAGAAAAATGGGCAGATCAGGGTCTGTATTGATTATAGAGACCTGAATGGCGCATGTCCCAAAGATGAATTCCCGCTCCCCATACCAGAGGTGATGATTGACAACACCTATGGGTTTGAGCGAATGACATTCATGGATGGATTCTCTGGCAACAATCAGATAAAGATGCATCTTGAAGATGAAAGACATACATCATTTCAGACTCCATTTGGCGTGTATTGCTACACTGTCATGCCATTTGGTCTAAAAAATGCGGGTGTAACATATTAGAGGGCTATGATGAAAATATTCCAAGATATGCAGCACAAGACGGTCGAATGTTACGTTGATGACCTCGCCGTCAAAAACCGAAGAAAGGAAGACCATCTCAAAGATCTTCGAGAAGCCTTCCTCCGACTTGGCAAACACAAATTGTGGATGAATCCACTAAAGTGCTTCTTCGGTGCATCAATGGGTATGATGGACCCGATTCTTCCCTCTCTCTCCCGCTGCCTCCGCCCCGGGTCTTTCGGGGTACGGCGGAGGGGAGGAGAAGAAAAGATAAGGGGTATCAACATCTTTATTTCTTTTTGTACGGGTATGCCAATTTCACTTTTCTACTTGGAATTTAGGAATGGTGATCCGAAGATTCACCTTCACAAGTAGAAAGGGGAAATGAAACTTTTTCTAGTTTCTATTGCACACCTATTTTAAGAAAAGAGACAAAAGGTTTTTTTTGAATGCCGTGAAAGGCGATTTCATTTGTTGCCGTGAAAGGCGATTTTGCCGTAAAAGGCAATTTACAAGTCTTATCCATTATGAAAGACAAGAATTGTGATTTTTGTCTCTAAAAGAAAAATAAAGTACAGCAGAAATCAAGAAAAGGAATCTGACTTCTCATTCAATTGTGGGGACACGTTCAGATCGACGGTCGCGAGTCATGTATGGGCTCCTCCATCGTCCATGCAGATGAGAACACGATGCTTGGATTCTTGGCTTGGCTTTTTAACCTCAGATTTTTAAAGGACAAAGACCAAGAGAAGGTTTTATATCCGATAAAAAGCTAAGTAAACGGGCTGAAAAGCCACGTTTTAGCCATGTTGGTAGAAGAAGGGAGGTCCTTGGGGGGTTGGCCCCCCAAGGGTGCTTCAATCACCTTTTGGTGGTCTTTGCAGCAGAGTTGTAGGGCCTCTGGATTTTTTTGTCTTCGTCGGGGGGAGAGCGAGAGCTAGATCCTTTCCCTTTGGAATGCCCTCCTATTTATAGGCCTTTGGTAGCCATTTAGGAGCGTTTATGAGCATTGAATGCATTAATACTCATAATGGGAGGAGTTACAAGTTTTTAAATTACTTATTTTGTAACTCCTTTTTCCTTGAATCTGATTGGCCGATGGAGAATAATGAGCCTTTAATTGCCTTTAATCCCCATCATGGGAGGAGTTTCATGGCTTTAATGCCATAAATCCTTTGACTTGTAACTCCCATTTGCTTGCTTTTGATTGGGCCGTCCAAAATAATGAGTTAATGACCGCATTAACTTGTCATAAAACGGGTCATTTAACCTCATTAATTGGTCGCCAAGTCGCTCGAAGAGTCGCGGGCCGCGCTGCGTCTTTTGGAATTCTTCTTGCGATGACCGCCGGTGGATCCACATGTTGTTTGATGTCGGTTGGCGATGCAATTTCAGACATTGATTAATGTCAACGTGCCGGCAACATCTGTCCTGTCGATTTCACGATCGGGCGGGCAGAAAGTGTGCTTTCTTTGTCGGCCGGTTGGCGATTTCGAGGCATCTAATGATCATCCAATGATTTCGGCTGCGAATCCGTGATGTTGACGAAGATCGACGGATTTCATGCACGAAAAATCAGATTTTGGAAAAATCACAGGGGCCAATCAACTCGAAACGCGAAAAGGACCCGAAAAAAAGGTCTTCCGGCGATTTTTTGGGTCGCCGGAATTCCATGGTCGCCGGCGACCATGGGCCTTGGGCCCATTTTTTGGCCGCCTTTCAGTCGCCTTTTCTTCGCCGTTTTTCGATCTTTCTTCATTCTTTTTTCTTCTCTATTTTTCCTGACATTTCCCCTCATTTATTGGCCTGATTTTCTTCAAGAAAACCCGACGAGAAGCCGCGCAAATCGGAGCACAAAGTTTCCTATTTTTCTGGAAAGCCGAAGACTTTGTTGTGCGGTTTTGCCGATTTTTTGTCAAGCATTGAAACTAGGGCAAACGATGTCGGAATGACCTGAAATTTGACGTGGAGCTTCTTGAGCAGTAGATAGGACCAACCGTAGGCTTTGGTTTGAGTTTTGAAGCCTTTTTGGGTCCCGCAAACGCTTGCCTTAATTTCGTCATGAGAGAAATGCCGAGCTTTGACTTGTGGTCAACCGATGTCCGATTGACCTGAAATTTGACAGGGAACCTCCTGAGTAGTAAGTAAGACCAACCATGGGCTTTGGTTTGAGTTTTGAAGCCTTTTGGGCTCCCGCAAATGCTCGCCTTGATTTCACCTCGAGGAAAATGCCGAGCTTTGAAACTAGGCCAAACGATGTCCGTTTGACCTAAAACTTGACAGGGGACCTATTGGAGTCATTTTGGGATGATCCATTAGCTCCAATTTGGATGCCATGATTCCGGGGTGCTCCGCTGCAGGTAGGCCTGTTTTTGCTTCCTGAGAGTTGATGAAGGGTCAAACGTCGTCCGTTTGACTTGAAATTTGGCAGGGGGCCTTTTGGAGGTATTTTGATACCATCCGTAGGCTCTGATCGAAGTTTTGAAGTCTTCAACACTGTCGCTGCCGGGAGCTCCTGCCTGGCTGTCGGAGGAGTGAAGTTAGGCCAAATGATGTCGAAATGGCCCGAAACTTCATGTGTACCCTTCTTTTGGCTGCTTTGAAGGATCTTGCAGTTTTTGTTTGATTCTGACAAGATCTGGTGCTTGAAGTGGCGCCTTCCTATTTATGGCAGGATGTGGCTCCATGTAGCTTTTGGTGTTGAAGGGATAAAGTGACATTTTTGGTGTCAACAAATGCCCCCTCGAGGTACAGCGACGAGGTGTGCAGCTCTGGCAGTCGGTGTGCCTCGAAGAGAATTTGAAGGAGATCTTCTTACTTGACCAAGAGTCTTGAGCGTTTTTCTTTTGATGGAGTTGCTTTTTTGAGCTTCCAAGGGATTTCGCGGTAATGACAGGGGTCATGTACCGTCTCAAGGCAAGGATTTTGAAATGACATTTGGATATGGGTTTTTGGTTTTGGGTTTTCCCTTTTAACCTTGTGAACCTAAAGGCTTTATGTGGCACATTAGGCGGTTAAGAAGGTTTTTTGGTTTTTGACCTTGTGACCTAACAAGCTGTATGTGGCGAGTTAGGGGGTCGGGATTTTGGTTTTTTGTTTCGGTCTTGTGACCTAACAAGCTGTATGTGGCAAGTTAGGGGACCATGGTTTGGTTTTTGATCACTCTTTGGGACAATTTTGGGTCTATTGGAGTGGTTTAGTTTTTTGTGGAATGTCAATTTCAAAATTGTGGCTTGATTTGGTGCATGGGGTTGGATGGTTTGGATTTCTTTTGGAAGCCCATGAAGCTTGGAATTTTTCGTATGATCCAATCAACTCAAGAGAGGCATGGAACCATTTTTGTATGCTCTTGGTAAGAGAAATTTTGACTAAAAGCCACTTTTAGTGCCTAGGTGGTCAAACCTGGCCCATGGGACCTTAAGCTTTTAAGAATGGCTTAGATCTCATGTGGTGTTGTTTTGTAAAGAATATCTAAAAATATCCCTTTTGTGTAGAGAATATCTAAAAATATCCTTACTTGGAGAGAATCTCTCAAGTTTCCTTGATTTTGGGAGAGATTTTCTCAAAGTTTCTCTCTTTGGGAGAAAGTTTCTCAAATCCCCCTTCTTTTTGGAGAGAATTTCTCAAGAATCTCCTCTTTAGGAGAGAATATCTCAAATCTCCCTTTCTTTTAGGAAGTTTGCTAATTTTTAGCACTTACCTCCTTGCTTTTCTCCTCCTTTCCTCTTTTGGTTTGCCTTTTCTATAGAAGCAATGGAGATGGGTTTTCTTTCTCTTGTTGCTTTCTTTTTGCAAAAAACCTTCAAGAGTGCTCCAAGATAAAGAATTTCTCAAGGATCTTCAAGTTTCTTCTTCTTCTTCTCCATGGCTCCAAGTAGGTCTTCTTTTTCCAAGAAAAACCCTGTGTAGATGTAGAAAAGTTTCCTTTTCTTCTTCTTCTTTTTTTTTTTCTTTTTTTTTTTCAAGTGTTTTCTTTTCCTCTTTTTTTTTTTCTTTTTTTTTTCCCACGTGCTTTCTTTCTTTTTTTCTTGTGCACGTTCTGCCCTTTTTTTTTTCTTTTTTTTTTTATTTCTCTTCCCTTTTTTTTTTCTTTTTTTTTTCCTTTTTTTTGTGCTGTACGGACAGTCCGTTACGGACCTGCCGTACAGCCACGTGGCCTGTGGCCACGTCCCATGGGCCAGCCCCTCTTTCTCTCTCTTTTTTTTTGAAGAGGTTTTTTTTGTTCCTTTTTTTTTTTTTTTTTTTGCTCACCATGATTATGAGGTTTATGCAATTCAAGATGATCATGCATTCTTTCTTCTTCTTTTTTTTTAAAATGCATCAAGATAAAGGGCTAGAATTTCTAGGTCAAGTCAACATGGATTTTGACTTAGACAAAGTTTGATTGGTTTTGACCAAATTGGGCTGGAATTGGTCAAACTTTTGTCAAAGTTTTCCTAGCATCTAATGCATGATAGTTTTGTGCATGATTTTTGGTAAATGGAATTGGGAGCATGATGATGCATACCTCGAATTTTCTTGCAAGTCTTGGGATTTTTGGAGCTTACAGCAATGTTGAGCCCACTTCTCCAGTCTCGCAGAATTTCGAGGAGCTTTGCAAGTTTTGGAATTTTGAGCTCGCAGCAATGTTGAGCTCTTTTCTGATCTTGCGAAGATTTGAGAAGAAAGGCTTGATCTCGCAGCAATGTTTGAATTCGAGTCTTCTTCGAGAATCCTTCATTGATTATGAGCTCGCAGCAATGTTGAGCTCATCTTCAAGCTTCCTTTCTTTTTCGTGGTGCCTCCCTTTTCTTCGAAATTGCCCCGGAACCATGCCAAAATTTTGCTAGGATTTTTTTTATAGCAAAATTCTGTCATTTGGTGTTTGATTTCTTCCCTTCTGACTTTTGCATGTGGTTCCTCCAGAACGAACAAGGATAAGGGCCTTGTTACTGATGCACCTCGCCGATCTGTCAGATCTTCCAATGCGGCCGTTCAACAGGCTTGGGAAGAAGTCCGTTATGTGGAGACGAACTTGGAAGAATGCGACTCGCTCAACCGAGATGAGATGAGACAGCGATTGATCGCTCTCAAGGATGAGGAGTTTTATAAAATTATGGCAAGCAATCGTCCTTGGGTTATGGACGATCAGAGCGTTGTGCCCAAGCCTACCTTTTTCTTTGGTGACGCTGTCCCTAATGACTTGTCATTCCAAAGGAGATGCTTTCAGTTCTCTTACACAGCTGATGGTGAGGAGAGAACTATTTCTACCCGATCGACTTTTGATCGCACTATCTCGATCATGAGTCTTTCTCCCACGTGCTCTAAAAGAGAAGATCCTTCAAGCTGGGTGAAGAGGACCAATGTGGTCAAGACCGGGATTTTTGTTGGCGGCCCTTCTCGTTATGCGGAGAAGTCGCCT
>QPKB01000003.1:44651285-44909280 GCA_003546025.1 Camphora micrantha | reverse complement strand
AAGCTTCTGGCTGATCCTCTGTTTTTTTTTTTTTTTTTTATTTGAGTAGTCTACCTTCCTTAAGGAGAGTCTTGTAGCCATTTGTGCACATATTTGGGCAGCTGTAGTTTGTAGATCTTGTAGCTTCCTTTTCTGCACTCCAACTATTTGTTAGATTGCCTGAACCAATATTTTCAAATCTTTTAGGCAACTGTCTTGGCTATCAGACTTGTGTGAGCATCCACTCTCCTGGTATTTCCTTGACCATCAATGGCTCGCACCAAGCAAACATTTAGGAAGCCTAGCAAGAAGTCCAAAACAGGACAAGCTTCTTCTTCTCGTAGATCTCCATCTTCCTCTCCCGAAGCTCCTCCTCCTCCTTCCGTGATTCGTTTTAATCCCATTCCTTCTCCATCTTCTGTTGTTAAATCCTTTCGGAGCAAAGGGATCATAGTTGAGAAGATGTGCATAGTTGATGATCTTGTAGACTATGACGTCCCTGCTATTCTAGAAGCGATAGGTTGGGGTAGCATTCTGACTTGGAGTGGTAACACACATGCATCCTCTGTCCATGGTCTGTATGAGTCTATTTGTGCCTCTTCTGCAAACTCCTTTACTATCAGATTCGTGCATGGTGAAGAGGTGGTCACCATAGACAAGATTTCCTCCATCATGGGCATTCCTAGGTCTGATGGACCAAGGTTTATTTCTGAAATTCTGCCCCTTGATGAGAGAGAATCAGTGACTAGTGCTCTCTGTGGTCATCCTGAGATTTGGTCTGCCAAAAATTTTCTCCAAGCCTCCTCCATGATTCCTCCTCTTCGTATTATTCATAGCATTTTCACTCATTCCATCTATCCGAGGAAAGGAAACAGGACGGAGGTGACCCCTTACATGGCAAATATCATTTTCAAAGTTATCTCGGGTGTTCCTATGTGCCTCCCATATGTCATCATGCATCATATCATCAGAGTTATCACAGGCTCTCAGCCTTGTGCAACTCCATTTGGGTTCCTGATTACCCAACTCGCTAGTTCCTTTGGAGTGATTCCTCCAGCTTCTGAGAGACCGGAGACTACCACTGTCTTCAACAAAACTAACATTCTCTTGATGAAGCTTCCTCCACCACAGCGAGTAAACCCAGTTGTAGAAGGTGATGCAGAGATAGAGGCTGCAGAAACTGAGATTGAAGTTCCAGGTACAGATCATCCTCCTCCCCCTCAGCCCCCTCAGCCCCCTCAGCAGCGCAGCTTAGAAGACCGTATGACCTCTGTTGAACAAGTTGTGTCTTCTATGCGAGCAGAGTTTCAGGAGTTTAGGCAAGAGGTATCGAGTATGATGAAGAAGACTTTGAGATACCTCTCGAACATCTCCAGCAGCTGCAGGCGGCATGATGATGTGATGCCCCCTTCTCCTGCAGATTCTTCTTAGATTGTAGGAGGGTTTTCTTTTTGCAGGGAGTTGTAATAGATTTTAATTCATCTTGATGTATTTTGTTTATCAGCTCTCTGTCTTTTTGATTACTGACCATGATATTTTGATTTTTGTATTGGTCAAGTAATTAGTTAATGAAATTGTACTATTCTTCACATTTAAATCAATGAATCTTCAGTTTCACTTATTCTTTTCTTCTTGTTGTATTCCTTATCTGGTGAATGTTTATGATGCTTTGAATCTATATAACTATCTTTTGTCTTAGCTTCATTCAAACACAGCATAGACAACCAATATACATGATAACCTGTTCTGCATTTCATTTTCAATTTCATTTGGTAACAAGTGCTACTGAAAGGTATTTCTTTTCTCATGTATACAGGTTCCTTTGCAATTCGATGACAAAGGGGGAGAGAAGATCCAACAAAGAAGATCCAACGAAGGGGGAGATAAAGAAGATCAGATCTAACTCAGGGGGAGACCTGTCCAAGGATCACAAAGGGATAATACTTTTAAAGTATACTGAAGGAGTTCAGAGCGCTTAACAGAAAAGCTTAGAGCAAGGAGAAAGCTCTAACGAAGGGGGAGAAACCGAGGTTAAGCTGCTTTCAAGAGATTTCAAGATCTGAAGTCCTAAAAGTGTTGTGATCATCTTAGTTGCCATCAAATTGCAAAGGGGGAAATTGTTAGGTTTTTTTTATGTCGCTAATTTGATGGAAGCACTATCAGTCAAATGATCACACACCCATTCATTATAGTTTGGACCTTGAAATCTGGACCTTAGACTTGAAAATGCTTTTGATTTTCAAAGACTTCATCCTGCATGTTTTAGAACTTAAAATGTATTTTTGAAAGCCTAGTTCTTCGTGCATGATTTTGAAAAATCAAGTTTGACATCGAGATTCATGTTTTACATACATATTTCATTTTTAGAATCATTTCAGTATGCATAAAACATATTGGCTTAGAGTTCATGTTTTCATAAAACACTTTCTCAAAAATCAGTTGGAACTCTTCTCTGGCCTGTGTACCCGGTCGACCGCGCCAAGCACCAGGTCAACCGCGTACACTAAAACAGGTTCTCATAATTCTGAAAATATTTCTCAGAATCCTGTGTACCAGGTCGACCATGCCAAGCACCAGGTCGACCGCGTACACTGAAACAGTTTCTCAAAAAATCTGCAGAAATGTCTCAGAACTCTGTGTACCCGGTCGACCGCGCACAGGGGCCGGCCCACCGCGTAAAGAGCCGTTGGCCAATATGACCGTTGGACCCGGTCGACCGCGTGGTCATGGGGTCGACCAGGCCAACTAGCCGTTGGACTGTTTTTTATGTATAAAAGTCCATTCTATTCTCTTCTTTCACAAGGCTGTTGGGATGAAATCTTTGAACCATTTTGAAGCCTAAAGAAGAGGAATAAGTTAGAAAAGCTAGAGCCTAATGGAAATCAAATGTTTGAGATTTAAAAAGGTATATCTTTTAAGTTAACTTTGATTTTCATTCCATTTAAAATCATGCATGTTTAATTCTTTGTAATCTCATATTTGCATGATTACTAGCTTTAGTTGAGATGTTTTGCAAACACAATATCACCGTGGAATACTAGATTGTTTTGCAAACATCCTTGTCTCAATCACATGTGTTTTTAATCTTTAAAACTTCATACAACTTGTGTAGCATGTCTTTCCAAGTTGTTTGAATTCTTCATGTGATTAGTTTATAACTTCAATCATCTTTTTCAGTGCTTAGATTTTCAAATGCATCAAGCATTCATTTGTGAGCTTCCTTTTAGAAAATGATTGAAGTAAACATTCATACACTTTGAGCACACACCTTTGCTAAGTTGTTTGTGTATGTTTGTATCATGATTTAAACTTTCATATCAGCCTATTTAAGAGGCAAATGTATTGAGCTTAAATTGTATCTCTTTGAGTGTTTGTGTAGACACTTCCTTGAGAAGAAATCTTTATCTTGTTAAGGTTATTGCTTAGCCTAAGAAAAGCACATTGTAGAGGTTATTGCTTAGCCTTTGAAAAGCATCTTGTAAAGGTTATTGCTTAGCCTTTTGAAAAGCATAAATAGTGGAAATCCGGTGGGTTGATGGATCACAAGCCGGTAGTGGATGTAGGCATTGAGGCCGAACCACTATAAATCTTTGTGTGATGATGTATGCTTGTGGTGATTACTTTTGTTAGCTTCTGCATCTTGTTTGGTAAATCATCATTTGTGTCTAATTATTTGTTAAGAATTTAAAATTAGCCATAATTAGTCATTAAGTGTAGATCACCATATTCTACCCCCCCCCTCTCTAGGGTAAGGATCCCGGACTTTCAATATCATGAGATGATTTGATGTGTATATTTTTGGGCCCATATACTGTCACGCCCCCGGACCGAAGCCCCAATAATCTGGGGACGCGGCACGACAGGCCAGGAAAATTCCTCCCGCACGCACTAATTATTTTCCCATAAGATTCCGTGGTGAGGATTCTAGACGATCCATCACAACCAATGAATCAATTTCACATGAAATGATAATATGCAGAAGCATATAGTAAAATAAAAATCACATGAAACATAAGATATGTGCACAAGTTTCGTATCAAAAGAGGAATATATACATAAGAGCTTAGCCCAAAGTTAAGGTTAGAGTTGTGAGGATCACAAAAGTATATTTAAGTTTTACAATCCCAACAAGGCCAACAGAGGCCATAAACAAGGTTCCCACAATGAAGGTGTCACTCCCAAAAAGTTGTTATCGAACTCCTGACCCAACATGACGTCTACATGATATCATTTGGCTGCCACTCAAGCTCCACCGGAGCCCCTACTGCCTCCTCCGCGCACTCCGTCTCAAAGGCTGCGGGTCCGATATCTGACACCAAACAAAATAGTAACAGACACGACGGTCTGGCAGGTGGATAATACAGACAAGATATACAAGTTCTATAAATACTATGTTTAAAATTATGAAAATGCAATTAAAATGAAACATATGTAAAGTGTAAATCAAATGAACCATTTATGTACAAATAAATGAATTTCATACTTTAAATAACTCAAACTAACTAACAAATAATCAAAATATTGGCAACCCACATTTAGCTATATTCTCCTATTACTGAAGTAACAAGAGCACACAGACAAATAATTGTTGCCATACAAGATGGCCGGAACAAACAGGCAGAAACCGTTGTCACTACTCGTGGGATCGGAAAAACAAAACCATTGCCATGGCTGGAGCAAACAAACAGAATCCAAACTGCAATTGACAGATAATTTTAAAGATCCCAAGCCGAGTGATCAGCCCAACTAGGTGACCTAAGCTTAGTGGTGCCTTTCCAAAACCTGAATCGAAATATATCAAATCATAATAATATATTTCAGAATCGATAAGAAGAACTACTCCGAACAAATACAGACGGACAGAGTTAAATAATTCAGATGAGTAGTCTTACCAATAATTTCAAACGTAACAAACCAATCAATTTTGTTTCAAAACGATTTATAAGAAGACATGTGATAAATTCGCTAACATGGAAATGTGGTGATACACTGTGGTTGATTAATCTCGTAAAGATTGTCTCATTATACACTTAATGTCACAGCATCGGTTTATGAGATATAGTTTGGTGCCTCTGAAGATCTCCGATGTTTGAGGCACAAAGTGCATAGTGAGGCTTATCTGCATATCTCATCTGAATATCATATGATAATATAGTTTGAAAGTCTCATTCACTTCCATGAGGCCTTATAGAAACAATATTCCTCAATTGATTACCAACAAGGCACAGGAAAAACACCTTGAAACTGTGCCCAGGTTCACTCGAGCGGATGAAGGTTAGCTCGAGCGGACCCTCTCCCAGAACTTCCTTCGCTCGAGTCAACAAAACATTCGCTCAAGCGAACGAGCCTCTGTCTCTCAATTTCGTCAAACAATGCCAAGTTCGCTTGAGCGGATACGTGCTTGCTCGAGCGAGCCATTCCAAAAACTTATTCGCTCAGGCCAACACGTAGTTCGCTCGAGCGGACAGGTTTCTGCAATGTTTTTCAATCAGGCAGTGGCCTGTTCGCTCGAGCAAACAGCTCACTGGCTGTTTCGCCTAGTGCAGAACTTCTACATTTCTGATACCATCTCTCCTCCTTTCATTTCCATCTTCCCTATACTATTCCAACATCTCCTTCTAGTCAAATACTTCTATTCGACCACATTTATCACCATTAAATTCAATCCCAAACCATATACATTATCAACTAACATTTCAAAATTCAACATAAGTAAGAATGCAGAAATTCAAAGATTTAGGATTTAGCCTTGTAAAATAATTCATTACTATAAAATCTCCATGCTATTATATATTCAAATCCTGCAGAAAATTGGTTATAACACGGCCATATAACATTCTGAAACACACCTTAAATAGTCATATATAATCAGTATAATGAAACACAACTTTCAAGTCAAAACTTTTGAGAAACAAAGTGCAGATTTGTATGCATTCAAAGGTCTGATTATTCACTTGCCTCAAGTCAAGATGGGTCTCAAATACACTCTCTAATCCCAGCCAGCTCCCAGTTACAGAAAACCCCAAGAAAAAGGCACAAAACCCACCAAATTTGAAATTAGAAGGAGCTCTCAAAGAACCCCTTTGCATGCATGATAAAACAATTCTAAAGGGTCTAGAAAACCCAAGATTTCAAAAGGGAAGCCATTGCTGACCTTTAGGAGTCCTAACCAAGAAGATGGACTTAAAGAAAAGAGTGATTTCAGCAGAAAACCTTCCAAAACAGTGTCTTTGTGAAGCTCAAGAAATGGGGAAGATGAGGGTGAAATCAGAATTTCACTTTGGGCTTTATTTCATGGACATGCAGATGAGAGAAGGAGGGAGAGAAAGAGTCTTCTTCAGGTTATTGTAGGAAAATGAAGAAGAGAAGGAGGTTCAACATGAGTTGGGTTTTAGAAGAGTGACTTGTGGGCTCCAATGGCACTAAAACTTCAACGGCTTAAAACTCCTATTTATGGGTCCCGAATGAAGTCGACGAAGAAAAGGAAAATGATCGTCGAAAAATCTAGTTTTCAAAAAGTATATTTTCCTCATTGTTTTCAAATTTTAAAATTTATGCACAGATTTTGTGTAAAAAGACAAATTGCCCATTTTTTCTCGAAAAAGGCGATTTCTGGAGTTCGAATGCAAACAAAACAAACATGAAAGTTGCTGAGAACAAAATAACAAATTCAAAAGTACCGAAATCCATATTTTTCAAAAATCAAATAAATCAAATTCCCACATTAACATGAACCACACGGGCCACCCCCGGGCCCGGTCAAACCAGACTCAACGCGCTCAAAATTCCCCAAAGCTAGTCAAAATTCTAATCTAACTAAAACACTCAAACTAATCGTCCCCTAATCCCGCTTGGAAAATAATCACAATTAAAATAATAATAAAATATACTAAACCTGGGTCAGGGCCTGACATATACCTACAAGGAAATCCTCAATTCTAAAATATTAAGTAGGAGCGGGGCATTCATATTTAGAAATCCACATGGTTTTCCCCCATAGGTCCATTGTAAGGAAAGTATTAGCCTCGCGCCTTCTAGAGAATGGTCGTTTCCCACGGAGGGCTTTTATTTGTCTGGTTACTAGATATGGATTTCCTATAGATAGTGTTGGTGAGACAAGGCGGGTGCCCACTCCCCTAGGATGAGTTGTCAGCAACGGTTGTCATGCAACGCTAGTTGGTGAGTCACACTTAACTAAAATAATGATGTAGTATCCCCAAGGATTTGCCTCATGTATTTTAGAAACCGAAGTTAATCGAGAGTCATACATTATTTGGTATGAGATACCTAGTTAATAATAAATGATGGGGATCATGGATAGTTAGTCTTAATAATAATTTTGACCAACTTTGATCCGCACCAATCTAGGTGATATTTGCACTCCCCAATGAGGCATACCACGGGGATTGGGATTCTAATGTATCTTGAATTTTATGGTTATGAGGATTCTCACATAAATTTGGTAGAATAATAAATCCTAATATCATTTAAATTCATTAATTGAATGTACGGTTATGTGCTATAGTATTTCAAGCATGAATACAAATACTTTCAATCCAGTTGCGACCATCCTCAATCAGAATAAGTTGGTGAGATCCAACTATGTAGACTGGAAACGGAATCTGGATATTGTCCTGACTACTTCAAGATATAAATATGTCCTTACCAAACCCGCCACCCCACCCCCCCCCATGATGACCCTAGCCCGGAAGCATCAGAAGAAAAAAAAGGAACTTTACACCAAATGGGCTTTATTTGTTAACTCCCACAATGTATGAGATACATGATACTGAAACAATTAATAGACCATCATTAAAGAGACAGTCACCTTCATCTAATCCAACAAAACTTTGGCACTTGAGACTAGGTCATATAAACCTAAATAAGATTGACAGGCTAGTGAAAGACGGTATCTTGCCTTCATTAATGATGGAACCAATGCTTGTCTGCGAGTCCTGTCTGGAAGGCAAAATGACCAAAAGACCCTTTTCATCTAAGGGCAATATGGCCAAAAATTTATTGGAATTAGTTCATAATGATGTGTGTGGACCCATTAATGTCAGGACCAGGGGAGGATATGAGTACTTCATCACTTTCACAGATGATTACTCAAGATATGGATACATATATCTTAAGCACTGCAAGTCCGAGGCTTTTGAAAAGTTCAAAGAGTTTCGAGCGGAAGTGGAAAAGCAATTGGGTAAAAGTATCAAGACTGTTCGATCAGATTGAGGAGGGAAATATCTCTCTACTGATTTTATGGGATACTTGTCAGCGAATGGGATTTTATCCCAGATGTCTGCTCCTGGTAGGCCTCAACAAAATGGAGTAGTGGAAAGAAGGAACCGGACTCTTTTAGATATGATAAGGTCTATGTTGAGTTTCTTCAGGATTACCTATATCCTTTTGGGGATACCTTTGGATACTGTGATGTACATACTAAAGCTCGTACCGTCTAAGTCTGTACCTAAGACTCCCCGGGAGTTATGGTCTGGGCGAAAGCCTAGTCTACAACATTTACACATTTGGGGTTGTCCAGCACACGTGCTGAAGGTTAAGACGGATAAGTTGGAATCGAAGTCGGAAGTATGCATATCTGTAGGATATCCTAAGGGAACTAAAGGTTGGTTATTCTATAATCCCAGAGAGCAGAAAGTGCTGGTGAGCACTAATGCGATTTTTCTGGAGGAAGATTATATGATGGACCGAAAATCTTTAGAAAATGTGATCTTAGAAGAGATGCAAGAGCAATCAATTCCAAATCCAAGTGAGACCGAACTTGAGGAAGAACTGCCCTTACTAGACCCAGTAGTCACACCAGTGCCTCGTCGTAGTGGGAGGATTGTCAGACCTCCTAACAAGTTCTCGTTCTTGGGAGAGTCTGACGAGGCAGTCCCGGAAGAACTGAAACAAGATCCCTGTAACTATGATGAAGCAATCAACGACATAGATTTGGGACGTTCGGAAGATGCTATGAAAGCTGAGATGGAGTCTATGTACTCCAATCAGGTCTGAAGACTTGTGGACTTGCCTGCTAATATTAAACCTATTGGG
Organism: Camphora micrantha; assembly: GCA_003546025.1. Lineage (NCBI taxonomy): Eukaryota > Viridiplantae > Streptophyta > Magnoliopsida > Laurales > Lauraceae > Camphora > Camphora micrantha. Next base: position 44,900,247 of record QPKB01000003.1, on the reverse strand, counting down.
TGCAAGTGGGTCTACAAGAGAAAAAGAAAACCAAATGATAGAGTGGAGACCTTTAAGGCCAAGCTTGTTGCGAAAGGATATACTCAAAAAGAGGGTATCGATTATGAGGAAACCTTCTCGCAGGTAGTCATGCTCAAGTCCATCCGGATACTCTTATCCATTGCGGCTCATCTCGATTACGAGATTTGGAAAATGGATGTCAAGACGGCGTTTCTCAACGGCCATCTTGAGGAAGACAATATGGTGCAGCCAGACGGTTTTGTAGCTAAAAACCAAAAGCAAAAAATTTGCAAGTTGCAGAAGTCCATTTATGGATTGAAGCAGGCATCCCGAAGCTAGAACATCCGTTTTGACCAAGCAATCAAGTCATTTGGTTTTTGTCAAAATCCGAATGAGTCATGTGTGTACATGAAAAGTAAAGGTGATAGAGTAGTTTTTCTAGTATTATATGTCGACGACATCCTTCTCCTCGGGAAAGACATAGGAATGTTGTCCACAGTGAAAGTTTGGTTGGTCAAGACTTTTGGTATGAATGACTTGGGAGAAGCTAGCTACATCCTAGGGATCAAATTCCATCGAGACCGAAAAAAATAGGATGATTGGCTTAGCTCAAGCTGCATACATAGATAAGGTACTAGTATGGTTTACTATGCAAGACTCCAAGAAGGGTATTACACCTTTTAGGCGTGGAGTGCACCTTTCTAAGGACAAGTTGTAAGACCCCGACCCGAGTGATCTCGATTAGTGCTTAGTTAGTTACGTGTTAGTCTTGATTTGTTTTGTGGAGTTTGGTTTAGTGGTTTAGAATAGCTTGGAAATAGCTTTGGGGATTTTGAGTACTTTGGTATTAGTGGGGCCCTTTGGGGTTCCTTGTTTATGGCTTTTTGTGTGCTTGAGATTTTATATTGGTTTTCTTGATTTGCATTTTATCCCGTTTTGTTTATCTCGTTATTGCTTTCAACTTTCATGTTGATCCCGTTCTCGTTCGAAACCCCGAAACATGACTTTTCTAGCTTCAAGGGCAAAACAGTACTTTTACACTAAATCTATACCAAATTAGTGCTAATCCTGAAACCCGCGAAACATAAACTTTTTAGAAACTAGATATTTCGACGATCATTTCTTCCTTCTTCGTCGATTTCATCCGAAGTCCCGAAAATCACTATTTCAGCCCAACTAGGTTACTAGATGGTGGAGCCCACTTGTGTAGCTTATAAAAGGGAACCCATCTCCTTCATTCTCTCTTTTTCCAGCAACAACTGAACCTAGGGTTTTTGGTGCACTTTTCTCTTCTTCTCCTTGCTCAAGCATCATCCAACTTGCACCATCATCTCAAAAGATTTCATTTTCTTCTTCTCCATTGCAAGGGCTCTCCATTGGCATCATTTTTGGAGAAATCCCATCACTCCAAGACCTTCTTCTAGCTTGCTTTGCTCATTTGGAGAACCTATTGGTAAGATCTCCTCCTAATCTTCTAGATTAGTGTTCTTCTAGCCTTAGAGAAGTTACATTTCCATTATTGTAGGCTCTCCCTTCTCCTTCATTGTTTTGACCCATTTTAGGGTTTGTCTTGGGGATTTTTGTAGAGCTTGTTGTCCTTGACTTGCAAGACTGCTAGGAGCTGTTTTTCATTGATTTAAAGACTAAAGACAAGTGGATGTTTTGACATTTTTACATTTGAATGAGTTTTGATGAAATGCATTAATGTTTTCACCTAATATTTGGAGGTATTAATGACTTGTTTAGATTTGAAATAAATGCTTATATTGACTCTTGAAAGCTTGTTTTATTCATCTATGAGATTGCTAATCAGATTTGGAAAGAATGTAGAAAAGATAGGAAAATGGGGGTTCTGTTACGCAGTTCACGCGGTTGACCGGCCAAGGGGCGCGGTCGACCGGCGACACTGGAACAGGCCCCCCTGTTGGGCAACCTGCTGAACTGTGGGAGTCTCAGTTCTGCAGAGCACGCGGTCGACCGGCCTAGGGCGCGGTCAACCGGCGACACAGAGGTCAGGCTCTCTAGAGCCTGACCAAAACACTATTCACCTATTTAAAGTTACAACTCCACTGTGTACGCCACTGTGTACGCGGTCGACCGGCCATGGGCCAGGTCGACCGGCCCAACTGGAAACCCTGCAGAAAAATGGACTTTTGCCCTATGTTTAGGTGGACCTTGAATGTAACTTAGTGACCCTTTTGTAGACCCGTTGGACTTCTTTTGAGGATGGTTGAACCGACATCTCCTCACGGTTAATCCGGTTGTATCGGTGCTTAACCTAGTTCAATCTTGAACGGTACGGAACGACGGGATATCCTTTCTTTTATCTAAACGCGAAATTGGTTTGTTTGGATATCGCGAATCCGTTTTCCCTTCGATGAATGAGTAGGTTGTAAGGTACTACTAGATTAACATTGTGCCTAGGATCCCATCCCTTTTATGTTTTGTTTAATTAAAACTCGATTAGGGTTTGAATCCCTAAGGTGCATAAAGAGCCCGGAATGTCTCTAAACTCAAGGAGTACCAAGTGATCATCACAATAGACATACGGGGTCCTTATTCACTTGATTTATATCGAATCCCGATACTTGTCCCGAATTTCAAGAAATGTGATTTATCATTCCCGAAAACATTGAATTTGAAACTAAAGCTTTTGCTAGCCCCGACATGCACTTTCCGTTTGAAAATGAAATTAGTGCTTTTGAGCACCCCGTCCCGCCCGTTTATTAAAGTGCATTACATATGATTTGTACATGACTTGTTTTACATGATTTGACCTATGAGTCGGCACCAATAAGCTTGGCTTTCCTTGACGGTTTGATCTACCGACTTGGAGACCCTTTCCCGTCCCGCCAGCTGCAGTCTTGGATCCCGCTACCCGGTTATTACCGTGGTCTTGTCCCGATACCCGGTTCGCTACCGTGGCCCCGTCCCGTATTGTATTATATTATGTATATGTTACTTATGTTGCATCTCCTCACTTCGGTGACTGAGACAACATCCCGATATACTCATGTCACTTCGGTGATAGAGGACTTAGCTATGTGTGGTTGCCATCTTCTCTGTTTCCCGCTTCCTTGGATACCTTACATGTTTTTGTATTGCATATGTATTTGATCAAATGTTTCTCTTGTTTTATGAAATTAATGCTTTGACAGGTTTAAATGATTTTCAAGGTATTTTCTATATTGTTATGTCTTTTCACCCGTTTGTCAAACCGTCGTGTTTGACCCTTGTTTTTGGTACTCAGGTCCCGTTGTTGGTCTCCCCGAGGAGGAGCTCGAGGTTGCGGTTGGCGAACCGTGGCAATTAGTTGAGTGGTACGCCGATGATGTCGTCTAGACATTCGGGTGCTTGAGTTGCGTAACACATTTTGGGTTGTGTCTAACCATTCTTTTGGGAAACTTGATACTTTATTCATATTGACCTTTGTTGGCCTCTATTTTTGGGATCAATGTAATTAAACTACTTTGTTGTAAACCTTAACTTTATTTTGGGGTTATAGCTTTAATGATCATTGCTCATTTTGATACTAGTATCAAAACATGCTTTAATCTTGTATCTTGGACATGAATGTATGAAATATAGATTTGCTACACGCTTCCGCACATAAAAAAAATATTCATGTTGATGTGATATCCTCACCGCGGACACCTGTGGGAAATCGCGTGTACGAGTGGCATCCTTCTTGATGGACTCGTATACGTTTTGAGTTTGGTTTGGATTTAATTTATGCACGACCAATTCATACACTTGTACAACACTTATTTTAACAGTCCCGATCCCGGATTAGGCCCGGTGGCCCGGTCCGGGGTCGCGACACAAGTATCCTAAGACACCAGAGGAAAAGGACCAAATGAGGTCGATACCATACGCTTCGGCCGTTGGCAGCCTTATGTATGTTATGCTATGTACTAGACTGGATATCTGCTATGCAGTGGGCCTAGTCAGCAGGTATCAGTTTAATCCAGGACCTGAACATTGGACTGCTGTGAAGTGTATTCTCAAATACTTGAGAGGGACTAGAGATTAGATGTTGATTTATAGCAATGATGAGCTCATTCCAGTCGGATACACAGACTCTGACTTCATGTCAGATAAGGATTCCAGGAAATCCACCTTTGGTTATGTGTTTATGCTTAGTGGCGTAGCTATCAGCTGGAGGAGTATAAAACAGGAATGTACCGTTGATTCCACCTCGGAGGCTGAGTATGTAGCGGCTTGTGAAGCAGCTAAGAAAGCAGTATGGCTCCGGAGATTCCTTATGGAACTTAGAGTGGTACCTTTGGCACGACAGCCGCTCACAGTTTACTGTGACCGCACCGGGGCAGTCGCTCAGTCCAAAGAGCCCAAAAGCCATAAAAGCCAAAAGCATGTATAGAGGAAGTATCATTTAGTCAGAGAGATTGTGCAGAGAGGTGATATTGCTATTACCAAGAAAGGCTCTGCAGACAATCTGACAGATCCTTTTACTAAGCCTTTGACTACTAAAATCTTTGAGCAGCATGTAGGCGGGATGGGCATGAGATGCAACCCTAACTGGTATTGAGCCCAAGTGGGAGATTGTTAGATTGTATGGACTCAATCCATTAGGTGGTGCAATAAATTGATTAATTTCTTTATTTATTAATAACATCATGCTTTACTTTCATGAGATGAATGGTGTTTTATTACTTAATGCACATGACCAATACATATGACATAATGGTTCATGAGATGAACTAGGGTTCCATTAGTATATTAGATGTGATATATGTGTATGGATGAGCTCCATATACGGGAGACATGTGTCACAAATCTTATACATAAATATCTTCACAATCGGTTATGAGACTTGGCATCTCATCTGATAAGGTTGCAGCACTTTGATCACTATGAGATAGTGTGATTTGTCTCGATCATCAAAATATAAGATTCTGGATTATGGTGCTGGTACATTGGATGTACTGAAGGACCATGAGAAGCACCTTATGGAATATTATCTCGAGTTTAAGGTTTGCTCTCATAATTCCCTAGCAATAGGCTCTCAATCCTGAGATATTGATGAACTTGAGTTTCTATTTATTCATTTGCTTTGAGTCACCAATGAGTGAGGCCAATTGTAGGTCAACACCTCAGTATCTTGGGTAGGTGGTAATAAGACTGTGAGAACATTCAATGGTCAAGATGGATTATATCTATATTATCCCCTTGTGCCAATTAATGGATTTGTCATTAGTAAGTGCGCACCCATCTCGATTAAGAGTTAATTGGATGATACTGATGATCACTGTGATTAATTTGTTCTCCAGGATAATAAGATATGGATTTAAATTGGTGGGACAGTTTTAGTCCAATTAATCCATGGATATTGATAGAGGGCTACTTGTGGTAATTGGGAAGTTTAGGGTCTTCATTGTAATTTATTCCTAAGACTGGAGTGCAATTGTATTTATATAGTGGTGTTATTTGCAATTAACTGGAGCTCGGATTGCACATGAGATATGGGGTTGCGGTGTCCCAGTTGGAGCCAGCTTTCTATGGAATCCCTAGTGGTCCCCACGCTAGCCCAAGTTATTAGAAAGATACTAATCCTACTTGAACTCAAAGAGGAAGGAATTAGAAATTTACTATTTCTATTTGAAGTGAGACTTCTAATAGTGGTAATAGTAGGAAGAGAAAGTTACTAATTGTTGTGGAAGTAGGACTTTTAATTAATTATTAGTAAGAGGAGTTGCTTAAGGCTATAAATCAGGGAAACAAGGGGCTGGACGTCCACCATAGGGATTCACGCCCAGCCCCCTTTTGTGTGCAAGAATTGCACATCTCTCTCTCTCTCCTCTCTTTCTCTTCTAGTTCCTTAGAGTTTCTAGTTAGGTTTTCTCTTGAAGTTTCCACCAGTCTTCTTGAGAAAAGTGATCTGATAGCGGGTCATAGCGTGAAAGACAACAATTGGAGATCCTAATTAGTTCAAGAAGAGTTCTTGATACAAGCTAATTGTCTTCTTCTCCATTAGAGCACTATCGAGCTCCAAATGTATAATCTACTTCTTTATTTGTTGTGGATTATTTTGTTGCATGGTGCTGCTAGTTTCTATCTTATAGATAGGTTATATTGCTGTGCATGATTGATGAGATTGAGGGATTGCATCCTGGAAGTGGTTTAATGGCCTTACAGGTACTTCATCCCTGAGTCAAGTGGGTCAAAAGTTTTGAAAACCTATCCACGAGGCCCACCTACTTTCAACATTTGGCTTATTGGAAAAGTCTCGTTGCAATCCAACGATCAGAAACCCTTCCAGTAGTCTATTCTTTCACCGGACCCACTTTAAGGGCAAACTAGTCTTTGAAAGTCCAAGATCCGAACCCTAGATGGGGGGTGAATAGGTGAGCTCAAAAACCTAGACCAATTTTAATTTTCTAATGCCAATTATGCTTTCAAAATTAATTAACTTGACTACAAGTGAAGTTTGTAAGTCATACATGAGAAAGTAAAGAAACTATGTAATCAGTCAACATTGGCATTAATAAAGAAACACTAAGCATATGAGCATCATCTACACATTAAAAGATCAACCACCATAACAACAAATTTATAGTGGTTCGGCCAGTCATGCCTACATCCACTCTCAGTTTCCCTATCGGATTTTCCACTATTTCAACTTGAGGTTTAGGCTTACCTTTAACCTTATAACCACATATGCTTTTCAAAGGCTTATCATTAACCGTTACATCCACTTATGATTTTCTAAGGCTTAGCAATAACCTTTACAACAAAATATTTTTATCTCAATTTTTATGCCTAAGGATGCACAAGTAGAGATGCAATTAAGTACATATTGATGCCTCTGAACATAGGCTAATATAAAAATGAAAACTCAATTTAAGACATATGCATGAAGAATGCAAAGATTCATAAATGATGCATCTGCTTGGAAGCCTCTACCTCTTTTTGAAATTAAATGCTCATAAATGATGCAACGGTTAAAAACATAAATGAGAGATAGAGTGATTTAAATGATGCACACACATTTTGGAATGATGAGCAAACTAATTTTAGAAAACTCAATCTAACTCTAGCATGTTTGTTCAAAACATAAATTTGATAACATGTGTAAATCTATTCAAACGTTAAAGTCAAATCACTAACCATGTTTAAAATCAAAGCATATTACACAACTAGCATTTGAACATGTTAGGTGAACATTAAATCATGCCATAAATGAAAAAAAAGTTTTAAAGACAAGCATGAATTAATTTTGAGACAAACCAATTTGAAGAATCAAAGGTTGAAATCCATGGATTTGCCCTCCTAGCCTTCCTCTAGCCTAGCCTAGCTCTCCCATCTTCCTTGGCCCTCAAAAGACTATAAAAAGTTGGTTCAAATCCCAAGAAATGGTCCTGTTATATAGAAAAATCAGTTCTAACGGCTAGCTCACGGCTAGCCGTACCTCCAATGGTCAGAAAATGGCTAGTTTACAACGATCATATTTTGCCCTACAACTAGCTCACGACTAGGCTTAGACTACTGCATGGTTAGCCATGAGGTAATAGTAAAACTACCATTTCCTAGTGTTTTTTTGGTTTGAAAATGATTTTCTAAGTGGGAATTTTGGCCATGGAAAACTTGACTTGAAAAGAGACTAACATGTTTAAAATGGAGTTTCAAAATGTGATACAAAACGTGTTTATCCTTGAATTTCAAATTTTCATTTTATAAAACTTTTGAAACTAAATTTAAAAGATTAAATAATGCATAAAGATCAAGTCTTAGCTTAAATGATGCCAAACATGAAAACTTAAATAAAAATGCATGAAGATTCCATTATTAAAAAATATGAGTGCATGAGAGATCAAGCTATAATTAAAATAAATGCATCCAATCAAATTGCTATAAATGAAAAGCCTAACAACCCCCCCCCCCCCCAACGCACAAAAGAAGATTCCAATATTAAAAGTATGAGTGCATAAGAAATCAAGATATAATTAAAATGAATGCATCCAATCAAATTGCAATAAATGAAAAGCCTAACAGTCCCGTCCCAGTCCCCCCCCCCCCCCCCCCCCCTTTAAGTAGAGATTAGCCTTAATCTCATTCCATTCTCTACAACGAAGAAAGAACCAGTCGACCCTCTTCTTCCTCTTCATCTTCTAAAGTTCAGATCCAATCATCTTCCACGATCCGAACCGCACATCTCCCCTCTCTAGATTGATACAACTTTGGTAAGCATCTTTTCATCTCATCTCTTTCGAAGTTCATCTCTCTCGTGGATAATGGGATGGGAACTCATGATTTCCTTTTCACTCTTTTTCTTAGGACTCTAGGAGCGAAGGAGAGGTTGTGGCTAAGAAGGTTCCGGAGTCGGGATTCCATAGGAAGGCTTTCTTCCCCAATTTTGTTCTACTTCTCTCTTTCTTAGAAATTTTGATAAAGGCAATTTACTAAGCAATGTGTAAATAGATAAATTCTTGTTGGATTTATTCATTGTTCAATAATTGCTTTAGATCTCCTTGAATCCAAGCTTGTCATGTTTTGATTTTTGGAATAACATGCTAGAAATTAGGTTAATAGTAATTGGACTAAATTGATGGAATCGGTTGGATAATTGGAATGTGGATGATGAAACGGTGTTTGGGAGAGCATGATGGCTCATTTTGTGCAGGTTACAGCCTTTGGAAAAGTTTGAAAGGAGGGTGAATAGACTTGGAGCGAATGGGATTGAGAATAGGCTGAAATAGGCCAAAATTCGCTCTAGCCGACCTCACGTAACAAGCATGTTGCTATAGCGAGATTAAACCTCGCTTGAGCGAGCCTTGCTGCTGTTCTGGGGCCCAAACAACAAGCATGTTCACTATACCGAGAATTTGGTTAGCTATAGCGAACATGTCTGTGGCAGACAACAATGACTACTTCGAATGGGCATAACTTTTAATCCGTTAGAAAGCTCTTAAACTGTAGAATCCAATGGTCCACTCATCCAAATGACCAAAGGATGAAAATGAAAGTGGATATATAGACCAATGAATTTTGCCCATAACTTATGCTACTCTACTCATATTATAAAGAGGATTTTGGCCTAAGTTTGGGCATTAGGTGTTCGATACGTTGATCCTACCCTCGCATTACCAATAATGGGAAATGAAATTGAAGCACATGGCTTGGTGTGCTTCGATGGTTGTCTAGGTGTCTGTGTACTATGCATGGTGTAACCAAATGCGAATGGAAATTGATTCAAGTGATTCACCACGTGATTGTACACCAAGGAACTTCTTCCATCAGCATCATTGACTCAATTTGCAAATGTACTCTGTGAAGTCATGTACGGTACATGGATGACAACCTATGCCTAGGGTTAGATTGTAATTCTTGCCTTGATTTGTTAATCGTATTCATTGATATTGTCTTCATGTACACTCACTAGGCACAAAATACCTAATTAACTATGAAACATAAGTCCCTGTTGAACTAAGACTTTGGATCGGACTTAGATTGTACCTTAGAACCCTTGTATCTAGTACTTGATAAACATGAATGCTAGAATGTAAGGGATTATCAAGTAGCATGGACTTGTCTTTCAACGTGGCTTAAATGAGATGATCCATTTGATCTCAATCTCGTATCTTGAACTAGCCAAACATGCTTGTCTTGTTGTCCTCATGTCAACACCACATCACCACATCGCTACTATTATCTGATCATAATAGCATCCACTGTGGGGAGGATTACATGTCATGGCCAGCTGCAATTTAGGGGTTGTTTAGATGGGTCGATTACTCGGACATCCGGATGGGCGATCGGCTTGGACGGCGTCCATGGCATAGAACAGCTAGGAGCGGGCTTAGACCATGCTAATATTCCTAGGACTGGGAGCTTAGATCCCCCTAGAGCCAAACTTTGGTATTAGTGGTCCTAATAAGATTGCTACTGGTACCTTGGGAGGTGGCTCGGACACCCTTGGAGTCTCCCTCTTTATTCTTGCATTCTTGCATTTAAATGGATGGTGTTTATTACTAGATGATAATAGGCCTTTCTGTTATTGATTCTTGTTATTATTATTCATGCTTTTATGCCTAACTCTATGTACCTTGCTTTTGTATGATTATGTACTTGTCTTATATCTCTACATGTTATATATTTGTTCTTGCATTACTTATTTCTTGCTCAACATGTCATTGGCTCTGTTCCTTGGTGTGCAGCAGGTGACTACTATAAGGAGCCGGCAGGTGAGGGGATCCCAGAGGGTCTCCAACTGGCGAGGAGGATCAAGAATGGCATACCGATGACGTAGAGTGGCGTCATCTTAACTGGCACGAGAGAGACTCTCACATGGGATTCTATCATAAGTGTCTTTATTCAATTATTATTCATGGTTTGCACCTTTCTATTTGTTGGTTCATATGTTCTAAAATGGTCTAGGTTTGGGGTGACCATTTGTAATTAAGACATAATTATTATCTTGTCTAGCCTTCATTTGTTATTGATTTAACTTTAATATTAATGAGAATTAGTTTCCATTGCTTTGGTATTAATTATGAAGTGAATTATGAATAGTTCCGGATGTTGTATTTTGGAATGAGGCTACAAATATATCATCCTCACAGCGGACTTACGATCCATGGGCTAAAAGAGGATGAAAAATTTTAATTAGCCCTAAAAATCACTCCCCGGATTCGGTTTATTCTCTAATTGGGTTCGGGGGACGTGACAACCTATATCCAATAAAAATCCAAGTACGTGGGCTAAGGAGCCGTGTTTGAGCCATGGAGATAAAAGGAGAAGGCCTTGGGGCGGCCCCCAATAAGGCCCCCAAGGGTATTTAATCACCTTGTAGTGGTGGCTGTTGCAAAACATCTTCAACAAAGGATAGACCGTCGTTAAAGCATCGTAGCAACGAAGGAGAGTTAGTGTGTAATGGTGAAAAAAGTATGCCGTGTAATGGTGGAAATGGTGTCCTTTTATAGGCTTTGGTGGGCATGTGGAGAGTTTGTAGGCCTTAAATGCATTAATGCTCCATGATGGGAGGAGTTACACATTTTGAATTTATGTTTTTGTAACTCATTTTTCTTGATTTTTGATTGGCCATTGGAGAATAATGGGCCATTATTTGCATTGATTCTTCATGATGGGAGGATTTACATGGTTTAATGAAAACATAATTGCTTTCACTTGTAACTCTCCTTTCTTGGATTTTGATTGGGCTGTCCAAAATAATGGGCAATTAACCGCATTAAGTGGCTGCCAAAGCATTAAAAGAGTCACAGGCCATGTCATGACTTTGAGAATTCTACCTGCAACATAGGGAGTCTTGATTGCCAACGAAGTTCTCAAATCAACTGTTGTCGGATGATCATGCAATTTCAGACATTGATCGTCGCGGTGGGCCGATACCATCCATCATATTTGTAACACCCCGACCCGAGTGACCTCGATTAGTATTAATTAAGTCGTGTGTTCATCTTAAACGTGATTAGTGTACTGTGTTTTGGTTGGGATTAGAATAACTTTTATAATAGCTTTGGAGAATTTTGAGTGCCTTGGTGCTTAGTGGGACCCTTTGGGGGTTCCTTTTATGACTTTGTGTGTACTTGGGGGATTATCCGAGATTCTAATGATTTGCATTTTAATCCTGTTTTACTCATCTTGTTAATCTCCACGACTTTCATGTTGATCCCGTGCCCGTTCGAGAACCCGAAACCCGATTTTCCTTGTATTGAGGGCAAAACAGTCTTTTCACACTAAATCTGTACCCAAAATTTGATATTCCCGAAACCCTTGATATATATACTTTTTGGAAACTAGAAATTTCGACGATCGTTTTTCCCTTCTTCGTTGAATGCAACCGAGGTCCCGAAAGTCATGTTTTCAATCCTACAAGAATTTCAGTGGTGGAGCCCATCTCATTTGCTTATAAAAGGAAACCCTTATTCTCTCATTCTCCTTCTTCCTTTTCCAGCACAAACCCAACATAAAGCTAGGGCTTTTCCCCTTTTTCTTCTTCCTCTAGCTTCTCCACCTCAATCACTACCAAACCTGGCACAAATTGAAGAATGGATGTCATCATCTCCTTCCTCTCCACCAAAGCTTTCCATTAATATCATTTGTGGAGAAAACCTCCCATCCCAAGACCTTCCTTGAGCTAGTCTTGGCCATTTGGAGACTTTACAAGTAAGCAATCCCTTTCTCTTTGATGTGTGTTTTCCTAGCCTATGGGAGTCTCCATTTCCATTATTGAAGCTTTCTCTTCTTGATCTTTATTTTAACCCATTTTAGGGTTTGTTTTGGGTTTTTTGTGTAGCTTTTGTTCTTGGCTTGGAAGATAGTGTTTAGAGCTTGATTTCTTGATTAGAGACCCAAGGCAAGTGGATGATTTGATATTTTGAGCATGAAATGCTTTTATGAGAAATGTGTGATTTTGGTCATTTCTATTTATACTATTCTTGATTTACATGCTTTTGGAATAAATGCACATGAATGAGTTGGTTGATTGTTTAACTCTTGAAATATGGTATTTATGACCTCTCATTTATTGCTTGTTTGTAGTATAAATGAATCCTTGTGATTTAGTGGACTTTCTCTTCTTTCTTGTAATTGAATGTGGTTGAGAATGGAGGTGATTGAATAGATGTTTTGGGAAGTTTTGATGGTGATTTGAATGTGGTGTTGAGGTGTTGATTTACCCTCCAATGTATGAAGAAATGGAGCCTCAAAGTAGTTGTGAGAAGAGAAAAAGAAAGGGAGCTGAACTGATCCCGGAACCAGTTCTGGACAGTTCGCTAGTGCGAAGTGTCCAGAAAAGGGTTCGGACCATTCCAGTGGACAATTCACTCGAGCGAACCTTACTTCGCTCTAGCGAACCCTCCCAGCACTCATTCCAGAGAGTGGTTAGCTCGAGAGCATGGTTGATTCGCTCGAGCCAACCTGAATTGGATGAATTTGCTCGAGCAAACCTCAACTCGCTCTTACAAACCCTTACAGAAAGCCATTCCAGAGACCACTTCGCCCGAGCGAACCTCTGGTCCGCTCAAGTGATGGACATTGTTCATCTAAGGCCATTTTGGGAGCGAAAATGAAACGTTTAAATGATTGAGAGAGGTTTGTTAGTAGCCCTACTGTGATGGGAAAACTATAAACATTGTTTGAAACCTGTTTGAGAAAGAAGCCACATCACGAAGACTCATTTGAAATTTCAAAAATTCATAAGGTGTATAAGGAGACCGGAATGTCTCCAAACTCAAGGAGTACAAAGTTATTATTAAAATTGACATAAGGGACCCCTATTCACCTTGGACAAATCTTGAACTCTGATATTTTGCCCACAATTTCAAAATTTAAATTGTACCCTCTTGTTCCCGAGTTTTAAAATACATGACTTGTTATCCCCGAAAGCATTGATATTGTACTTATTATAGTTGCTAGCCCCGAAGTACATGACCCGATATGAAATGAAAGTTATGCGTTTGAGCATCCATGTCCCATCCGGTTATTTACTTGCACTTGATGTATTTATACAGGTCTTGATTTTTGTTATTTGACCTATGAGTCAGCACCACTAAGCTTGGATAACCTTGTCGGTCTAATCCACCGACTTGGAGATCCCCCTCTTGACCCGCCAGCTACAGTTTGGATCCCACTATCCGGTTATTACCGTGGTCTTTTCCCAATACCCCGGCTTGTTACCGTGGTTCCCGATGCTCGGCTCGCTATCGTGGTCATGTCCTGTATTATTGTATATGTATATGTAAATTTTGTTGTACTTCCTCACTTCGGTGACTGAGGTCAACGCCTTGATATGCTCTTGTCACTTCAGTATAGAGAACTTAGCTTCATGTTGTTTCCATCTTGCTTGCATCCCGTTTCCTTGGTACCTTTACTTGTTTTACATTGCATACATGCTTTTGAATAAATTATTTATTTCTTCCATGGAAATTATTGTTTTAAACAGGTTTAAATGTTTTTCAAGGTAATCTTACTTATTATTGAATTATCATATCTTTTCACCCACCTATCAGACCGTCGTGTCTGATCCATTTATTTGGTACTCAGGTCCAGTCGTTGGTTATCCCGAGGAGGAGCACGAGGAGGCGGTCGGAAAACCGCAGCACTTAGTTGAGCGGCACGCCAATGATGTCGTCTGTTGGAAATAGGGGGCCTCGTGGATAGGATTTCAAAACTTTTGACCCACTTGACTCAGGGATCAAGTACCCATAAGGCCATAAACCATATCCAGGATGCAATCCCTCATACTCATCTATCATGTACAGTAATAAAACAAGGAACACCATGCAACAAAATAATTTACAACAGATAGAAAAGCAGATTATACCTTTGGCGCCTGGTTGTGCTCTAATGGAGAAGAAAACTTGCTAGTTGAAGAAACTCTTTCCTTGTAAGCAACTTAGGATCTCCAAGACCTTTTAGTCTTCCAAGCTATATCTCGTATCAGATCTCTCTTCTCAAGAAGACTGGTGGAAGCTTCAAGAGAAAACCCTTCAAGAAACTCAAAGAACTAGAAGAGATGTGCAACTCTTGCACAAAAGGGAGGCCTGGGCGTGAATACCAAGAGTGTGTGTGTCCCAGCCCCCTTGCTTCTCCTTTTATGGCTTTAAGCAACATCCTTCCCTCCTCTTGTACTAATTGAAATAGAAGTCTTACTTCCACACAAATTGGTAACCTTACTATTACCACTATTAGAAGTCTCGCTTCAAATAGAAATAAGAACTTTCTAATTCCTTTATCTTAGAGTTTTAGTAGGATTAGTGTCGCGACCCCGGACCGGGCCATCGGGCCTAATCCGGGATCAGGACTAATATGTATTATGTATGTATGATTGATTGTATGATTGTGCATACGACGAATGAATTTTTTAAATCAAAACAAAACGTATACGAGTCCATCAAGAAGGATGCCACTCGTACACGCGATTTCCCACAGGTGTCCGCGGTGAGGATATCACATCAACATGAATATTTCTTTTTATGTGCGGAAGCGTGTAGCAAATCTATTTCATACATTCATGTCCAAGATACAAGATTAACGCATGTTTCATACTAGTATCAAAATGAGCAATGATCATTAAAGCTATAACCCCAAAATAAAGTTAAGGTTTACAACAAAGTAGTTTAATTACATTGTTCCCAAAAATAGAGGCCAACAAGGGCAATATGAATAAAATAACAAGTTCCCCAAAAGAATGGTTAGACACAACCCAAAATGTTATGTCACTCGGCACCCGAATGTCTAGACGACATCATCGGCGTGCCACTCAACGAGACGTTGCGGTTCTCCGACCGCCTCCTCGTGCTCCTCCTCGGGGAGACCAACAACGGCACCTGAGTACCAAAGCAAGGGGGTCAAACACGACGGTTTGGCAAACAGGTGAAAAGACATAACAATAAGGAAAATACCTTGGAAAACATTTAAACCTGTCAAAGCAATAGTTCATAACACGAGAGAAACATTTGTTCAAATACATATGCAGTATAAAACATGTAAGGTATCTAAGGAAACGGGAAACAGACAAGATGGCAACCACACATAGCTAAGTCCTCTATCACCGAAGTGACATGAGCATATCGGGATGTTGTCTCAGTCACCGAAGTGAGGAGATGCAACATAAGTAACATATACATATACATAATATAATACGGGACGGGACCACGGTAGCGAACCGGGTATCGGGACAAGACCACGGTAAAAACCGGGTAGCGGGATCCAAACTGCAGCTGGCGGGACGGGAAAGGGTCTCCAAGTCGGTGGATCAAACCGGCAAGGAAAGCCAAGCTTAGTGGTGCCGACTCATAGGTCAAATCATGTAAAACAAGACGTGTACAAATCATATGTAATGCACTTAAATAAACGGGCGGGACGGGGTGCTCAAAAGCACTAATTCCATTTTCAAACGGGAAGTGCATATCGGGGCTAGCAAAAGCTCTAGTTGCAATTTCAATGTTTTCGAGAATGATAAATCACATTTCTTGAAATTCTGGACAAGTATCGGGATTCACGATAAATCAAGTGAATAAGGACCCCGTATGTCGATTGTAATGGTCACTTGGTACTCCTTGAGTTTAGAGACATTCCGGGCTCTTTATACACCTTAGTGATTTTCAAACTTTTAAATGAAAGCTTATGGTTTGGTTTCTTTCTCCAATAGGTTTCGTATGTTGCCTCATAAACCTCCTAAATGCCAAGGGATTCCATTAAAAACCTTTCCCGAGCCCCAAAGGTGGTCCAAATGCAGGAGGGGGGGCGTGCGCTCGAGCGGCCAAAGGTGCGCTCTAGCGGACCTGGGCTGCGCAGGAAGACAGGCAGACAGAGTGTCTGCGCGCTCGAGCGGCCAATCGCGCACTCGAGCGGGCAGGCACTCTGTTGCCAGAACTGCAGTCAGCATGACTGCGCGCTCGAGCGGCCTTATGTCCACTCGAGCGGGCAGTCATTTTCTGCCCGAGCTGCAGCCAGAATGACTGCGCGCTCGAGCGGCCTGATGTCCGCTCGAGCGGGCAGTCATTTCTGCTGCCCGAAAATGGCTATCATGGCCTTCTTCTCTTCTTTCCCCTAAATATTTTTCCTACAACAAAGGCCTTCTTGCCTCCCAATAACAATCATTAATCTTCTTCCAAATACCACAACTTATTCTCTACTCCCCATTACATCCAAATCAAACTCCTCCATTCATTCATATTTGTTCACCAAAGAAAGAGAGAAACCAACACCCATAAGATTCATCTATACTTCAATAACATAAGGGATACATTTATCAAGGTGCCTAATAGAAAAATCAAACTCATAATTATGCCTTTTAAAAGTAATAGAAATCAAGGCAAGGAAGACTATGAAAACACATGTAAAAATCATTAGGAATAATTAGTGCAAAAACAAGAGATTTCCATGAAACATGTAAATGTTCAAACTTATCCATTCATCCACTTGCCTCAAGTCCAAAGCTAAGCAAAGATCCTCTAACACCCTCTCAAGCACAAAATCCACAATCTCTACAAAAACCCCAAAACAAACCCTAGAATGGGTTAAACAAGGAAATAGGAAGAGAGAGCTTCCAATAATGAAAATGGAGCTCCTCTAAGATCATAAGGACACAAATCTAAGAGATTAGTGAGAGAGCTTACTTGGAAGGTCCTCTAATGGCAAGTCTTAGCTCAAAACAAGTCTTGGAATGGGAGGTTTTCTTCAACAATGATATCAATAGAGAGCCTTAAAGGAAAGGAAGAAGATGGTGATCTCCATTATGAAGTGGGTGCAAGCTTGGTAAGGGATTGAGATGAAGAGAGCAAGAGAAAGAGGAATAATGAGGAAGAATAAGCCCTAGACAAGAAGTTGCTGGAAAAAGAGAAAAAGGAGGGAGATGAGTGCTTATAAAGCCTTTGCAAGTGGGCTCCACCTCTTAGAAACTTGGAAGGCTGAAATAGTAGTTTTCGGGATCTCGGATGAAGTCGACGAAGAAGGAAGAAATGATCGTCGAAATTTCTACTTTCCAAAAAGTATAAGTTTCGCGGGTTTCGGGAATATCAATTATTTGGTCCAGATTTAATGTAAAAAGATTGTTTTGCCCTCAAGTAGTGGAAATCGGGTTTCGGGATTCGGGACGGGAACGGGATCAACATAAAAGTTGAAGGGATTAACAAAATAAATAAATCGGGATAAGGTACAAACCAAGAAAACCAAGATAAAACCCCAAGTACACGTAAAGTCATAAACAAGGAACCCCCAAAGGGCCCAACTAATACCAAAGGCACTCAAAATTCCCCCAAGCTACGACAACGCTATTCTAAACCAACTAAACCAAAACACGCTGAACACACTTAGCTCTAACACGCGACTTAATCAGGACTAATCGAGATCACTAGGGTCGGGGTCTTACAATTAGTATCTTTCCAATAACTTGCGCTAGCGTGGGAACCATTAGGGATTCCATAGAAAGCTGGCTCCAACTGGGACACCGCGACCCCACATCACATGTGCAATCCGGGCCCATAGTTAATTGCAAATAACATCAGTATATAAATGCAATTGCACTCCAGTCTTAGGAATAAATTACAATGAAGACCCTAAACTTCCCGATTACCACAAGTAGACCTCTCTATCAATATCCATGGATCAATTGGACTAAAACTGTCCCACCAATTTAAATCTACATCTTATTATCCTTGAGCCCCAATTAATCACAGTGATCATCAGTACCATCTAATTAACTCTTAATCGAGATGGGTGCGCACTTACTAATGACAAATTCATTAATTGGTACAAGGGGATAATGTAGATAGATTCCATCTTGACCATTGGATGTTCTCACAGTCCTACTACCATGTACCCAAGACACCGAGGTGCTGACCTACAGTTGGCCTCACTCATTGGTGACTCAAAGCAAATGAATAGATAGAAACTTGAGTTCATCAATGTCTCATGATTGAGAGCCTATTGCTAGGGAATTATGAGAGCAAACCTTAAACTCGAGACAGTATTCCATAAGGTGCTTCTCATGGTCCTTCAATACATCCAACGTACCAGCACCGTGATCTAGAATCTTACATTCTGATTATTGAGACAAATCACACTATCTCATAGTGATCAAAGTGCTGCAACCTTATCAGATGAGATGCCCAGTCTCATCACTGGTTGTGAAGATATTTAAGTATAAGATTTGTGACATATGTCTCCCGTGTGTGGATCTCATCCATACACATATATCACATCTAATATACTAATGGGACCCAGTTCATCTCATGAACCATTACATCATATGTATTGGTCATGTACATTAAGTAGTAAAACACCATTCATCTCATAAAAGGAAAGCATGATATTATTGATAAATAAAGAAATTAATCAATTTATTACATCATCTGATGGATTGAGTCCATACAATCGAACAGTCTAGACATTCGGTTGCCTCGAGATATGATTCATTTTGGGGTTTGTGGATAAACTATTCTTTTGGGAAAACTGTTTAGTTGTATTGGCCTTTGTTGGCCTCTATTTTTGGGGAATGTAAATTAATCAATCTTTTGTATAAACTTTAACTTTTCTTTTGGGAAAGTGCTAATGATCATTACACATCCTAATACTTGTTATAAATGTGTTATCAGTCATGCCATTATGGATATAAATGTTTGATTTACTTCACGCTTCCACATTTAAAAGAAATATTTATGTAGTTGTGTTATCCTCACAGCGGACACCTGTGGGAAATCACGTTCACGGGTAATATCTTATCCTTTATTGACCCATGGACGTATTAACAAATTTATTATATGTCTTATGGCATTAACCACTCATCATTCAAACTTAGTCCCGATCCCGGATTAGGCCCTTGGACCCAGTCCGGGGTCACGACAGACTAGTATCAGAGAGCGAGATATGTTTCAGGCAATTAAAAAAAACTAGAAATCCTAAGGATGTGGCGAGGATTCGCTAGAATTTCCGTTAGCTAGTATCGTGTGAGCAATGCATGACCCTTTGTTTAATTATTATGTGCTAATAACTAATTTGCAGCATTATGCCACCTCGTAAGCGACCACTAAACGGCAACCCCACCACGAGTAACAGTGATCACACAGGGCCAGTTTGGGAAGATATCCCTGAAAACACCATGCAAAATTAGTTTCAACAGATGATGCAAGCCATGCTAGATCAATAGTGTCAGGCCAATGAAAACCAAGCTAGACTACAAGAGCAGATGCTTAAGAAGGATGAAGATCATGCCAGAGAATTGGCAGAAATGCAGAGACAGTTGTTAGAGGTATTACAAAGAAGGCCTGAACCAGTTCAAGCTCAACCTGCCATTGTCATAAATCAAAGGGAGCATGATCCCAATGCTTTGTTTTAACAGTTTTGGAAAAGAGCTTCGAAAGAATTTTTGGGACAAAGGATCCAATAGCTACAGACGACTGGTTAGAGCATATGGAGAATATTTTTGAGATCTTCCAATGCACGGGAGGAGAGAGAGTAAAACTGGCAACGTCCCTATTCACCGGTTTGGCAGACATCTGGTGGTGAGGGATGAATACAGGACCATGGTAGATGCAGTGGCTTGGGATAACTTTAAGAGACAATTTGGGGACAAATATGTACCAGCTCATGTCAAGAGACAGAAGGCAGTAGAGTTCCAGCAGCTTGTCCAAGGCAATATGACGGTTCTCGAATAAATCACAAAGTTCGAGAGACTATCTCGATATGCTCTGGAGTTAGTGGACACAATTGAGAAGAAGATTGCTAAGTTCCTTGAAGAACTAAATCCCATCATTGAGAGGGATGCTACGGGGGTTGTACCACCTACGACCTTCGAAGAGGCCGTCAAGAGAGGTTACAAGTTTGAAAACTTTCATCTCAAGATCCTCAGAGTTCAAGGAAATGGGCAAGCTCATCAGCAGAACCACCGGTAGAAAAACCAACAGCACAAGAGGCATAGGCCATATTAGAATGTACAGAATCAGATAGTTTGTATCCACTGTGGGAAGAATCATGAGAATACCCAATGTCGTACACTTACAGGAGCATGCTTCAGGTGTGGTTCGATGAACCATTAGATGAGGGACTGTCCAAGACAGAACAGACAAAATCAACAATAGTAAGGAGGACAGCGTCCAACACCACCTCAAAATGCACTGGTTGTCCAGAACTAAGCAAGGCCACTTCAACAACAAGCACCATAGCAACAATACAAACCTCAGCAGCAGCAGCAACAGGCCCGTCAGCAAGGGCAGAATCAAAATCAACGTCCTCCACAACAGAATAGAAATGTACGGCAAGGCAGGCCACAGCAAGCTCAGAACAGGCCACAGCAGTGAGGACAAGTATATGCGGTCAACAGAGCTGACGCAGAGGCAGCAGGCAATGAAGTGGAAGGTACACTCCTTGTTTGTGGGATTAAAGCTAGAATTTTATTTGACCCTGGCTCTACACACTCGTTTTTATCCCATGCATTTTCTAGGTTGATTGATGTGCATGCTAGAGAACTTGAGTATATTTTGACTGTAGCCACCCCAGTACGTAAATAGGTTATGTGTACCACTTATCACCCTAATTGTACAGTTCAGATAGGAGAAGTGGTTTTAACCGCAGATCTTATTGTATTGGAGATGTATGATTTCGATGTCATCTTAGGGATAGATTGGTTGGCAAGGTACCATGCCACAATGGATTGTTTCCATAAAACCCTCACCTTCAAATTAGATGAGACACCAACAGGAGTATTGTTTCAGGGAGAAAGGAGTAATCCTAGTGCAAGGTTTATTTCAGCGTTAAAAGCTGATAGACTTTTGAAAAGTGGATGTGAGGCCTATTTGGCGTTTATCACGGAGGATAAACGGTCACAAGGGGTGGAGGAGATGCCTATTGTTTGGGAATTTCCGGATGTTTTTCCAAAAGAGATTCTAGGATTATCACCCATCAGAGAAATAGACTTCACTATTGAGCTATTACCAGGGACCACTCCAATATCCATTGCACCTTATAGAATGGCTCTGGGGAAATTGGGAGAATTGAAAACACAATTACAAGAATTGTTGGACAAAGGTTTTGTAAGACCGAGCATTTCACCTTAGGGAGCTCCAGTTTTGTTTGTCAAGAAGAAGGATGGTTCGATGAGAATATGTATAGATTATCGGAGATTGAACCAAGTGACCATCAAGAACAAGTATTCATTGCCGAGAATAGATGAACTGTTTGATCAGTTGCAAGGTGCTTCATAGTTTTCGAAGATTGATTTAAGACCCGGTTACCATCAGTTGAGAGTCAGATAATCAGATGTACTAAAGACAACTTTTCGGACAATAGATGGTCACTATGAGTTCCTTGTGATGCAATTTGGATTGACTAATGCACAGCAATGTTCATGGCATTGATGAACATGATATTTACATAGTATCTGGATCAGTTTGTATTAGTGCTCATTGATGACATTTTGGTGTACTCCAAGACCAAAGAAGAACATGAAGAACACTTGAGAGTAGCATTGCAACTTCTGAGAGAGAATCCACTGTATGCGAAGCTCAACAAGTGTGAATTTTGGCTAGAGCAAGTAGCATTTCTGGGGCACATTATCTCAAAGAAGGATTATCAGAAGACCCATCCAAAATAAAGGCAGTTGTGAAGTAGGAAAGATCAAAGAATGTGACCAAAATCAGGAGTTTTCCGGGATTGCCAGAGGATACTACCGAAGGTTTCTACAAGGATTTTCGTTGATTGCATCACCATTGATGAAGTTGACAAGGAAGAATGTACCGAATGTGTGGACAGAACAGTGTGAGACTAGTTTCCAAGAGCTAAAGAAGAGATTGACTATAGCACCAGTCCTTATTTTGCCATCCGGAAGCGGGGATTTCACCATTTTTACCGATGCTTCGAATGTTGGACTTGGTTGCGTATTGATGCAAGATGGAAAAGTGATTGCTTATGGATCCTGGCAGTTGAAAGATCACGAGAAGAATTATGCCACCCATGATCTTGAGTTAGCAGCAGTCGTGTTTGTATTAAAAATGTGGAGACATTACCTCTATGAAGAGAAGTTCAAAGTCCACTCCGACCACCGCAGCTTACGGTATTTTTTTTCTCAGAAAGAATTGAACATGAGGCAGAGAAGATGAATGGAATATATCAAAGATTACGATTTTCCAACAATTTTTCAATCAAATATCACACGAGGAAAGCAAATGTAGTTGTTGATGCCTTGTGCAGAAAATCAGTAGGCTTGGCAAATCTAAGTGGCACTTGTATTTTTGAGCAATTTGAAGAATTAAGAATAGTGAAGAATTTGAAGTATTGGCTAACATATCAGTGTCAGAGCCTTCATTCATTCAGAAGATCAAGAATAGTCATTTGCAAGATCCAGAGTTGACCAAGATTTCAGAACATGTAACAGACCGTCCTGATTTTCGCATTGTAGATGGAGTTTTGTACTACCGTGACCGTCTGTGTGTGCCGAACATTAAAGATTTGAGGAATGACATTATAACTGAAGCTCACAGTACAAGGTATTCCATGCATCCAGGCAGCACGAAGATGTAGAAGAACTTGAAGGGTAGATTTTAGTAAAACAATATGAAGAGAGAAATTGCAGCATTTGTTTCCCGATGTATGACCTACCAATTGATAAAGGCTGAACATTAGAAGCCTCCAGGGTTATTGCAACCGCTAGAGATTCCAGAATGGAAATGGGAGCACATTACCATGAATTTCATTTCGGGACTATCGACAACCAACGAAGGCAACGATGCAATATGGGTCATTATGGACCAACTTACCAAGTTAGCTAATTTCATTCCTATGAGGACAGGAAAGAAGATGCATATGCTACTGTTGGCATAGTTGTTTGTTAATGAGATTGTCAGTAGACATGGTCAACCAGTTTCTATCACGTTTGACAGAGACAGCAGATTCGTCTCGAGATTCTGGAAGACATTGCATGAATCTATGGGTACAAGGCTACAATTCAGTACAGCTTACCACCCACAGACACATGGCCAGTCAAAGAGAACAATTCAAACTCGTG
Source organism: Camphora micrantha (assembly GCA_003546025.1). Lineage (NCBI taxonomy): Eukaryota > Viridiplantae > Streptophyta > Magnoliopsida > Laurales > Lauraceae > Camphora > Camphora micrantha. The sequence goes on along the minus strand of QPKB01000003.1, from coordinate 44,876,765 downwards.
AGGATATACTCCGTGCTTGTGTGCTAGACTTCAAGATCCAATGGGATGAAACTTTACCATTGTGTGAGTTCGCTTACAACAACAGCTACCATTCAAGCTTTGGAATGACGCCTTTTGAGGCTTTGTATGGCAGAAGGTATAGGACACCTGTTTGTTGGGAAGAAGTTGGCACCCGTGGTTTCCATGGACCAACCATAGTGGGTGAGACTAGTGACGAAGTCAAGTTGATCCACGAACGTCTGAAAGTAGCCCAGAGTAGACAGAAGAGCTATGCAGACTCTCACAGAAGAGACTTACAATTCAAAGAAGAAAACAAGGTTTTCTTAAAGTGGTCACCTACGAGACGAACATTGAGATTTGAACAGAAAGGCAAGCTATCTTGGAGATGTTAGATTGTATGGACTCAATCCATCAGAAGATGTAATAAATTGATTAACTTCTTTATTTATTAATAAAATCATGCTTTCCTTTCATGAGATGAATGGTGTTTTACTACTTAATGCACATGATCAATACATGACATGATGGTTCATGAGATGAACCGGGTAACCAGTAGTGATATATGTGTATGGATGAGATCCACATACAGGAGACGTGTCACAAATCTTATACTTAAAATATCTTCACAACCAGTGTTGGGACTGGGGATCTCATCTGATAAGGTTACAGCATTTTGATCACTATGAGATAGTGTGATTTGTCTTCGATCATCAAAATGTAAGATTCTGGAGCAAGGTGCCGGTACATTGGATGTATCAAAGGACCATGAGAAGCACCTTATGGAATAATGTCTCTATTTTAAGGTTTGCTCTCATAATTCCTAGCAATAGGCTCTTAATCCTGAGACATTGATGAACTCAAGTTTCTATCTATTCATTTGCTTTGAGTCACCAATGAGTGAGGCCAAATGTAGGTCAACACCTCGGTGTCTTGGTACGTGGTAGTAGGACTGTGGGAACATCCAATGGTCAAGATGGAATCTATCTACATTATCCCCTTGTGCCAATTAATGGATTTGTCATTAATAAGTGCGCACCCATCTCGATTAAGAGTTAATTGGATGGCACTGATGATCACTGCGATTAATTGGAGCTCAAGGATAATAAGATGTGGATTTAAGATTGGAAGGGACATGTTTGATCCAATTCATCAATGGATATTGATAGAGGGTCCACTTGTGGTAATCGGGAAGTTTAGGGTCTTCTTTGTAATTTATTCCTAATACTGGAGTGCAATTGCATTTATATAGTGATGTTATTTGTAATTAACTGTGGGCCCGGATTACACATGAGATGTGGGGTCGCGGTGTCCCAGTTGGAGCCAGCTTTCTATGGAATCCCTAGTGGTCCCCACGCCAGCCCAAGTTATTGGAAAGTTACTAATCCTACTTGAACTCTAAGAGGAAGGAATTAGAAAGTTACTATTTCTATTTGAAGTAGGACTTCTAATAGTAGTAATAGTATACTTACTAATTGTTGTGGAAGTGAGACTTATATAGCAATTAGAAAGGGAGGAAGTTGCTAATTGTTTTGGAAGTGGAACTTCCATTTCAATTAGAAAAAGAAGTGGCTTGAAAGCTTATAAAAGGAGGAGATTTTCCCTTAGACGTTAAGCAATAGGAGAAAAACGTCCAGCCCCTTTTTTGTGTGCAATTGTTGCACATCTTCTCTCCTCTCTTTCTCTTCTAGTTCGTTGGAGTTCCTAGTTGGGTTTTCTCTTGAAGTTTCCAACAATTTTCTTGAGAAAAGAGATCTGATAGTGGGTCATAGCATGGAAAAAAACAAGGTCTTGGAGATCTTAATTGTTTCAAGAAGAGTTCTTGATCAAGTTAATTGTCTTCTTCTCCATTAGAACACTACCGGGCTCCAAAGGTATAATCTGCTTCTCTAATTGTTGTGGGTTATTTTGTTGCATGGTGCTGCGGGTTTCTATCTTTTAGATATGTTATATTGTCGTACATGATTGATGAGATGGAGGGATTGCATCCTGAATATGATTTATGGGCATATGGATACTTGATCCCTGAGTCAAGTGGGTCAAAAGTTTTGAAAATCTATCCACGAGGCCCACCTACTTCCAACAATTGGTATCAAAGTCATACCTCATCTCTAATCATGTTAGATCAGTAAGCTTGTTCTAATCTTTGCATGAGATGCGTAGAGGATAGAGCAAGGACTATGTACGGATCAGTTTTTGATGGATTTGCTTTGTTTATTAGTGAATCCATGTTTGGATAGTCACAAAGTGATATAATAATGTTGGATGGATGATAGGAAGCCATAGGAACACTTTGGAAGTGATTTGGTGAAGTTTGGACACGAACTGGAGAAACCCAAGTTGCAGGTTTCCATCAGTTCGGTCAATCGAGACCCGTGCTCGGTCGACCAAACACTTGTAGGTCAGTCGATCGAGCTCTCTGTTCGGTCGACCGAAGACACTGCTTCAGGAATGCAGTTTTTGGATTTTTTCAGTTTTGGGTCTTTTTCGATGTCCTATTTTTCCAGCATTGTTTGGCAGCCTATTTTTGTGATTTATATGGTTGTATAAGATACTAACTTGCAGGTGATCTTGTCCTCTCCATATGGCCCAGAAGACTTTTACTTTCTTTTTATGGTTATTGATTTATTTGAGGCTAAGTGTAAAGGGCATCATAATTTCCTTGGTTTCCCACGAAAGGGCAAGGCATGGTGAATTTCCCTATAGCCCTTTTATTTCCATGTTTAGATTACCATGTAAAGTCTCATTGTAGAGACATAGGAATTTATGTAATTTTTCAAAATTTATAAATTCTGGAGACGTTTGAGACGAAGAACGATAGTGAAGATGAACTCTTAATCAAAGAGTTTGAAGACTACCAAAAGGATCTTGAAGATGCCCAAAGAGTTTGAGGATTCTCAAAGTTTTGGAAAGTCCAGAAGTCCAAGAAGTCTATTCTGCTTGGGCCATGTGGAGGAGAGGACTAGTTTCTAATTTTAATACTTTCAATTTATGGGTGAATGCTTATTTTAGATAGTTTCCAAATCTGATCCAAACATAGCAATTTTCAAAATTGGTCAAATCAAATTAATTTTCGGAAAGAGTTCTAATTAGAGTTGGTGGGCCCATGAGATGGATCCATTGGTAACACTAATTTAAGAAACTGGACTTTTCTTAAAATAACTTGACTTGGAACCTATCATTGGTCATATCATGAGATGATTTGATGTCCATAAATGTGGGCCCATATACCTATAAGAAAATCCTCATTTCTAAAATATTAAGTGGGAGCGGGGCATTTATATTTAGAAATCCCCATGGTTCTTCACCATAAGTCCATTGTAAGGAAAGTATTAGCCTCGCGCCATCTTAAGAATGGCCCTTCCCTATGGAGGGTTTGTATTTGTCTGGTTACTAGATATGGATCTCCTATGAGTAGTGTTGATAAGATGGGGCGGGGGCCCACTCCTCAACGGTTGTCATGCAATGCCAATTGGTGGGTCACTCTTAACTAAAATAATGATGTAGTATCCCCAAGGATTTGCCTCATGTATTTTAGAAACCGAAGCTAAAAGGGAGTCATACATTATTTGGCATGAGATACCTAGATAATAATGAATGATGGAGATCATTGATAGTCAGTCTTAATCCTAATTTTGACCAACTTTGATCCGCACCAATCTAGGTGGTATTCGCACTCCGCAAGGAGGCATACCTCGGAGATTGGGATTCCGATGTATTCTGAATTTTGTGGTTATGAGGATTCCCACATAAATTTGGTAGAATACTAAACCCTAACGTCATTTAAATTCATTAATTGAATGTATGGTTGTGTGCTACAGTATTACAACCTTGAATTCGAATACTTTCAATCCACTTGCGACCATCCTCAACCAGAATAAGTTAGTGGGCTCCAACTATGTAGACTAGAAACGGAACCTGGATATTGTCCTGACTACTTCAGGATATAAATATGTCCTTACCAAACCCCCCCTGATGAGTCTAGCCCGGATGCATCAGAAGAAGAAAAGGAACTTTACACCAAATGGGCCAAAGACGATGAGATGGCCCGATGTTACATTACATTATGTTTTTCAAATAATAAATTGGTTTTGACAGGTACATTATATATACCATCTTTACGGCGGAATTTAAATTCAGTTTCTAGTTTGGTGAATAAAAGTTATTCTATTACTTTTGGAACTAAAGTTGTCATAAAGAGGAATGGTACTTTTATATGTTCTGGCAAGGTAACCAATGGACTTTATTTGTTAACTCCCACGATGTATGAGATACATGATACTGAAACAATTCATAGACCATCATTAAAGAGGAAGTCACCTTCATCTAATCCAACAAAACTTTGGCACTTGAGGCTAGGTCATATAAAACTAAATAGGATTGACAGGCTAGTGAAAAATGGTATCTTGCCTTCATTGGTGAAGGAACTAATGCCTGTATGCGAGTCCTGTCTGGAAGGCAAAATAACCAAAAGACCATTTTCATTTAAGGGCAATAGGGCCAAAGATTTATTAGAATTAGTTCATACTGATGTGTGTGGACCGATTAATGTCAAGGCCAGAGGAGGATATGAGCACTTCATCACTTTCACAGATGATTGCTCAAGATATGGATACATATACCTTATGCACCGCAAGTCCGAGGCTTTTGAAAAGTTCAAAGAGTTTCGAGCGGAAGCGGAAAAGCAATTGGGTAAAAGCACCAAGACTCTTCGATCAGATCGAGGAAGGGAATATCTCTCTGCTGATTTTATGAGATACTTGTCAGCAAATGAGATTTTATCCCAGATGTCTACTCGTGGTATGCCTCAACAAAATGGAGTAGTGGAAAGAAGGAACCGGACTCTTTTAGATATGATAAGTCTATGTTGAGTTTCTCAAGATTACCTATACCCTTTTGGGAATATGCTTTGGATACTGCAATGTACATACTAAACCTCGTACCGTCTAAGTCTGTACCTAAGACTCCCCGGGAGTTGTGGTCCGGGCGAAAGCCTAGTCTGCAACATTTACACATTTAGGATTGTTCGGCACATGTGCTAAAGGTTAAGATGGATAAGTTGGAATTGAAGTTAGAAGTATGCACGTTTGTAGGATATCCTAAGGGAACTAAAGGTTCGTTATTCTATAATCCCAGAGAGCAGAAAGTGCTGGTGAGCACCAATGCAGAGGAAGATTATATATTAGACCGAAAATCTTTAGAAAAGGTGATCTTGGAAGAGATTCAAAAGCAATCAATTCCAAAACCAAGTATGACCTAACTTGAGGAAGAACCACCCTTACCAGACCCAGAAGTTACACAAGTGCCTCGTCATAGTGGGAGGATTGTCAGACCCCCAAACAGGTTCTCGTTCTTGGGAGAGTCTTACGAAGCAGTTCCGGAAGAACCGGAACAAAATCCCTGTAACTATGATAAAGCAATCAATGACATAGACTCGGGACGTTGGCAAGATGTTATGAAAGCTAAAATGGAGTCTATGTACTCCAATTAGGTCTAGACACTTGTGGACTTGCCTGCCAAAATTAAACCTATTGGGTGCAAGTGAGTCTACAAGAGAAAAAGAGGACCAGATAGTAGAGTGGAAACCTTTAAGGCCAGGCTTGTTGCAAAAGGGTATGCTCAGAAAGAGGATATCGACTATGAGGAAACCTTCTCGCCGGTAGCCATGCTCAAGTCCATCCGGATACTCTTATCCATTGCGGCTCATCTCGATTATGAGATTTGGCAAATGGATGTCAATACGGCTTTTCTCAATGGCCATCTTGAGGAAGTCATCTATATGGTGCAGGCAGATGGTTTTGTAGCTAAAAACCAAGAGCAAAGATTTTGCAAGCTCCAAAAGTCTATTTATGGACTGAAGCAGGCATCCCGAAGCTGGAACATCCGTTTTGACCAGGCAATCAAATTATTTGGTTTTTGTCAAAATCTGGATGAGTCATGTGTGTACATCAAAAGTGAAAGTGACTGGGTAGTTTTTCTGGTTTTATATGTTGACGACATCCTGCTCCTCGGGAAAGACATAGGAATGTTGTCTACAGTGAAAGTTTGGTTGGTCAAGACTTTTGATATGAAGGAATTGAGTCCTAGGGATCAAACTCCATCGAGACCGGAAAAATAGGATGATTGACTTATCCCAAGCTGCATATATAGATAAGGTACTAATACGGTTTGCTATGCAAGACTCCAAGAAGGGTATTACACCTTTCAGGCACGGAGTGCACCTTTCCAAAGACCAGTGTCCCAAGACACCTGAGGAAAATGAGCAGATAAAGTTGATTCCATACGCTTCGGCGGTTGGTATCCTTATGTATGCTATGCTATGCACTAGACCGGATATTTGTCATGCAATGGGGGCCTAGTCAGCAGATATCAGTCTAATCCAAGACCTGAACATTGGATTGTTGTGAAGTGTACTCTCAAATACTTGAGAAGGACTAGAGATTACATGTTGATTTATAGCAGTGATGAGCTGATTCCAATCGGATACACAAATTCAAACTTCATGTCAGATAAGGATTCCAGGAAATCCACATTTGGTTATGTGTTTATACTTGGTGGCGGAGCTATCAACTAGAGGAGTATAAAACAGGAATGTACCGCTGATTCCACCTCGGAGGCTGAATATGTAGCTGCTTGTGAAGCAGCTAAGGAAGCAGTATAGCTCAAGAAATTCCTTATGGAACTTGGGGTGGCACCTTTGGCATGACAGCCACTCACAGTTTACTGAGACAGTAGCGGAGAAGTCGCTCAGTCCAAAGAGCCCAGAAGCCATAAAAGCCAAAAGCTTGTACAGAAGAAGTATCACATAGTCAGAGAGATTGTACTGAGAGGTGATATTGCTACTACCAAGATAGCCTCTGCGGACAATCTAGCAGATCCATTCACTAAGCCTTTGACTACCCAAGTCTTTGAGCAGCAAGTAGATGCGATTGGCATGAGATGCAACCCTGACTGGAATTGTTAGACAGTATGGACTCAATCCATCAGATGATGTAATAAATTGATTAACTTCTTTATTTATTAATAAAATCATGCTTTCCTTTCATGAGAGGAATGGTGTTTTACTACTTAATGCACATGACCAATACATATGACATGATGGTTCATGAGATGAACCGGGTAACCAGTAGTATATTAGATGTGATATATGTGTATGGATGAGATCCACATACGGGAGACATGTGTCACAAATCTTATACTTAAAATATCTTCACAACCAGTGTTGGGACTGGGTATCTCATCTGATAAGGTTACAGCATTTTGATCACTATGAGATAGTGTGATTTGTGTCGATCATCAAAATGTAAAATTCTGGAGCAAGGTGCCGGTACATTGGATGTATTAAAGAACCATGAGAAGCACCTTATGGAATAATGTCTCTATTTTAAGGTTTGCTCTCATAATTCCCTAGCAATAGGCTCTCAATCCTGAGACATTGATGAACTCAAGTTTCTATCTATTCATTTGCTTTGAGTCACCAATGAGTGAGGGCAAATGTCGGTCAACACCTCGGTGTCTTGGGTACGTGGTAGTAGGATTGTGGGAACATCCAATGGTCAAGATGGAATCTATGTACATTATCCCCTTGTGCCAATTAATGGATTTTTCATTAGTAAGTGCGCACCCATCTCGATTAAGAGTTAATTGGATGGCACTGATGATCACTGCGATTAATTGGAGCTCAAGGATAATAAGATGTGGATTTAAGATTGGAAGGGACATGTTTGATCCAATTCATCAATGGATATTGATAGAGGGGCCCACTTGTGGTAATCGGGAAGTTTAGGGTCTTCTTTGTAATTTATTCCTAAGACTGGAGTGCAATTGCATTTATATAGTGATGTTATTTGTAATTAACTGTGGGCCCGGATTACACATGAGATGTGGGGTCGCGGTGTCCCAGTTGGAGCCAGCTTTCTATGGAATCCCTAGTGGTCCCCACGCCAGCCCAAGTTATTGGAAAGTTACTAATCCTACTTGAACTCTAAGAGGAAGGAATTAGAAAGTTACTATTTCTATTTGAAGTAGGACTTCTAATAGTAGTAATAGTATACTTACTAATTGTTGTGGAAGTGAGACTTATATAGCAATTAGAAAGGGAGGAAGTTGCTAATTGTTTTGGAAGTGGAACTTCCATTTCAATTAGAAAAAGAAGTGGCTTGAAAGCTTATAAAAGGAGGAGATTTCCCCTTAGACGTCAAGCAATAGGAGAAAAACGTCCAGCCCCTTTTTTGTGTGCAATTGTTGCACATCTTCTCTCCTCTCTTTCTCTTCTAGTTCGTTAGAGTTCCTAGTTGGGTTTTCTCTTGAAGTTTCCAACAATCTTCTTGAGAAAAGAGATCTGATAGTGGGTCATAGCATGGAAAAAAACAAGGTCTTGGAGATCTTAATTGTTTCAAGAAGAGTTCTTGATCAAGTTAATTGTCTTCTTCTCCATTAGAACACTACCGGGCTCCAAAGGTATAATCTGCTTCTCTAATTGTTGTGGGTTATTTTGTTGCATGGTGCTGCGGGTTTCTATCTTTTAGATATGTTATATTGTCGTACATGATTGATGAGATGGAGGGATTGCATCCTGGATATGATTTATGGGCATATGGATACTTGATCCCTGAGTCAAGTGGGTCAAAAGTTTTGAAAATCTATCCACGAGGCCCACCTACTTCCAATAGGAGATACATTGGACCGTATGACATTGTGAGCAAGATTGGTGACGTGGCTTATAGATTAGCCTTACCACCCGAGCTATCCGGCATACACAACGTCTTCCATGTGTCTATGTTGAAGAAGTACGTCCCCGATCCTTCACATGTACTCCAGCATGAGCCTTTAGAGGTCAGAGAAGATGCTACATATATAGAGAAGCCTATTCAGATCATTGATACAAAGGAACAAGAATTGAGGACACGGACTATTCAGTGGGTAAAAGTACTTTGGGGGAATCATGGACCGGAAGAAGCAACGTGGGAATTACGAGACCAAGTGCAGAAGAAGTATCCACATCTTCTACCTGAGGTGAGTTGTATTTCATGTGGAGGACCAAATGCCTTAAGGGGTGGAGGATATAAGACCCCGACCCGAGTGTCCTCGATTAGTATTAACTAAGTTGTGTGTTAGTCTTAAGCGTGATTAGTGTATTGTGGTTAAGTTGGGATTACAAAAACTTTTATAATAGCTTTGGGGAATTTTGAGTGCCTTGGTACTTAGTGGGACCCTTTGGGGTTCCTTTTATGACTTTCCTTGTACTTGGGGGATTATCCGAGATTCCAATTATTTGCATTTTAATCCTGTTTTACTCATCTTGTTAATCTCCACAACTTTCATGTTGATCTCGTGCCCGTTCGAGACCCTGAAACCCGATTTTCCTTGTATTGAGGGCAAAACAGTCTTTTCACACAAAATCTGTACTCAAAACTTGATATTCCCAAAACCCTTAATATATATATATGTATGTATATATACTTTTTGAAAACTAGAAATTTCGATGATCGTTTTTCCCTTCTTCGTCGAACGCAACTGAGGTCCCGAAAGTCGTGTTTTCAATCCTACAAGAATTCTAGTGGTGGAGCCCATCTCATTTGCTTATAAAAGGAAACCCTTCTACTCTCATTCTCCTTCTTCCTTTTCCAGTACAAACCCAACATTAAGCTAGGGCTTTTCCCCTTTTTCTTCTTCCTCTAGCTTCTCCACCTCAATCACTACCAAACCTTGCACAAATTAAAAAATAGATGTCACCATCTCCTTCCTCTCTACTAGAGCTTTCCATTAATATCATTTGTGGAGAAAACCTCCCATCCCAAGACCCTCCTTGAGCTACTCTTGCCCATTTGGAGACTTTACAAGTAAGCAATCCCGCCCTATCTCTTTGATGTTTGTTTTCCTAGCCTATGGGAGTCTCCATTTCCATTATTGAAACTTTCTCTTCTTGACCTTTATTTTAACCCATTTTACGGTTTGTTTTAGGGTTTTTGTGTAGCTTTTATTCTTGGCATGGAAGAGAGTGTTTAGAGCTTGATTTCTTGATTAGAGACCCAAGGCAAGTGGATGATCTGATATTTTGAGCATGAAATGCTTTTATGAGAAATGTGTGATTTTGGTCATTTCTATTCATACTATTATTGATTTACATGCTTTTGGAATAAATGCACATGAATGAGTTGGTTGATTGTTTAACTCTTGAAATATGGTATTTATGACCTCTCATTTATTGCTTGTTTGTAGTATAAATGAATCCTTGTGATTTGGTGGGCTTTCTCTTCTTTCTTGTAATTGAATGTGGTTAATAATGGAGGTGATTGAATAGATGTTTTGGGAAGTTTTGATGGTGATTTGAATGTGGTGTTGAGGTGTTGATTTACCCTCCAATGTATAAAGAAATGGAGCCTCAAAGTAGTTGTGAGAAAAGGAAAACAAAGGGAGCTGAACTGATCCCGGAACCAGTTCTGGACAGTTCGCTCGAGCGAACTTGATAGGATGATCGTACGAAGTGTCCAGAAAAGGGTTCGAACCATTCCAGTGGACAGTTCGCTCGAGCGAACCTTACTTCGCTCAAGCAAACCCTCCTAGAACTCATTACAGAGGGTGGTTAGCACGAGCGCATGGTTAATTCGCTCAAGCTAACCTGAACTGGATGAGTTCGCTGGAGCGAACCCTTCCAGAAAGCCATTCCAGAGACCACTTCGCACGAGCGAACCTCTGGTCTGCTCGAGCGATGGACACTGTTCATCTGAGGCTATTTTGGGAGCGAAAATGAAATATTTAAATGATTGAGAGAGGTTTGTTAGTAGCCCTACTGTGATGGGAAAACTTATAAACATTGTTTGAAACCCGTTTGAGAAAGAAGCCACATCACGAAGACTCATTTGAAGTTTCAAAAATTCAGAAGGTGTATAAGGAGCCCGGAATATCTCCAAACTCAAGGAGTACCAAGTTATTATTAAAACCGACATACAGGACCCCTATTCACCTTGGACAAATCTTGAACTCCGATATTTTGCCAGCAATTTCAAAAGTTAAATTGTACCCTCTTGTTCCCGAGTTTTATACTACATGACTTGTTATCCCCGAAAGCATTGATATTGTACTTGTTATAGTTGCTAGCCCCAAAGTACATGACCCGATATGAAAAAGTTATGCCTTTGAGCATCCTTGTCCTGCCCTGTTATTTACTTGCACTTGATGTATTTATACATGTCTTGCTTTTTGTTATTTGGCCTATGAGTCGGAACCACTAAGCTTGGATAACCTTGCCGGTCTGATCCACCGACTTGGAGATCCCCCTCTTGTCCCACCAGCTGCAGTTTAGATTCAGCTACCCGGTTATTACCGTGGTTTTGTCCCAATACCCCAACTTGCTACCGTGGTTCCTGATGCCCGGCTCGCTACCATGGTCATGTCCCGTATTATTATATATGTTTATGTAAATTTCGTTGTACTTCCTCACTTCGGTGACTGAGGTCAACGCCTTGATATGCTCTTGTCACTTCAGTGATAGAGGACTTAGCTTCGTGTTGTTGTCATCTTGCTTGTTTCTCGTTTCCTTAATACCTTTACTTATCTTACATTGCATACATGCTTTTGAATAAATAATTTATTTCTTCCATTGAAATTATTGTTTTAAACAAGTTTAAATGTTTTCCAATGTAATCTTACTTATTAGTGAATTGTCATATCTTTTCACCCACTTGCCAGACCGTCGTGTCTGATCCATTTATTCGGTACTTAGGTCTAGTCGTTGGTTATCCCAAGGAGGCGGTTGGAGAACAACAGCGCTTAGTTGAGTGGCGCGTCGATGATGTCTTCTAAACATTCGGTTGCCTTGAGATATAATTCATTTTGGGGTTTGTGGATAACCTATTCTTTTGGGAAACTGTTTAGTTGTATTGGCCTTTGTTGGCCTCTATTTTTGGGAAATGTAAATTAATCAATCTTTTGTATAAACTTTAACTTTTCTTTTGGAAAACTACTAATGATCATTACTCATTCTGATACTTGTTATAAATTTGTTATCAGTCATGCCATTATGGATATAAATGTTTAATTTACTACACGCTTCCGCATTTAAAAGAAATGTTTATATTGTTGTGATATCCTCACCGTGGACACCTGTGGGAAATCACGTGCACGGGTAATATCTTATCCTTTATTGACCCGTGGACGTATTAACAAATTTATTATATGTCTTATGGCATTAACTACTCATCATTTAAACTTAGTCCTGACCCCGGATTAGGCCCGTGGACCCGGTCCGGGGTCACAACACTATTGTTTTCTCGATTGGTCGAGCAGAAGGTATACTTTCTTGATTGGCCAGTTGATGATTTTGAGGTGTCAGATGACTAGCCCAAGATTTCGATGGCAAATCCGTGATGTTTTTAGAGATCAACAGATTTCGTGCCCCGAAAATCAAATTTTCAGAAAATCATAGAGTTCAAACGGCTTGAAAACATAAAAAATGACCCAAAAACGGGTTTTCGTGGAAATCTGGTGACCCCGGACCACACATGGTCACCACTGATTATGGGGCTTTTTCGCCCTTTTGGTCTTTTTTTGGCCTTTTTCTAATTTTTTCTGTTTGACACAATTTTTTTGTATTTTTGTATAATTTTTAGCATGATTACCCTATAAAAAACTTGATGAGACGCCTGGTAAAATGAGGGGCAAAGTTTTTTATTATCTTTTTTTAGAAAGCCAAAGACTTTGTCGCGCATGGGTGCTGATTAGTCACTAGAAAACAATATCGAAATGACCTAAGATTCGAGGTGAAGCTTCATGGCTAAGAAATAAGAAAAACCATAATTATTTTTTTTTAATCTTAAAGTCGTTAGGGGTCCTGTCACTGGTAAACTTGATTTTATCGCGAAGAAGACGTCGCGGTTTGATGTACGGTCAAACGATGTTCGATTTACCTGGAATTTGACAGGGGGGGCCTCCTGAGATCATTTTAAGATGATCCATTAGCTCTGAATTGCAAATAACGGTCCCGATGGGCTCCGTTACATGGATACTTGGTTTAGTTATCTAGGGTTTAAAGTTAGGTCAAATGATGTTGAAATTAGCTGAAACTTGATATGTATCCCCTTGGCAGTATTTTGAGACCATCCATGTACTTTTTTTTTTTAAGAGTGATGACTTTGGGGGTCTCCGCCACAAGGAGGCCTGGTTTTGTTGCTTGAGGGTTGATGTTAGGTCAAACGTTGTCGGATTGACCTAAAATCTAGAATAGAGCCTCTTGGGAGTATTTAAAAACCATCCATAATCTCTGATTGAAGATTTGATGTCTCTGATACTGTTATCGCCGGAAGGGCCGACTTTGTCACGTGGAGAATGCGGGTCTTGTATTTTGGGCCAAACGGTGTCGGAATTGCCCAAAATTTGATATGGAGCCTTCTAATGGCATTTTGACTCCAATTGTGTGCTCTTTTTCGTGAAACAAAGTCCCTAGCTTCACCGTCGCTGGAGCTCTTATTTGGCTGTTAAACGAGTGGAGTCAGGCCAAATGATGTTGAGATGGCCCAAAACTTCATGTGTACACTTCTTGTGAAGCCCCGGAGTCCCAAATCGACTATAGAGAGGAAAGTGAATGTGGTTATATGTAGAGCTTGCACCCTTACCTTGCATAAGGCCTTTTGATGGGTTGAAGCCCATCAGAAGCAAAACCGTGAGGCCCGTGGGCCAAAGCAGACAATATCATTCATGGGTATGGGTGGGGCGTTACAAATGGTATCAGAGCCGACTCTCGACTAGTTCGAGTGTGGTCTCCTACCGTGGTCTGGTGTAAGTGGGCGGGTCTTCATGTGGGCAGGCCAAGAGGACTGGCAGACTACCGAGACTGGCAGGCTACTGCACAGGGACGTGCAGCCTTGACGGGGGTGGATTGTGACGCCCCGGAGTCCCACATCAACTATATTTAGGAAAGTGAATGGTGTTATATGTAGAGCTTACACCCTTACCTTGCATGAGGCGTTTTGATGGGTTGAAGCCCATCAGAAGCAAAACCGTGAGGCCCGTGGGCCAAAGCAGACAATATCATGCATGGGTATGGGTGGGGCGTTACACTTCTCATGACTTTTTTGAAGGATCTTGAAGTTTTCAGATGGTTTCGAAAAGATCTAATGCTTGAAGCAACTTCTCCCATTGTGGCTTGATGCAGTTTCATCTGACTTCTTCGATGTATGAAGAGGCGAAGTGACATTTTTTGTGTCAACAAATAGAAAGTTCTGGATTTGGTGTTTGAATTTTATGTGAAAGATTGGACTTTTTTGTGATAATGATTTGATTTGGGTGTTTTGTTTTCTTTCATTCATGATGACAACGTTCTGGATTTGGTGTCTCAATTTTATATGAAAGATTAAAAAAATTTGTGATATTGGTTTGATTTGGGTGGTGTCCAAAACCATAAATTTGGTTCTAAAGACCAAATTTTCTTTTTCTTCCTCCTAATGATGACCAGGTAGAAGAGTCTGGATCCCTTATTTCGTAGAAAGAGGGGGATACTGTTGGTGAATGTGGATTGGGTGAAACAGTATCTCCCTGTTTCGTAGAAATAGGAGATCCAAACTCCCAGGAAGAAACTATGGATTTACTAAATGAACAGATTTTGTTCATGTTAGTGGTTTAGATTTGGTGGTTTTCTTCTACTTTTTTTTTTTTTTTTTTTCCGGATCCTCCATATTGACGGGATAAATCTAAAAAAACAGTGATGATGAATCAATGGACTAGGTACAAAAGACTGGATTGTTCCTCTTATCTTAGCTTTTTACATGGCCATTTTCTTTCTATTGCTCTACTAGACCCAAATTGAATTGAGCCGAGTGTTTTTTTTCTTGATTGGTTATTCTTTTTTTCCTTCTATCTTTTCAAATTTAAATTTGCTCTCAACTCTTGTCATAAATCTTAGATCTTTCAAATTCAAATCTTACATCATTCTCTCTTAATACCAATTATAATTAAAATGAGCACCCTAGCCGAAATCTTTTCCTTCAAATCTCTAGATTTCTCTATGTTTGGTGATTTCTCCCTCTCTCCCTCTTTGGGATCCATAATCAATCCAAGAAAAATCTGGCATTTCATAAGATGGTAGTGGTTTTCTTTATGTTTTTTATAGGCTTTATCGTAGACTCAAACTCACGCATCTAAGTACGCTTAGGATCTTTTTATTTAAATAAGATATTCAATTATTGTCATTACTCTCTTTTTTTTTCACGATTCTTTTATACTAATGCCAAAACTAGATATCATTAGAGTTACAATCTAACTTTTATAAATAAATTAATTTAGTTGTGAAATTGAGCTTGTGGTTTTCATTTTTAAAATAAATAATATCCATTTACTCTCAATTTATTTTATAATAATATTATAAAATATTAATATTAAATATATTTTGATAAGCCCGGGCCTTTGTTGCTTGTGTGTGTGTACTACATCAGAAATTCTCAAAAGCTCCCCATTCAGAAAGGGGAGTTTTTGCCACTTTTGACTAAAGTGTCCAATAAAATACTGCCACCACATACTGTGGAAAATAAGTAGGAGTTGTTTAGGAAAATTATCGTACTTCTTCCTGCTCATCTTCACTTATTTCTTCTTTCTTCCCATAAACGGTTAATCTTGAACTTATCTTTTTTCTTCCTGCTTATCTTCACATCTTGAACTCTTCCAACACATACGCCTGGACTTTACCTTAGACCCCCACCTAATGATAATATGAACCATTAATCTTGAATCCTATCCCCACCAAGGGTTTAGGTGGTAGTAGAGTTCAAGATTAAAGGTTCGTATTATCATTAGGTGAGATTCAAGATCAACACATATGCCTGTAACTCTACGTTAGGGCCCACCTAATGATAATACGAACCGTTAATCTTGAATTCCATCCCCACCAAGGATTTATCCTCAAATTTAAATTCAATATTAGTGGGTACCACCATTCAATTGAGCACGTGACACAAACATGATCATAACACATCAGCGGCATGTGATACATCTTCTCGTGTAGTGGCTGCAACTAGTAATTTCAACTCTTGTGAAGTAATAATCTCCCATGTGAGACCCACAGGTTTCTTAAAATCTAAGGGCTTCATGCATATCGTTGGATGAAGTGGTAAGTGTGTCGTTTCTTAGTGTTAAAGGAGAAAAAAAGGGAATGGATTCGTTTCTTTTTCAAAAGAGGAAGTTAGCATTTAAATGCTATAACTTCTCTTGCTAAAAATTAGCCTAGAAGATAAATATGAGCAAATCAAGGGAACGACTCATGTTCATTGGTCAAATACTGTGTGGGACATTTTCATAATACCGAGATTATCCTAGTTTCAGTAAGAGTACCAACTAGGCATGTCTTGGTCTTTGTGAGATTGTTCTAGTTTCAGGTAAAGGTACTAGCTAGGCATGTCTCGGTCTCAGTGAGATTGTTCTAGTTTCGGTAAAGGTACCAGCTAGGCATAATGCATCTCGGCAATAGTGCCCGAATGCATTCATATTAAGGTCATACTGGACCTCGATACCAACTTCAGATCGGTTCGGTTGACCAAGACGAGCACTAACTCTTAATTAGTTACAACTGTACCTCTATAGAGGCTCAACCACGTTACATAACATGTCGAGAGACGAGGACATGCATCGAATAGAGATAAGAAGTTATCATTTCCCGGTGGTTACGTCCCTTCCAAGAAATCAAGGTAAGGTCCGATGGGACTTTACCACTAAGAAGTCAGGGTAAGGTCCGATGGGACTCTACCTCCGACAAACCAGGTGTCGCGACCCCAAACCGGGGGTCGTGAGGGAGGGGTGATCATATTTATTTTTATTTCTCCCAAGATCCGCGTGTGTGAGGATCCACAATCACATCACTCTCTGAGCATTTCTGCGGAAGCTTTCGTGGCAATGCGACCCGGAGTCCGTGGACATCATCGGATTCCGCGTCGCATAGGGCCCTTTAGCGTAAAGCCATCATTTTATAAATCATATCAGACTGGAATACACCCACATATAAATTACAGAGCTGACGGTAACAGGATATTACATTTCCATACATATTCAAGTTACAATTATCAATGTGTATGAATTACAATCCCAAGAAGGGCTAATAAAAGCCGGACAATACAACTAATATCCACTACCCATTTGTGACGTAACTCCGATGTCAAGCACAATGTCTACAGGACATAGCCGACAAGACAACCTGCAACTCGTGGCTCCACAGCCAACCAAACTCTCAGCTCGGGGCGGGAATCTGAACCTGAGTACCAACATAGTGGGTCAAACACGACGGTTTGGCAAGAGAATGAAAAGATACCACAATATACAATAGATGAAATACCTTGAAAAGCATAGAAATCTGTTTAAACAAGAACTCTAATAAAACCGATAAATCATTTGCTGTAAAACAAGTAAACAAGATAAGACATATGAGGTAACCAAGGAATCGGGAATAACAAGGTGGCAACCACAAGAAGCTAAGTCCTCTATCGCTAAAGCGATAGAGCAATAACTAGGCCCTGATCTCAGTCACTCGAGGTGAGGAGAAACAGGGGATCTCATAAAGATACATATACATATACAATACTATACATGACCACGGTAGCGAGCCGGGCATCGGGGACCACAGTAGCAATCTGCGGCATCGGGACAAGACCACGGTAATGACCGGGTAGCGGGATCCAAACTGCAGCTGGCGGGACAAGAGGGGGATCTCCAAGTCGGTTGATCAGACCAACAGGGTTATCCAAGCTTAGTGGTGCCGACTCATAGGTCAAATACAATCGAGACAATGCAAGCAAATCAAGTACGAATACATAATCAAACGGGCAAGACGGGGGTGCTCAAGAGCACACTGGCATATCATGTGGTGCAATGCACTTCAGGTCAAGTAACGGTTCCAAGTGTACAATAATACTTTCGGGAAAACCATTCATGTAATGCAAGGCTTGGAAATAGAGAAATATTATGAACTATGCTAAATCAGGAAAGACAATGATTTTAAGATCTATGTGAGTGAATAGGGGTCCCGTATGTCGATCATAGATATGAATTGGTACTCCTTGAGTTTGAAGACATTCCGGGCTCCTTATGCACTTTTACGCTTTTCAAAACTTACAATGAGCTTATGGTTATAACTAGATGTTATGATAAGGAAATCAAGACTATAAATGGTCCATCCTAAGCATGATGTTAATTCGGAGACATCGAGCAACCTACTCAGTCATCGAAAGGAATAGAATTCGCGATAACCAAGGAAAAAGTCTTGTATTTAGATATAAAGAAGATATCGCGTCATTCCGTCCCGTTCAAGATTGAAATGAAGTGAACATCGATGTCACCCAACCAACCGTGAGGAGCATCGGCTCGAGACGTCCTCACGCATGGTCAAATGAGTCCAAAGAGGGTAGCCAAGGTCCCACCTAAAACCAAGAAAAGAAAAAAAATAAAAAAAATCTCAAAACCCACTGGACTCAATCTGAGTCCTCCGATCGATCGGACCGAAGGTCCGATCGATTGGCTAAAATTTTCTGAACAGGGTCCGATCGATCGGCTAAAATTTCTACACAGGGCCCGATCGATCGGCCCAAAAACCCTTACAGTTAAAGACAGTCCGATCGATCGGTCTGCATGTCCGATCGATCGGACCTGGGCGTACAGCAGTTCCGGGAACTTGGTTTCTTTTTCTCCCTTTTTCCTTTCCTTCCAACACATGATTAACCAAGGAAAACTATGAACAAGATGACTTAATTACATGCTTCCAAGACATTAAATGAGGCTATCAAGATCATTTATTGCAACCATGGAAAATCAATAGAAGAAATCAATAAAAGCATAAAAACCCATAATTGCTACCAAACCATTTGAAATTTAAAAACATCCAACATTCACTTGCCTCAAGCCTTCAATTAGTGATAAAACCAGCTCTAATCACACTTGCAAGCCAAGAACAAGATCTCTACAAAAACCCCCAAAACAAACCCTAAAATGGGTCAAAACAAGAAATAAGAAGAGAGAGCTTTCAAGAATGAAAATAGGGCTTCTCAAGGATCAAAAGAGCATGAATCTAGAAGCTTAGGAAAAGATCTTACCAATGGATGCTCCAAATGAACAAGACAAGCTAGAAGAAGGTCTTGTGGAGGTGGGATTTCTTCAAAAATGGTACCAATAGGATGCCTTCAAGGTGAGGAAGAGAATGGTGATCTCTATCTTGATGTTGGTGCAAGACTTGGTTGTATTTGATGATGGCAAAGCAAGAAGAAGAAGAAGAGGAACCAAGCAAAACCCTAGGCTCAGTTATGTGCTGGAAAATGGAGAAGGAAGAAGAGAAATGGGTTCTCTTATAACCAATGAGAGTGGGCTCCACCACTTAAGAACCTAAAAAGGCTGAAATAGCGGTTTTCGGGACTACGGATGAAATCGACGAAGAAGGAAGAAATGATCGTCGGAATATCTAGTTTCTAAAAAGTCTATGTTTCGCGGTTTTCGGGAATAACAATAATCCGGTACAGATTTGGTGTGAAAAGACTGTTTTGCCCTCAAAGCTAGAAAAGTCAAGTTTCGGGGTTCGGGACGGGAACGGGATCAACATGAAAGTTGAAGCTATCAACAAAACAAGTAAATCGGGATGAAATACAAATCAAGAACAAAACGACTAAATCGGGAAAAATACAAATCAAGAACAAACAAGTAAATCGGGATAGAATACAAATCAAGAAAACCAAGATAAAATCCCAAGTACACGAAAAGCCATAAATAGGGAACCCCCAAAGGGCCCCACACTAAAAGCAAAGTACTCAAAATCCCCAAAGCTATAACAAAGCTATTTTAACCCCAAATCAACCAAAAAACCACAAAACACACTTAGAGCTAAACACAGCTCAAAGACACTAATCTGGGCCTCTCGGGTCGGGGTCTCACACCAGGGTAAGGTCTTATGGGACTCTACCTCCGAGTCACAAGATTCCCAGCCTATATATACAAGGAGCAAATCCAAAAGAGGTATGCTTACGCTCACACTTATACTTACTCGCTTAAGCACACATACTCCCAAAATTTCTCTTTTCTCTCCCTCACTCACCCTTTGTGTAGTTGTAGAACTAACTTAGGCATCGGAGTGCCTTTGGCTGAGGGCAGTCAGGGTCTCTGATCTTTGCTTCTCCTTCCCTTTCAGGTTTCAGGCACCCAATCCTTCCCAAGAAGATTTTCATCCATCTAAACAAGTCCGTAATTATTTAGGCATGCACAATTGGCGTCGTCTGTTGGAAGAGATTGTATCAAATTCACAAATACCATGCCTCCAAAAGTCAGAAGGGGCGTAAAATCATCAGAGGCCTTACCACCACCACCAGTGTTGCTAGCGCAGTTGCCAGCGCAGTTGCCGCCAATCCCTTGCCAGAGGAGATCCGAGGCAAGGTCCGGAGCGGTGAGCATGGAAGGGCCTGATACTCAATCAGGTTCATCTTCAAAGGGGGTGACGGCACCTCCCCGGCAAGATAACCTTCGACTAGCGCTTCCCTGACGAGATAAATCTCTAGTGCCAGCCAGATCTCGTCATTCCCATCACCGGATTGACAACGATGATGTTGAATGCAACTCTCTCCTCGAGGATATCGGGGCCCAAAACCTCATTATCCAAGAGAAAGACGAATTGATTCGTCAACTTCAGCAGCAGCTACAAGAAAGGGTGGCAACCCCGGTTCCACCCTCTAGACCTCTTTCGGTTGAACAGGATTTGAGGCAAGTCCTGGATAACAAAAGGCGCCACCGAGCTTACAGCGTAGCAGCCACTTGAACAATGCCTTAAGGAGACTGAGGGGAAGACTGGAGGATAATGATGATTTGAGAGAGTGGCTTGATCAACAAGTCAAGCAAGTGGTCCAGCAGAACATGGAGATGGACGGTTTCACCCGAAATCGGCTAATTGCTTAAGATCTCGGTACATCTCCATTCTCTTAGGAGATAAGAGACTTTCCTCTCCCTGAAAAGTTTAGCATTCCGAGTTTCGTTCTTTATGATGGGACTTCAGATCCAGCAGCACATCTCCGACACTTCACTCAGAGAATGTCGGTGTGGGGTGATATAGGTCACCTAAATTGCAAGGTCTTCTCTTCCAGTTTAGAAGACGTCCCCCTAAAATGGTTCTGTGCACTCCCACATGGATCAATCTCGAGTTGGAGGCAACTCCGGAGTTCCTTCGTGGAGAAATTTCAGGCTCACAGGGTCATCCCCAAGACAGACGATGACCTAATGGCCATCAGAATGAGGCGAACCGAGAGCATCACACAGTTCGCCAAAAGATTTTGGACTGTATACAGTCAAGTTGAAGACGCCACAGATAAGGTGGCAATCAAGTCCTTCAAACAAGCTCTACTACCAGGTAATGAGCTTCGGAAAGACTTGGTTCGGTTCCCCATGGTCACGGTAAAATCGCTGATGGCCAGGGTGAATCAGTTCATCGAGCAAGAAGAAGATGAGGCCCGAGCTCGGGAAAGCTTTGGCCTTTGGCAGGAGGATAGGCCCCCCAAGAAGGACAAGAAATCGTCTCGGAAGGAGGAGGCAGACCGAAACAAGGCCTCTACAAGCTCGGCAATGATCTCGGCCTCCACCTCGGGGGGTGGGAAGAAGTCCAAACCAATTGCAGCTTCCTATAAGGCTGTGAACACTATCTTTAAGGAGCCAATATACAAGCTCCTCGGCAGGATCAAGTCACAGCCGTTCTTCGTGGCCGCAGCCAATCAAGGGTGATCCTTCCACCCGAGACCAGAATAAGTTCTATGCCTACCATAAGCAAAGTGGGCACAAAACCGAAGATTGCATGTCCTTCAAGTCCCACCTTGAAAAGCTCGTCAGGGATGGACATTTGAATGATTACATCAAGGAAGAGGGCAGAAATAACAACCGAGCTCATCAGCGCCAAAATGATGATGGTTAGGACAGTGATGAGCCGGAGGGCATCATTAACGTCATTCACCTAACTCCCGTACCTAAGGGGAGCAATCAAGCCCGTGCTAAGGCTAGGAGGGCTTCACACAGCAAGCAGGTGATGATAGCCGAACTAGAACTAGCTGCGAAGAAAACTCCGAAGGAAAGGCCCAAAATCTGGTTTCAGATGAGGACCTAGATGGGGTCCAGCTCCCCACAACGATCCTTTGATAGTGACCTTGAAGTTAAATAACTTCAAGGTAAAAAGGATTCTTGTGGATCCCGGGAGTTCATCCAAGATCCTCTACTTCGACTGCTTCGAGAAGATGGGTCTCAGAAAAGAAGACTTACAGGAATCACGCACTCCCCTGGTGGGTTTCAGCTCGAAGCAAGTGTACCCCAAGGGAAGAATCTCCCTGAAAGTTCAAGTAGAAGGGGCCAGCATGTTTGCCGACTTCCTTGTGGTGGATGTACCATCCTCATACAATGCAATAATGGGGAGAACTTGGCTACAAAATATGGAAGTAGTGCTTTCCACTCATCACCAAAAACTCAAGTTCCCGTTAAACAATGAGAACGGCAGAGTTGAGGTGATCACGGTCAGAGGTGACCAACACATGGCCAAACAATGCTTGATGGCCGTAGTACCTGGTGAAGCAGAACCAACGCAGGTGCATATGGCCAAGCTGGACAGCGAAGCCGAACTTCAAGACGTCGGCTGAACCCCGGATCACAAGAGCATTAAAGATCTGACCGAGATCAGTATCGATCCCAATGATCTTGAATGATATTTTCTGCTCGGAAGCCAACTCACTGAAACTGAGAGGTCCGAGCTATTAAATTTCTTGTTACAGAACAAGGAAGTTTTTGTGTAGACACCCTACGAAATGCATGGCGTCAATCACGAGATCATGTGCCACAAGTTGAATGTGGATCCGAAGCACAAACCTGTGGTTCAGAAAGCTCGCAGAACGTGTCAAACCCCAACCCAGGATTAACCCAATAGTGTTTGCTTAGTGTGTGCTTAGCCTTGATTTGGGTTTAGTTATCGTGGGTTAGAATGTGATTAGTTTTGGTCGTGGTTATAGCTTTGGGGGAGTTCGAGAACGTTTAGTGTTTATTAGGCTCACTCAGGAAGGCCTGGGTGTACGTGCAAGCGTGGGAAGATTGTGTTTGGTTGTGTGTTAATCGTGATTTTCATCTCATTTGATTGGTTTTATGATTATGTGCAAGTTTCATGTTTAGCTCATTTGTGTTTGAAGCCTAGAAACTCAAGTTTTAGCCAAAAGGGTAAAATAGCCTTTTCACACTCAAATCTGGACACGATTTTCGAGATCCCAAAACTATGTCGAAAATATACTTTTTGAAAACTAGATATTTCGAGGATCGTTTTATCCTTCTTCGTCGACTTCATCCGAGGCCCACAAGTTCATGTTTTCCTTGATACAAGAATTAGTTCTAATGGGTCCCATCTTGCAAACACTTAACCTCCTTTCCCTTCTCTTCCTCTCCATTCTACAAATCTCTGCAATTTTTCTAAACTTAGGGCTGGGAAAAACCCCTCTTTTCCCCTTTTCTTCTTCCCTTGAATGCTTGAGCTAGGAGACTCCAAATGAAATTCTAAAACCATCATCTTCTTCCTCTCAAGCTAAGCTTTCCACTGATGCAATTTTCTTGAAGTTTCTTGGTGGGAAGGATCTCCATTTTCTTCTTCACTCCTTGTTTGGGCATCTCTAGGTAAGAGCTTCAACCCACCTCTTTAATGGAGTCCTTTCTACTCCCAAAGATTATGTTTTTCTAACTTGTAGCAACCATTTCGAAATGGGTTGTTGGGTTGTGTTTTTGGGTGAGTTTTTGAATGGATTTCATGGGCTTTTGTAGTTCTTGGATTGGCTTTTGGTTGGGAGTGCTTGAAGAAGATCTTGTGTTCATTTGGCTAAGGCAAGTGATCTTTTTATGTGGGTGTACATGTGTGTCTTGGATTTGCATTTGGTATTAAGGTTTTGATTGATTAGGTTTTCATGTTATGATCTTGTTTTAGACAATGCAAGCATATCTAATGTCCTTCCACACTTTCAGAATTTCATATCTTTGAAATGGGTCTTGTTTTGTTGAAGTTTGGATTTGTTTAGAGATGAATGGGTTTCAAGTATTGTGAAATGGGTTCTTTGTTAATGCTTTGATTAAGTTTGAAATGAATGCCCCAATGTGAGCCTTGATAGCATGGTTAATCATGTATTTAGTTTGCTAATTAGAGTGGAAAGATTGTTGAAAAGAAAGGAAGAAAAGAATGGACATGTGGACCATGTAGTAG
Source organism: Camphora micrantha (assembly GCA_003546025.1). NCBI lineage: Eukaryota > Viridiplantae > Streptophyta > Magnoliopsida > Laurales > Lauraceae > Camphora > Camphora micrantha. Next base: position 44,852,557 of record QPKB01000003.1, on the reverse strand, counting down.
GAGTGCAATATCTGCACTCAGCGAGCACAGGCAGAAGCCTGTTCGCTCGAGCGAACCATGGGTCCGCTCGAGCGACCAGGCCCCTGCCTGGCATGAGCGCAGGCAGAAGCCTGTTCGCTAGAGCGAACCATGGGTCCGCTCGAGCGACCAGGCCACTGCCTGGTCCGGGCGCAGACAGCAAGCTGTCCGCTCGAGCGACCCCTGGTTCGCTCGAGCGAACTGCCTGCTGCCTGAATTTTTTTGGGAAAGAGCCTGTTTAGAAATTTTAACCCATTCATGCACCTTTAAGGATTGGAAAAGAAAAACTAGGCTATGTTGTGGACTTTAACCTGACATTGCGTGATTGGAACTCCAAGACACGAAGCAACTTCGGGGACACCAATTATTAGATTTTAACAACAGAGTTCCAATCACCCAAGAGTCATTGAATAGCCTAAGTACGTACTTGACAAAATTATCGCGTTTTGAACTTTGTTTTGATACTTCAAGTAATATAGTGTACTCGTTTTGAAATCAAGTATTTCCAAGATATGTTTCAAGATGTGTTTCAAGTATTTACAAGATATGTTTCAAGATGTGTTTCAAGTATCAAATGGGGATCACTTCTATAAGTTGTGAGCATATATATTATGCATTGTGCTAGTCGTGCCTTGTCTTGTCGTGACAAGTCATTTCCCCCTCTATTTTCGATATGTTTGAATCGTGTCTCGCGTGTTTTGTGCATTCATGAATTCTAGTGAACACCACAGAGCTTGGACTGCCCTTTCAGTCTGATCCACTGTCTGGGGGTCCTTAAACATGTGAACTAACTGCAGATTAGTAGTGTATTTATTACACATCGTGCGTGTCCGGTTCCGCGGCCGGAAATCCCGTTTTTGTGGGAATCGTGTCGTGCTATATTATGTATATTCGTGCTTGTCGTGCGTGCTTGCTCTTTTCATTATAAATGATAGAGAAAGGATGGGCTCTATGTGGATTTACTATTCATGATATATACGTATGCATTCATGCTAGTTTGTCTTCGATTTAGAAAGTGTTTCGTAAGTATTGTTTTACGTTCAGCAAAGTATTTCTTTATGTTCTTGATTAAACGATGTTTTACATGCTTTCACTTAAAATGATTTCTTGCCAAACCGTTGTGTTTGATGCTTGTATTATGGTGTCCAGGTGCAGGAGATCCTCCCTTTGAGGAGGAGTGCCAGGAGGAGGCCGTTGGGCCCAACCTAGCCCGTGAGTGGCAGCCCGATGACGTCATCTAGACGTTGGGGTGGTGCATGAGTTCCGTTGGATCACTTTTTTGGGATTTTTGATATACTTTTGGTATTGTATTGGCCTATGTTGGCCTCTTATTGGGAAGTGTAATAACTTAACTTATTTTGTTAACTTTACAACTTGAATTATGGGAATGCCTTGTTATGTTTCACTCTGTTATTATGTCTCGATGTCATTATGTTTCCTATTGTGACATGATATGATAAGATGTGATTTGCCACGCGCTTCCGCATACTTGATCGTGTGAGAGGGTTGTTCCATGCGTGTTTGTTTGGAACCCTCACCGCGGGAACCTGTGGGAGGTCTTTAAATCTTTCAAAATTTTTAATGAACCGCCGCGGCCTCGGTCCGGGGTCGCGACAGAACGGGAATCCCACAAACTGAGGCCGTGATCGAGGAGGTTCAGAAGCTGCTGGAGGCAAAGGCGATCAGGGAGGTTCACTACCCGGATTGGTTAGCCAATACAGTGGTGGTCAAGAAAAAGAATGTGAAGTAGAGGGTCTGTGTTGACTTCATTGATCTTAATAAAAGCCTGCCCGAAGGACAGCTTTCCACTCCCAAAGATCGACCAGATGATTGATGCAGCTGCCAGGCATGACAGGATGAGTTTCCTTGATGCCTACCAAGGTTACCATCAAATTCCAATGCACGGGACTGATGAAGAAAATACTGCATTCATAACACCTAGAGGCATCTACTATTACAAAGTGATGCCATTTGGGTTAAAAAATGCAGGGATAACTTACCAGAGGCTGGTAACCAAGATGTTCCAGGCCCAACTAGGGAAGACAATGGAGGTCTACATTGACGACATCGTTGTCAAGTCTAAAAGGTCACAGGACCACTGGGCAGACCTAAGTCAAACATTTGATGTTCTAAAACAGTTTTAGCTTAAACTAAATGCATCCAAGTGTGCATTTGGTGTCGGCTCCGGTAAATTCTTACGAAGCCTGGTCACCAGAAAAGGAATTGAAGCAAACCCAGACCAGATCTAGGCAATCCAGGGGATACAAAGTCTAACTACGGCGAAGCAAGTTCAGAGGCTCACTGGAATGGCAGTCGCGCTCAATCGCTTCATTAGCCGAGCTTCTGACAAATGTCGGCCTTTCTTCCAGCTTTTGAAGAAACGTGAAAAGTTTCAGTGGACTCCGAAGTGTGACCGAACTCTACAGGAGCTCAAAACTTATCTGGCCTCACCACCCTTATTGTCAACCCCGAAGCAAGGGGAAGTGCTCTATCTATACCTGGCCGTCTCGGATCACGCAGTGAACTCGGTACTCATCAGAGAAGAAGATAAGCAGCAAAAGCCTATTTACTACATAAGCAAGATTCTTCTTGATGCCGAGACCAAGTATTTACCATTGGAGAAGCTGGCGTTAGCACTCGTCAGTGCTTCTCGCAAACTTTCTCATTACTTCCAGACATACACTATCGTGGTTGTTCCAGAACATCCACTTAAGTCCCTTTTCAGAAAGGCAGACTTCTTCGGAAGAATATCAAAAATGGACTGTCAAGCAGGGGCAGTTCGATATTCAGTATCAGCCCAGAACTGCAATAAAGGCCCAAGTTTTAGCAGACTTCATTGTGGAGTCTGTTTCTCCTAGTTCGGCACCGAACCAGCTCAATACTGAACTAGAGGGCAGGGAGGATAAGGACGAAGTTACCAAGACAGAAGAAGATCGATCTTGGAAGTAGTTCCTCGATTCATCATGGAAGGTCTTCGTCGACGGATCCTCAACCTTCAAGAGAGCTGGTGCCGGCATAGTCCTCCAATCTCCAGAGGGCTTGGTTATCGCACAAGCCTTAACTCTTGGCTTCAAGGCGTCCAATAATGAAGCTAAGTACGAAGCATTGATTGTAGGGCTCAACAACGCCAAAATCCTAGAGGCACGACAATTGGTGGTCTTCAGTAATTCTCAGTTGGTGACGAACCAGTTGAATGAAGACTACTGAGCTCACGATGAAAGGATGGCAGCCTACTTAGCTTATGCAAAGTAGCTTTTTTCTCAGTTCGAGAGAGTTGAAGTCAAACAGGTTAGCAAAGATTCTAATTCTCATGCCGATGCTCTTGCCAACCTGGCCTCTGCTGTTGAGGCTGGTAGAAAAAGAACGTCGAGGTGGAGACGTTGGAGAGACCAAGTATTAAGCTTCAGTCACCTCGGCAGGTTTTGTGCGTCGATCTCGGTCCAAGCTGGATGGACCCAATCATTTCCTATTCTAGGGATGATCAAATTCCTGAAGACAAGAATAAGGCTCACAAAATCAGGCTAAAAGCAGCTCAGTTTTGGTTGTCTCCGGATGGCAAGCTTTACAGGAAGTTCTACACCGGCCCTTACCTCCAGTGTGTTCACCTAAACAAGGTTGAAGACTTCCTTTATGAGATTCATGAGGGAATCTGTGGAAGCCACATTGGAGGTCGATCACTGGCATACCGAGCTATCAGCCAAGGCTACTGATGGCCTTACATGCAGAAGGACGCTCAGCTGTACGCCAGCAAATGCGAGAAGTGCCAGAAATTCTCACACTTCATCCATCAGCCAACATAGGATCTGAGCCCACTCTCCAGTCCATGGAACCACATCTGAAACATGCCCCTGTGATGGTACGACACTGGGCAATCTCATGGTTCTTCCCACAATGTGTACAAACCAAGGGATTCTGCACGTTCTGCTCTTGCCTCTGCCTCTTGTGCTGGTGGTTCCTCTGCTGGTTGTTCTGTTGCTGTTGTTGTCCTTTACCCTGGAGTCTGAAGATCTTGTGGTGAAAGTTCTCAAACTTGTAAGCCCTCTTGACTGCATCTTCGAAGGTTGTAGGTGGTACAACCCCGGTAGCATGCCTCTCAATGATGGGATTCAGTCCTTCAAGGAACTTAGCTATCTTCTTCTCAACTGTATCCACTAGTTCAGGAGCATACCTTGACAATCTCTGGAATTTTGTAAGATATTCAAGGACTGTCATATTGCCTTGGACGAGTTGCTGGAATTCTACTGCCTTCTGTCTCTTGATATGGGTGGGCACATACTTGTCTCCAAATTGCCTCTTGAAACTAGCCCATGCCACTGCATCTGCCATGTGCCTGTACTCTTCTCTAACTGTCTTCCACCAAATGTCTGCTGAACCGGTGAAAAGAGATGTTGCTAGCTTGACCCTCTCTCCTCCGGTGCACTGGAAGATCTCGAAGATGTTCTCCGTATGCTCTAGCCAATCATCTGCAGCTAATGGGTCCTCTGATCCAAGAAATTCCTTTGGACCTCTCTTCCTAAACTTTTCAAACAGTGCATTAGGGTCATGCTCCCTCTGATTGATAACAATGGCTGGTTGGGCCTGTACAGGCTCACGCCTCCTCTATAAGACCTCTAACAACTGTCTTTGCATGTTTGCCAACTCCCTAGCATGGTCTTCATCCTTCTTCAGCATCTATTCTTGCAACTTAGCTTGATTCTCATTAGCCTGACGCTGTTGATCTAACATAGCTTGCATCATTTCTTGAAATTGATTATGCATGGTGTTCTCCGGAATGTCCTCTTGGACTGGCCCTGTGAACTCACTGTTACTAGCTGTGGGATTGTCATTTACTGCCCTTTTTCGAGGTGGCATAATGCTACAAAACAATTTGTTAGCACAGATAATACAATAAGGGTCACACAATGCTCACACGATACTAACTAACGAAAACTCTAACGAATCCTCGCCACGTCCTTAGGATTTCTAGTTTCTTTTAATTGCTTGAAACACGTCTCGCTCTGATATCAGTCTGTCGCGACCCCGGACCGGATCCCCCGATAAAGCGGGCCTAATCCGGGATCGGGACTAATTTGATGATTGTATGATGAATTATTTTAAACCCAAAACGTATACAAGTCTACCAAAGAGTACCACTCGTACACGCGATTTCCCACAGGTGTCCGCGGTGAGGATATCACATCAATATGAATATTTCTTTTATGTGCGGAAGTGTGTAGCAAATCTATTTCATACATTCATGTCCAAAATAACAAGATTAACATATATTTAATACCAGTATCAAAATGAGCAATGATCATTAGTACTATAACCCCAAAAGAAAGTTAAGGTTTACAACAATATAGTTTAATTACATTGTCCCCAAAAATAGAGGCCAACAAAGGCCAATATAAATAAAATAACAAGTTCCCAAAAGAATGGTTAGTTTCTATCCCCAAAATATTTCGCAGCTCAAGCACCCGAATGTCTAGACGACATCATCGGCGTGCCACTCAACTAAGCGATACGGTTCTCCGACCACCTCCTCATGCTCCTCCTCGGGGAGACCGATAACGAGACCTGAGTACCAAAGCAAAGGGTCAAACACGACGGTTTGGCAAACAGATGAAAAGACATATCAATAAAGAAATTACCTTGGAAAACATTTAAACATTTAAAAAAAATAGTTTCATAAAATGAGAGAATCATTTATTCAAATACATATGCAATATAAACATGTAAGGTATCCAAGGAAACCGGAAACAAACAAGATGGCAACCACACATAGCTAAGTCCTCTATCACCGAAATGACATGAGCAAATCGGGATGTTGTCTCAGTCACCGAAATGAGGAGATGCAACATAAGTAACAAATACATATATATAATATAATACGGGACATGACCACGGTAGCGAACCGGGTATCGGGACAAGACCACTGTAATAACCGGGTAGCGGGATCCAAACTGCAGCTGGTGGGACGGGAAGGGGTCTCCAAGTAGGTGGATCAGACCGGCAAGGAAAGCCAAGCTTAATGGTGCCGACTCAAAGGTCAAATGACAAATCAAATCATGTATAAAACATATCGAGTGCATCTGTATAAACGAGCGGGACGGGATGCTCAAAGGCATAAGTATCATTTCATTCGGGCATGCATAAACGGGCTAGCAAAATGCTAAAATATACTTTCGGAAATGATAAATCATAATTCGAGAAATTCGGGACAAGTATCGGGATTTAAGGTAAATCATAATTCGAGAAATTCAGGACAAGTGTCGAGATTCAAGATAAATCAGGTGAGTAAGGACCCCGTATGTCCTTTGTAATAATGACTTGGTACTCTTTGAGTTTGGAGACATTCCGGGCTCTTTATACACCTTAGTGATTTTCAAACTTTTAAATGAACTGCTAAACAAACGGAATCTCAAAAGAGGTCCTAAGTAAAATGTCAATCCTGAAGCATCGTACAACCTACTCAATCACCGAAGGGAATAGGATTCGTGATGCCCAAGCGTACAACCCTCATGCATGGTTATAAAGGGTATCCCGTGTCCCATACCGTTCAAGATTTAACTAGGTTAAGTTCCGATACAACTGGATTAACTTCAAAGAATGTTGGGTCAAACAATCTCATGATAAGTCAAGTGAGTCCAATGAAAAAGGGTAACCAAGTTCCACCTAAGTCCATTTAAGAAAAGAGTGAAAAATCACTTCCCAGGGGAGATTCGCAGTTAGCCCGGTCGACCCGGCCATTGGCCGGTCGACCCCGTACACGGCAGTCCCGGTCGACCTGAGGAGGTCAGGTCGACCCCTCTCATGAATGCCCGGTCGACCGAGCCCTTGGCAGCTCGACCGGCAGTTGTAAATAAAAATGAGTGAACAGTGTTTTGGTCAGGTTCCAGAGAACCTGACCCCCGTGTGGCCGGTCGACCGAGCCCCCTGGCCGGTCGACCGCGTGAACTGCGTAACAGAACCCAGGTTCTGTTTCATGCAGTGCGGTGAGTCATTCATCAGGGGACCTGATCCCGTGTGGCCGGTCGACCGAGCTCCCTAGCCAGTCGACCGCGTGAACTGCGTAACAGAACCCAGGTTCTGTTTCTGCAATTCAATGGGTCATCCATTTTCCTTCATTCCTTTTCGACATTCTTAAAACCTGATTAGCAATATAAATCATGGATAAAACAAGCTAACAAGATTCACTATTGTGCATTTATTTCAAACCTAACAAGCCATTAATATCATAAAACATTAGGTGAAATCATAAATGCATTTCATAAAACTCATTCAAAGCTAAAAGTATCAAATCATCCACTTGCCTTGGGTCTCAAATCAAAGGAAAACAAGCTCCTAACCACCCTTGCAAGCTAAGAACACAATCTCTACAAAAACCCCAAAAACAAACCCTAAAATGGGTCAAACAAAGCAATAAGAAGAGAGAGCTCCTAATAATGAAAATGGAGCTTCTCAATGACTATAAGAACACAAATCTAGAAGATTAGGGAAAGAGCTTACCAATAGGTGCTCTAAATGAGCAAGGCAAGCTAAATGAGGATCTTAGAGATATGAGATTTCTTCACAAATGGTACCAATGGAAAGCCCTTGAAGTGGTGAAGAAGATGATGGAATCCTTTTTGATGTTGGTGCAAGCCTGGTAATGTCTTGATGATGGAAAAACCAAGAAGAAGAAGAAGAAAACCCTAGGCAAGAAAAGTTGCTGGAAAAAGGAGAAAGGAGGGAGATGAGTGCTTATATAGCATTTGCAAGTGGGCTCCACCTCTTTGGAAACTTGGAAGGCTGAAATAGTAGTTTTTGGGATCTCGGATGAAATCGACGAAGAAAGAAGAAATGATCGTCGAAATTTCTACTTTCCAAAAAGTATATGTTTCGCGGGTTTCGGGGATATCAATTATTTGGTCCAGATTTAGTGTAAAAAGACTGTTTTGCCCAAGAAGTTAGAAAAGTCGAGTTTCGGGATTCGGGACGGGAACGGGATCAACATGAAAGTTGAAGGGATTAGCAAAATAAGTAAATCGGGATAAAAAACCAAATCAAAAGAATCTCGAGTAATCCCCCAAGCACACGTAAGTCATAAAAAGGAACCCCCAAAGGGCCCCAATAATTCCAAAGGCACTCAAAATTTCCCAAAGCTATGACAAAGCTATTCTAAACCAACTAAACCAAAATCCACTAAACAAATACAAGACTAACACGCGACTAAATTAGTACTAATCGAGGTCATTCGGGTCGGGGTCTTACAGGTTTTAAATCTTTCAAATCATCTTAGGCATGTTAGGTTTCATGTTTTTAAAACTCTTAGAATGATTTAAAACATGTTTCCATGCTTGATTCCATGGCCCAAAAGTCCCCTCAAGAAAATACTTTAAGAATACAATTTTTGGGAAAAAAAGGTCCCAGGCCCAGGTTGACCTGCAGTGTGCTCGGTCGACCGAGCCCATGGATCCGGTCGACCGCGCACACTGCGGGTCGACCGAGAAAGAGCCGTTGTGCTCTTTTTCAAACGGTCAGATTTATGACCGTTGAAGGCCAGGTCAACCGGGCACAGGGGCAGGTCGACCAGGGACTAGCCGTTGGGCAATTTTGTGTATAAAAAGAAGCTCATTCCTAAAGAAATTTAGAGGAAAATAGAGGCCCTCCTTGAGATGTTTTGAGGCCAATCAAAGGGGAATGAGCTAAGGATGGATAAGGGACATTTGGAAAGCTAAAGCTTGTTTAATGAAGTTAAATCTCCAAGTAAGCTTTACTTTTCTTATTCATATGTTTTTCATGCTTTGTTTTAAATATTGGTAAATCTTTTCTAGCATGATAAACTATGATTTGTTGTGTCTTTAACATGTATATTTTTTGAATTGATTTATTGTTTTGGATGCAACACTTTGATTCAAACCAAGTAGTACTTAAATTGGTATATCTAAGTAAATCATGTTTTTGTAAACATCTTTGAAATTATATGTAAACATGATTCCTATACTTGGTTGAATCTTTGGTTGTTGTTTTTCATCATAAGAAAATCACTTTCAAATCTATCTTATGTTTTGGATTCAACAACTTCACAAATCATATGTACTTTTGTTTTAAAGTTTCACAACTTGCTTAGCTTTGATAGGTATATCATTTTCAAGTTGTATTTTAAGTACATGTAATTTGTCCCTTGATTTCAATCAAATCTACTTTTGTGTTTTACACTTTCAAAATGCTTTAAGCATACATATATTAAGCTTCATTGTTAATTTGATTGAAATCCTTATGCATCACATGTTTTGTTCTTAAACTTTCACAACTTACTTGAACTAGATAGGTAAATCTTTTACAAGTTGTTTTTAACATGTGATTAGCATTCTTTCCTCAATCATAAATGTTTTTATGAGCTAAAACTTTTAAAAGCCTTTGGCATACATTTATGAGCTTTAATTTTCAAATTGATTGAGGACATTATACATATACATTGTGCATTCATCTTTGCATTCATAGTGTGTGTGTGTGTGTGTGTGTGAATTAGATTTTCACTTTCATATCCGCCTATTTAAGAGGCAATTGTATTGAGCTTAAATTATATCTCCATCAAGTGTATTTAGACACTACTTAGAGAGATAACCAACATTTTGGTTGTAGAGGTTATTGCTTAACCTAAGAAAAGCATAGTGTAAGAGGTTATTGCTTAGCCTTGGAAAGCATATTGTAAAGGTTATTACTTAACCTATTGAAAAGCATAAATAGTGGAAATCCGGTGGGGTGTTGGATCACAAGCCAGTAGTGGATGTAGGCATTGAGGCCGAACCACTATAAATCCTTGTGTTATGGTGAATGCTTTGTGATGATTGTTTTTGTTATCTTCCGCACTTAGTTCTATATCATCACTTGTAACTAATTGATTTTAAAGAAGTTAGAATTTGGCATAATTGGTCACTTAATAGAAGCTCACCCTATTCACCCCACCTCTAGGGTTCGGATCCATGGACTTACAGAAGAAACCACTAATGATGGTATTATTCTTCCCTTTTTCTTTTCTTTTTTTCCCTTTTTTTTTCCTTTCATGCATACTTTCCTATTTGATTTGTTTTCCCTTTAGTAGGAAATGATGACTTAGTGACGCTCGAGGTTCCAACTGATGAGGTGATGACGGATCGAAGTATGACATTCGAAGAAGAACCAAGGGACTCTTGAATGATTCTGGAATCAACTCCTGGTATGATTTCTGAGCTTTCTTTCTTTCTTTTCTTTCTTTCCATTTGTGTTGCTTTTGCTAACATGTTGTTTGCCTTTATGTCAGCTGACTTGCCACAAGATTCTGATGAGTTTGAACAATCCAAGGATCCAACCATCGACAATGCTTTGGATGAGGGCGTGGAGGCAGAAAATATTCCGCTTGTTGCCAAAGAAGGTATTTTGTAGTAATGATCATGTTTTTTTTTTTTTTTTTTTTTTTTTTTTTTGAAAAGATCTACTCATATCTTTTTATCTTTCATTGGCAAGTCATGAAGTGAAGGGAAAAACTCATTTGCCTTCTTTAGAACCAAACATTTTCTGAAGAGCTTGATGTGCTAGAGATAGGTCGAGAAGTTAGAACTCCTGCAACTAGTTTGACATGATTGGGGCGGGGCCTCGTGTTGAGATTCCTTCTTCCGCATCTTCAAACGAAAAGAATTTGTTGATTACTCTTCCGATGGGGCATGGCATAGCTAGCAGACCGATGGAGAGGGGTGAGTGTCACATCCCCAAACCCGAACCCTAACAGCAGTCCGACCTCGGGGACGCGAATTGGGAGGTAAGTGATGAATATATTTCTCCCAGGATCCGCGTGTGTGAGGATCACAAATTTCAACACACTCTGAATATATTGCGGAAGCTTTCGTGGCATTGAGACCCGAAGTCCGTGGCCATCGGATTCCGCGTCGCACTCAGCCGCTATCATAAAGCTATCATATCAAGAACGATATCAGACTGTAATAAATCAACACAATCAAGTACAGAGCTGACAGTAATAGGATATCACATTCCCATATACGTTCAAGTTACAAGTTATCAATGTACATTAATTAACAATCCCAACAAAAGGCTAAGAGAAGCCATATAATAACAATTAATAACCACTATCCAAATGTGATGTAGCTCCGATGTCAAGCACAATGTCTACATGACATAGCCAACAAAACAAACTGCAAACGCATGGCTCCACAGCCAACAAAATCTCTCAGCTCGGGGCGAGGAAAACTGAACCTGAGTACCAAAATAGTAGGTCAGACACGATGGTCTGGCAGGTGGGTAAAAATACAATAAATGTACAGAAAAGCAAAACATGTGATAAATCATGTTATTAGATCAAATGCTGCATATGATTTAAACTGGTGGAAAATCATGGAAATCTGACAAATCATGTATTTATGTAAAAAGGGTGTAAAACATGGATCTCGGATAAAACATATTTCCAATTGCAAAACCTGTAAAAGCATGGATAATTGACAAATCGGGTATTCATTAAAAGCATGTATAAACATGAAGATCTGACAAATTAAATGTTCATTTAAAACATTTGTAAAATCATGTAAAGATATTCAAGGAGTCGGGAAACAAGCAATATGGCAACCACACGAAGGTAACTCCTCTATAATCGAAGTGACATGAGCATATCGGGATGTTGACCTTAGTCGCCAAAGTGAGGAGATACAACATAAGTAACATATACATATACATAATAATACAAGACATGACCACGGTAGCGAACCGGGCATCGGGAATTACAGTAGCAATCTGCGGCATCGGGACATGACCACGGTAATAACTGGGTAGCGGGATCCAAACTGTAGCTGGCAGGATGGGAGGGGGATCTCCAAGTAGGTGGATCAGACCAACAATGTTATCAAAGCTTAGTGGTGCCGACTCATAGGTCAAATAACGAAAATCAAGTCACATACAAAATACATATGATGCACTTTCATAAATGGGCGGGACAGGGTGCTCAATGGCACGAATATCATTTTAAATAAGAAGTGCATATCGGGACTGACAAAATACTAAAATAGTAGTTTCTGTATTTTCGGGAATGATAAATCATAAATCATGAATTTTCGAGACAAGTATCGGGATTCAAAATTGATCAAGGTGAATAAGGATCCCGTATGTCAAATTCAATAAAAATTGGTACTCCTTGAGTTTGGAGACATCCTGGGCTCTTCATACACCTTAGGATTTTTAAAACTTCAAATGAAAGCTTGTGATTTGGTTTCTTTCTCCAATTGTCACTAAACAATGGTTATAAGTCTTCCCATCACAATAGGGTTCCCAACAAACACCTCTCAATTATTTAAACATTTCATTTTTGTTCACAGAATAGTCCCAGGTGAACAATGATCATCGCTCAAGCGGACAAGGCCTTTTGCCCAGTGCGGCTTGGACATAGTGGGGCTGCTTCACCGAGCTCCAGGGAACAAGAGGTGGCTAATAGTAGCCACCGATTATTCCACTAAGTGGATAAAAGCCGAACCGTTGTCCTCCATCACTGAACAAGACTTGAAGAACTTTGTGTGGAAGAGCATCATCACGAGGTTTGGAATCCTACGAGCCTTGGTCTCGAACAATAGGACTCAATTCGACTCAAACTTTTTCAAAAATTCCTGCCAAGAGCTCAACATCAGAAATTACTATTCAACTCTGGCTTACCCACAGTGCAATGGCCAAGCCGAGATTTCAAACAAGGTGGTACTCGACAGACTCAAGAAGAGACTTGACCGAGCTAAGGGTAGATGGGTGGAAGAACTTCCAAGCGTCCTTTGGGCATATAGGACTATTCCAAGATGCTCCACTTTAGAGACTCCTTTCTCCTTGGCCTATGGAATGGAGGCCATGATCCCACTTGAGATCGGTCTCCCAACCCTAAGGTCAGAGCTCTCTGATCAAGGCCAAAATGAAGTGAATCTGGCCCAAGAACTAGACCTAGCCAAGGAGCGAAGAGATGCAGCAACTATCCGCCTAGCTGCCTACCAACAACAATTGGCTAAGGGGTACAACCAAAAGGTCAGAGAAAGGAAGTTCTCAATTGGAGAATTGGTCTTGAAGAAGACACTCCCCTGGGACAAGAAGCCGAATGAGGGCAAGCTGGCACCGAACTGGCACAGGCCATTCAAGGTGATCTCGGTTGTGGGACAATCAGCATACAGACTTGAGGAAATGGATGGTAAAGAGTTACCACAACCATGGAATGCGATGCACCTCAAGAAGTATTATTTCTAAATTGTATTCAACTTTCGAAATCAAAAAAAGTAATTCTTTCGGAAGAATCGCACTTTGTTGCTTTCAATTCTCGCCAAGTTATGGAACTCAGCAATTACCTACCTAACTGCTATAGAGCATTAAGGAAATAAAGAAATATCTTAAATAGTTAAGGCACAGACGAAACACTAAGTTGGAGAACTCGGTGGTTGCCTCGGTGTTAGGAATCAAAATAAGTTTGGTTACGGAACCGAGCTTAAGTATTCTATCACCGAGGTAAAAATTGTAGTACCCAGTTTGCTATTGTTAAGCTTGGTTAATGAACCAAGCTAAAATACGAACAAATTCAGTTGTTGAATCGAACTCAATCACTTAAGACCGGTTGTTGAACCGAACTAAGGAACTTGAGAATATACTAGATTCTGGTTGTTAAACCAAACTCAATTACTTAAGCAAAGTGACATCCCGAACATGTAAGAGCTCGGTTAAGGAACTGAGGTGCTCATGTAAAGAGCTCGGTTAAGGAACTGAGGTCAAGCACATGTGATTCTCGGAGAAATGTTTGGTTGCAAGCATGAAAAAAGAGCAATTGCATTCATAAAATGAAAGCACAATGTTCGGCCTACATCAGAGTCAAATCAAAAAGAAAAAGAAACAACAAAGAAGATCTTCAATTGGTGGCCTCGATGGTAGCATCGACCTCGGATTAATCAGCTTTAGTTGCGGCCGGAGTAACTTCGGTAGTGGCCTCAGCGGACGGAGCAGGGGCAGCAGAGTTTAATCCTGGCTCCAAGCCCGGGAACTTAGGAGGATTCTTATAAGTAAGGTGGTCCTCGAAGACTCCTACATCCTTCAGTGCAACCAGCCACCCAATTTCTCACACCTGATCTCTCACATTAAGGACCTAAGCTGTGTAAAGAGTCGTCGCCTCTGTCACCCTATTGTTGAAAGCAACTTTAGTTTTGGCTTGGAGTTTGGCTTCGATCTCGTCTTTCTCCTTCTCTAGGGAGGCTTCCAGCTTGGCCACCCGCTTCTTTTGAACCTCCTCCTCAGCCATTGCCTTGTCGAGCTCGGTCTTAAGGCCGATGTTTCTGTCCACCTGCTCCTTCATCTTATGATTGCTTACATCCAAGGCTTGGAGGTCCTTCTTTTCTACCTCCAACCCTGAATCCTTGAAGTAGTTCTCCTGAAGCCTTTCCAGGGCGACCTGGCATTTTTCCACTACCTGTAGAAGGAACAAGCATCAGAAGGTAATAACCGAGATTAAGTATTTGGTAAAACTTGTGGAAGACTCACCGAAATGGCCAATTGCATCGATGAGACCGCTAGCGTGACGTCATCAAACTCTCTGAGCCTTTGCATGTCCCGTGGTAGGGCGCAGGCTCGGCCAACCGCGACAATGATGAGGGCATTGCTGGATATACGGTCTTCCACCGTTAACTGCCTTCCGGGCTCGACTTGGAGGCTTGGTCTCCAAGCAACTGGCCCGGTGGGCTGGGGTGCCATGACCGCCCCAGGATCATTCTCGGGAGCCTCAATCCTAGCCCTCTTCTCCCTTGGGGCCTCCTCCTGTGTGGTTTCGGTAAGATGTTACCGAACTCCTGTACTTGGAGAAGTAGTAGGAGCGGGAGTAGAAGTATCAGCGGTAGCTAAGGACATGGAAGTGGGAGTAAGATCAGAAGCAGCACCAGGGGGCATGGGGGCGCGAGGAGCTCGGCCTCCAAATACCAAAGCCCCCAAATCCTAGATCGTCATGGCAAGTCGTCGCCGTTACATGTCTTCTCCTTCTTCCGAGCTAGGAGGAGAGCTAGGAGAATGGACGACTTCTTGTGATCTCCCCTACCTCGAGGAGGTCTCAACTTCCACAGCGACTATGCTGGTTTCAATAGGTTTGGCGGTCTCCAAGTCAGACCCCGAGATGGTGGCCTCGGCACCAGAAGCTCCCCGATGCTCAACGTCGGTTGAGGCCTGAACTGGCTCTGCCCTTTTCATTTCAGCAAGTGCTTCGCGTCCTCCCCTTGCCTGAGGTTGACCAGTCCTCCTCTTGATGAAAGAGTGGTACCTCGGTTCGTAATTTAGCAACTCTCAAGCGGCTTGGCCACTGTGACCTCGGTAACTGTACACAGCCCGAAACAAAGCGTCGTCCCTCGCCCAGCCGACTCGGTTGGCTTCCTGTCTTCTCTGGCGAGCGTCTGCACGACAAACAAAAATATTAGCTCAACGAAACAAGAAAAGGAAAGGAAAAGGAGAACTCGAAGACAAAGGAGTCAGTAGTTACTCGGAGGGCTCCCGAAGCCACGGGGAACCTTGTCTATCCTTGCCACCTCAGGCACGGTTGCTTCGAATTCCCAATTGCCCGAGACGAACAGGCGATCATCCCCGGCATACCTGTTGGAGTCTTCTAGGTCATTGATGAGACACTCCCGATTCGCCTTAACTCAGAGATAATAAGTGTTATCGCCTTATGAATGCCGAGGTTAATGCCTAGAATTATATTGAGCTCGGCGACGCCCATTATGATTTTGAAACTGTTCGGCATCAACTGGCAGGGGCAGAGGTGCCACTTCTTAAAGCAGGTCCTAAGAAGGGGGTGAAGAGGGAATCGAACCCCACCTTCGACTATGGTGACCAGAAGAAATGGCATCCGGCCATTAGTGAAGGTATGACCATCGAAGGGGTTTTCAGGGTCATCTAACCTAATCAAAGACATCATCAGGTATCCCGTAGTCGGCCCTGAATTCGGCTATGGCCTCTGTGGTTTCTACTCTATGCCTATAGATACCCATTATCGAAGCTTGAGGAAGAACAAATCGAAAGGGGGAAAAGGCCAAGAAACCCTAAACAGAACCCTAAAGAAAGCCCGAGAACAGAAATGAACAAGGGAAGAAGAGAAGACTTACGGATATAAGACGAACGAGACTGGACTCGAAAGATGCCGATCTCAGATTCAGAAGAACTCGACCTTGGCGGAACTTCTTGTCGCGACCCCGGACCGGGTCCCCAAGCGGGCCTAATCCGGGATCGGGACTAGTTGATTTTGATTATGTATGATGGATGATGAATTAATTTAAACCCAAAACGTATACGAGTCTACAAAAGAATGCCACTCGTACACACGATTTCCCAAGGTGTCCGCGGTGAGGATATCACATCAACATGAATATTTTTTTTATGTGCGGAAGCATGTAGCAAATCTATTTCATACATTCATGTCCAAGATAACAAGATTAACGCATGCTTAATACTAGTATCAAAATGAGCAATGATCATTAGTGCTATAACCCCAAAAGAAAGTTAAGGTTTACAACAATATCGTTTAATTACATTGTCCCCAAAAATAGAGGCCAACAAAGGCCAATAAAATAAAGTATCAAGTTCCCAAAATAATTGGTTAGTTTCTATCCCAAAATATTTCGCAGCTCAAGCACCCGAATGTCTAGACGACATCATCGGTGTGCCACTCAACTAAGCGATGCGGTTCACCAACCGCCTCCTCAAGCTCCTCCTCGGGGAGACCGATAACGGGACCTGAGTACCAACGCAAAGGGTCAAACACGACGGTTTGGCAGGTGGGTGAAAAGACACATCAATAAAGAAATTACCTTGGAAAACATTTAAACCTGTCAAAACAATAGTTTCATAAAACGAGAGAATCATTTGTTCAATTACATATGCAATATAAAACATGTAAGGTATCCAAGGAAATGGGAAACAAACAAGATGGCAACCACACATAGCTAAGTCCTCTATCACCGACGTGACATGAGGATATCGGGATGTTGTCTCAGTCACCGAAGTGAGGAGATGCAACACAAGTAACATTTACATATACATAATATAATACGGGACATGACCACAGTAGCGAACCGGGTATCAAGACAAGACCACGGTAATAACCGGGTAGCGGGATCCAAACTGCAGCTGGCGGGACGGGAAGGGGTCTCCAAGTCGATGGATCAGACCGGCAAGGAAAGCCAAGCTTAGTGGTGCCAACTCATAGGTCAAATGACAAATCAAAACATGTATAAAACATATCGAGTGCATGTATGTAAACGAGCGGGACGGGATGCTCAAAGGCACAAGTATCATTTTATTTGGGCATGTATAAACGGGCTAGCAAAATGCTAAAATATACTTTCAATACTTTCGGGAATGATAAATCATAATTCGAGAAATTCGGGACAAGTGTCAAGATTCAAGATAAATCAGGTGGGTAAGGACCCCGTATGTCCATTGTAATAATGACTTGGTACTCCTTGAGTTTGGAGACATTCCGGGCTCTTTTATACACCTTAGGGATTTTCAAACTTTTAAATGAACTTCAAGACAAACGGAACCTCAAAAAGATCCTAAGTACAATGTTAACCCTGAAGCATCGTACAACCTACTTAGTCACCGAAGGGGATAAGATTCGCGATACCCAAACGTACAAACCTCGTGCATAGTTATAAAGGGGGTATCCCGTTGTCCCATACCGTTCGAGATTGAATTAGGTTAAGTTCCGATACAACCGAATTAACCTCAAAGAAATGTCGGGTCAAACGATCTCACGATAAGTCAAGTGAGTCCAATAAAAAGGTTAACTAAGTTCCACCTAAGTCCATTTAAGAAAAGAGTGAAAATCACTTCCCAAGAGAGATTCACAGTTTGCCCGGTCGACCTGAGGAGGTCAGGTCGACCCCTCTCATGAATGCCCGGTCAACCGAGCCCTTGGCCGGTCGACCGGCAGTTGTAAATAAAAAGGAGTGAACAGTGTTTTGGTCAGGCTCCAGAGAACCTGACCCCCGTGTGGCCGGTCGACCGAGCTCCCTGGCTGGTCGACCGCGTGAACTGCGTAACAAAACTCAGCTTCTGTTTTCTACAATGCAATGGGTCGTTAATCAGAGGACCTGACCCTGTGTGGCCGGTCGACCGAGCTCCCTGGCCGGTCGACTGCGTGAACTGCGTAACAAAACCCTGGTTCTGTTTTCTGCAGTGCAATGGGTCATCCATTTTTCTTCATTCCTTTTCTACATTCTTAAAACCTGATTAGCAATCTAAATCATGGATAAAACAAGCTAACAAGATTCACTAATGTGCATTTATTTCAAATCTAAACAAGCCATTAATATCACAAAACATTAGGTGAAATCATAAATGCATTTCATAAAACTCACATTCAAAGCTAAAAATATCAAATCATCCACTTGCCTTGGGTCTCAAATCAATAGAAAACAAGCTCCTAACCACACTTGCAAGCCAATAACACAATCTCTACAAAAAAACCCCCAAAACAAACCCTAAAATGGGTCAAACCAAGCACTAAGAAGAGAGAGCTCCCAATAATGAAAATGGAGCTTCTCAAGGACTATAAGAACACAAATCTAGAAGATTAGGGAGAGAACTTACCAATAGGTGCTCTAAATGAGCAAGGCAAGCTAAATGAGGATCTTAGAGAGAAGAGATTTCTTCAAAAATGGTACCAATGGAAAGCCCTTGAATGGTGAAGAAGATGATGAAGTCCTTTTTTATGTTGGTGCAAGCTTGGTAGTGTCTTGATGATGGAAAAGCAACAAGAAGAAGAAAGGAGGAAACAAACCCTAGACAAGAGAAAGTTGCTGGAAAAGAGAAAAAGGGAGGGGAAGAGCTCTCTTTTATAAGCAACACAAGTGGGCTCTACTAACTAGCAATCTTGTTGGGCTAAAATAGTAGTTTTCGAGACCTCGGATGAAAACGACGAAGAAGGAAGAAATGATCGTCGAAATTTCTACTTTCCAAAAAGTATATGTTTCGCAGGTTTCGGGAATATTAAATATTGGGTGCAGATTTAGTGTAAAAAGACTGTTTTGCCCATGAAGTTAGAAAAGTCGAGTTTCGGGATTCGGGACGGGAACGGGATCAACATGAAAGTTGAAGGGATTAACAAAATAAGTAAATCGGGATAAAACACTAAATCAAAAGAATCTCAAGTAATCCCCCAAGTACACGTAAGTCATAAAAAGGAAGCCTTAAAGGGCCCCACTAATTCAAAGGCACTCAAAATTCCCAAAGCTATGACAAAGCTATTTTAAACCAACTAAACCAAAATCCACTAAACAAGTTCAAGGCTAACACGCGACTTAATTAGTACTAATCGAAGTCACTCGGGTCGGGGTCTTACACTTCTCCCTTCAGCGAACCCTCTCTCTTCTCTTAAAACCTATCTATTCTCTGACGAATGTGAAGGTGGGAGATGAGAGAAAGGGGCCTCTATTTATAATGGAAGAAGGCCCCTTTCGAATTCCAAAGGCGCACGTGCAAGACATCGCTTCGAGTACTGTGCACGTCTCTTCAAGTTGATTGGACAGCCAACTAGGCAGAGACATGTAGCGCCACCGATACGTCTTTTGCATCGATCAAGACGCCCTATTAATTACCTCGGGCAGGCGAAGCGGCGATGTGACATGATGATAGAGTTCGTATGTCACTTACCGATATAGGATACAATACAAGCTTCAGACACCGAGATCAAATGTTCGAAAGGCTCTCCCATCATAATACTTAGCTTCTGACCTCAAAAAGTTAGAGAACTCTAAGAAGTCAGAAGGTAAGGGGCAATTGTGTGGGACATTTTCAAAATATCGAGATTATCCTAGTTTCGATAAGAGTACCAGCTAGGCATGTCTTGGTCTCGGTGAGATTGTTCTAGTTTCGGTAAAGGTACCAGTTAGGCATGTCTCGGTCTCGGTGAGATTGTTCTAGTTTCGGTAAAGGTACCAACCAGGCATAATGCATCTCGGCAATAGTGCCAAAATGCATCCATATTAAGGTCATACTTGACCTTGGTACCGACTTCAATTCAGTTCGGTTGACCGAGATGAGCACTGACTCTTAATCAGTTACAAATGTACCTCTATAGAGGCTCAATCACGTTACAGAACGTGTTGAGAGACGAGGACATGCATTGGATAGAGATAAGAAGTTATCATTTCCCGGTGGTTACATCCCTTCCAAGAAATCACGGTAAGGTCTGATGGGACTTTACCACTAAGAAGTCAGGGTAAGGTCCGATGGGACTCTACCTCCGACAAACCAGGGTAAGGTCTGATGGTACTGTACCTCCGAGTCACAAGACTCCCATCCTATATATACAAGGAGCAAATCCAGAAGAGGTGTGCTTACGCTCACGCTTATACTTACTCGCTTAAGCACACATACTCCCAAAATTTCTCTTTTCTCTCCCTCATTCATCCTTTGTCTAGTTGCAAAACTAACTTAGGCATCGGAGTGCCTTTGGCTAAGTGCAGTCAGGGTCTCTGATCTTTCATTCTCCTTACCTTTCAGGTTTCAGGCATCCAATTATTCCCAAGAAGATTTCCATCCGTCTAAAAAAGTCCGTAATTATTTAGGCACGCACAAATACAATGGGGCACTTTTTTTTTTATTATTTTGCTAAAGACGCCCGGAGAGTTTTATAGCACTCAGGTACATACACCTCGCATGAAGGAATTCATGTGAGGTAGAACATGGGGCCCACTTGGGGTCAAATCTAAATGGGGCCCTCCCCTCCCCTTCCCCCACCAAAAATAAAAAATTAAAACACACTAGATCCGTTGGGTTTGCATTGATGATAATTAGCTAGACTATTGATCGAGAGTCAATTTTTTCATTTATAAACCATTAAACTTAGGGGCCACAAATGAAGGGGTGAAAGACATGGGATTGGCCCCCAAACTTGATATCCAATCCCATAGCAAACAGTTCTTTCCATTCCCTCTAATCACATCATCACTGGGGCCCCATCCAGCTACCTCGCATAGAAGTTATGTACAAGGTATATGTATATATATCGCTGATCCACCGGGCACCTCACTATGGAGCCTGCCTGGGGATAAGACCACATGGATTGGAATATCTATGTGTGCCCAAGCAGCGTACAAAATTTGGGGCCCACCCGATGATCAACAACCCACAAGTTTCAACGGTTTTATATTTAAAGAAAAGTTGTTGTCCATCACATAGTCTAATCCATTCGGATGGGTAAGCTCCGAAATCCAGTGACTATTGGGGGATCCTATTTTTATGGTCCACTCGGATGGATAATTAGGTGGGCCCCCGCTACGTGGTGTGCACCATAAGATCTGTACACATAGCGTGCATAGTGTATGGATAGTGCTAGACAGTTGTTGGGGCCCCACAGATCATGAGAGGGGTGGGGATGGAAAGATCCAAGTGAGACAACCCCATATATGAAATTTCAAGTCAGTCAAAAGATCCTAGCCCCTTCATCGGTAGCCCACTAGTTTAATGGAATTTTTTTTTTTTTGGTTTAACAGTCGATCCAACAGTCGAGTCTTGATGGATTAGTGCAAGCTCCATGAGATCCACGAGATATATGGGGGTTTTATATGGGCCACTTGGATTGATCGCCAAGTGGGCCCAAGATGCTGCTCGCTAAGGAGGTACTTATTTTAAGGGTTTCAGAGTTATCCAAATCCTAACGGCCAAATAAAGTGGGATGGTGCCAAATTTTGCTTGATTAATCGAATGGCCTGCAAGTTGGATAAGTGCCTACTTTTGATTAGTGTTAATTTACAAAAAGGAGCGAAGGAAAGTGCTCAAAAGCCTTTGAACCTTCTCCCATTACATTTTTTTTTTTTTTTTTTTTTTTTTTGGTTGAATTCTCCCATTCCATTTAATGACGGGAATGGTAGCTTGAGATTTGAGAAACCAGTGGAACATTTCCCTTGCCTTGTTGGAAGACTAGTAATAAAACGAATCTTAACTCAATTCCATCTTAAGGTTAGGAACAGTGGCCAAGAAAGACTACAACAATAGTCGGAGGACAGTGTTCTCTCCTATGAGCAGACTACATATTGTTAAAATGCAGTAAAATTTGTGGGGCCTAGTTAGATATATGTCTATCAATGGAAAGAAGACAAGATGGAAAGGTCTAGTCATGAACAAGGGGAAGACAAAGGGCCAGCCCCACCTTATTCCTAGCCGTTGACTAAAGAGCCTGAAAGTTCAATGGCATCTACACTCTAGATTTTTTTTTTTTTTTTTTTTTTTTTTTATTCAATCCAACTGTGAGTCAAGGTTCAATGAGTGTTAAGTTGTCCTACTGCCGGATCATGGGATGAGTAGAGTATCCAAGGGGCTGAACAAATTAAAGATAGGCCCAAGTGAGTCCCATAGGTAGGAGAACTTTTTCCAGTCTATCAATGCTTGTTCCTTTACCAACCTCTGCGTGACATATGGTTTGTCAAAGTTAGATGGTAAAAGCTGTCAAAAACTGCATAACATAGGATCCATTGATTCAAAAAAGCCCAATTAACAGGCGAACAAGTCTTCTTGAGAGGCGATTATAACAGAGGCAGTGAGGGACTACCAAATGCGATAAGGGATGAGTAGAGCTGAAATAGAAACGTCATTTGGCATCTCACGGGATTGAAAAACCACACATTGGTCTGGATCATTGTAGTGTACACCCCACATATCCACTCATTAATTCTTACTAGCTATATCTAACTCAAACCCTATATTTTATTCTACAATAGCTCCTAAATGAGAAAATTAATCTCACACCTTTGTACTAGGCTGTTTTCAATTTTGAGTTGAGAACTTCTCCAATCTTAAACCTACTGGACTTAGAATTTATAACTTTGTCCTAGACCTACTAATTTTTAACCCTTTTGACTCAAATGCCTTCATCCAAAGTTCGCAAGTTTTCCTTTATACAAGCCTAGTAAGATGTCAAAATGTCTCGAGTTCTCCTTTTGTTTGATGTCTGCCAACTTAATTGCCTTGGCACCTTGTCATGTGTGTTTTCTAGATTAAAAATAAATGAATAAATATATAAATAAATCTGTAAACTCTCTCTCTCTCTCTCTCTCTCTCTCTCTCTCTCTCTCTCTCCCTCTTCCCGAGATTTTAGGAGTTTCCTTAGAAGGAAAATGGTATATAGTGAACATAACTACCATAAATTCGACCTTGTTTCCTAAAAAAACAATATTCATGTTGTAAGCATCGCTCTATGTTGAAAGATGAATTGGTAAGAGGAAATGTGCTACCATAAATAGATTTGTAGCACGTCAAGCCATGTGCAAAGTTCTATGCCAAAAAAAAAAAAAAAACTTTGTAGCAGCGAAGTGAAAAATTGCACAATCTAGGATGGAGGTGTAAATGCTAAAAAAATGTTTGCCTACTCGAAATTTGGGGCACGTTTGGGAACAGTGATAGTTGTTATATGATCGGGGCTGTACATTTTCCCTGGACATCTTCAGAAGTGTTAGCTCAAGCAGTGACGGATAGAGGACCGAGAGAGCACATATATTCTCCTATTTGGACTTTTAAATGGTCAAGATCTGAGGTTTTTGCCCTCTTTTTTTCTTTTTTTAGTAAACATCAGATTACATGTCAGGCTCAATCCAACCTAAACCAACTTCCAATTAACCTGAACTCAACCTGAGTTTGGATTGGGCAGGCACGCACCCACCAAAACCTGAAAATACCTGTAAGATCCGGCCCCACCATTAATTATATTTATTATTAAAATATTAGTATTATATTAATTTAATGTATTTTAGTTATTTAAATGGGTAGGATTAAGTGGGGCACACGTTAGATTAAGTGTGTGAATCTGTGAGTTGGGCTAATGGGTAGATGACCTGACCCGTAGTTTTGACCCAATAACTTAAGCCCAGAGAATATTCCCTTTTAACGTAATCCCCTTTATTACGAACACACATCTTTATCCCTCTCCAGTATTTATCCCTCTCCACTTTCGTCTGCAACTCCTCCCGTGACGGCTCAACTTTCTTATCTCAGGTAACCCTCTCCTCAAATCATTAGGAGTAAATCTGTACTTTTAGGTTATCTTCTTAATCTTTCCAATATTAGATTTTTTTGTAGGAATATCATAGATCTGCTCATCTGAGCATTTCTTTCTCATTTTCTTTGTCAGATTGGTGATAGGATTATCCTCGAGCGCTGTGGGAATCTCAGTTTGGGTATTGGTTAGGATCTGTTGCATTTCAACCCCGATGAAAGGCAAGTACCTAACCATAATTTATAAATTTAATATGTGTGTTGTTCCATGATTCGTGTGATGATACATGTAGAAAACCTTTATGCCTTCTCTTATGATAATTCTGTAATGCGATTTTATTATGCAATGAGATCAAAGATTTGGGGCCAATCGATCTTCTCGTACTGATGATACCATTACAAATGGCTATTACCGCAACACTTTGTTTGGATCTCAAAACCCATTTTTCATCTTCTGTTGTTTGGTTTTCAAAACCTTGTTTTTATCTTCTGGAGATTTGTGTTTAGAAATGTAAGACCATTATTTTAAGTGATCTTGTTGGATAGGCAAAAACCACCCAATTAATGGAGTAAGGAGAACTGGATTTGTAACAGGGGAAAACGCAGCAGTTTGGGACTGTCCCTGTTTTGACCATGGAACACAGGTGGGGCCACTTGATGCATGATCAGGTCCGTGAATCTGATAGGGGACCCAGGGACGACTTTGTTGGTGGTGGACCCGTGGGGATTGGGTCCCATCTGGCCCACCACCTATTAGTTTAGAGAAGCTGGGGCGAAGTTGCAAGTTGAGTGTTTTTGCTTGGACAACATGTAGTAGTGGGACCCATTGGGGGATCTGATCACAAATCTAGCCAATCGCATGGCCGTGTATGGCTGGGCGACCTTGTTAGTAAAGACTGATCTTGACTCTTGATCAGCAAGACCCACTATTCGTGTGGCCCAAGTTTTTGGCGTCGTGCATCAACACAGAACTCGTTTCTATAAATAAAAGTTTAGTCTTTGTAACTTGTGAGAATGGAAGAGATAAGATGATGTCATGTATGGGAAAGATGTTGGTGATGTGGAGCGAGATGACTGAAGTTGTACATTGTACATAACTTGACTTTATATATATATATATATATATATATATATATATGGTGAGAGAGAGAATAAAGGGGTGATGTGGGGTGAGATGAGTGAAGGTGTGCACAATACACAATTTACTTTATATATATATATATATATATATACACACGTATGTACCATTAGTTTTAGAATTTGAAAAAAAGGCCCCTATAGTTTTTTATAATGAACTCAATTTGAACCCTTTTGGTTATTAGAATGTGGAAAATGTTTTAAGTGGGGTTCTAGAGTTTTCTAACATTATAAATTAAGACTATTATTATTATTTGTAAATTAATATTAAATGATATCATTGGGTTTTAATGTGTTACAATTATACTTTTGTACTTTATTATTAGATTTTTTGACCAAGTAAATACCGTCTGAGCACATGGTATATTACTAACATAGGGTTTAATACTTTGTATGACCTTAAGGAAATCCTAATGGATTTGAGCTCAACCCATCTCTATTGGAAAACCCTTAATTGGGTCTATGCACCATTAATGAAGAAGGGATGCGTTGATCTTATATTTATTAGAGATTCATGTGGTTGTTGGGTGCAAAACCTTATGTTTAACCTTAGGATTGATTCGTAATTATGTCTTAACCTTCGCATGCATATCTTAGTTTAGATTATGTATTCTCTTAGATGCATACCCTATTGTATGTTATGGACTATGAGGTGACTTGGCAAATTATGTATAATGATTTGATTATGATATGGATTGTGAAATGGCCAGCACTTTACTTTGACTTAGGACTCTTGTGTCGGAGCTTTATTATTCAGGTCTATTATGCTTATATGTTTATATTTATGTGGGTCATTTGTGGACGACTGCAGATCGATATGTGGACGGTTGATCACCGATGTATCCGGATCACTTATAATCCGCTTTGAATGTGAACAGGTTATCCTGAGTTGTTTTATATGATCGGTTTATGACCACCGACTATGTAGACGGGCTTTCCCGATTTATTTAGGGCTGACCACCCACAACGGAGACACTTGTCTTCGTGTAAATTATATTGCTCCATTTGTTTTATTTGGATTTATGTCATATGTTCATTCGTTTTATATCTTTGTCATTACTCTTATATAATCACACTTGTCTATATTCTTTTCGTTGTTGTATTAAATTTCGAATTATGATTATGTACTTGCTATTTACTTTGTAATATTTTGGGCATAGGTACCGAACCCTACTTTACCGAGGAGACGAAGGAGGGTCAAACGTTTCAAACGTTTAAGCCAACTGATGAACCCAAGTGGGATGCCGGAGATGGCTTCGGAGCCGTCTAAGCCTGCATTAGAGAGATCGTCATCTTAGCAATTCTTTAGATGAACTTTCTTTTAATGATAAACCTTTCCTAGTAATGATTTAATTTATTTTGCAACTTTAACTATTAATGTTTATGTGATTTTCGTGTTGGATCTTATCTATGAACTTTGAATACCAATTGAATAAAGCTTCCGCTACATTTAATGAAATTTATTTTGACTCACCACAGGTTGAAATTTTTTTTGTGGGTCCGCTTTTTGGAAGCTTGTGTTGTATTAAACACAGGAATTTGAATTTAAATTTTAATTTTTCACGTTTTTCCCAATTCTTATTTTTGGGGACGTGACAATAACCATGTTCAAATAAGCTGGAGCAACAGGGGAAAGTTCAGTTCAGATCAGGTGGACCTCCAAGGTAAATGGGCCTTGGTCCCACCTGAGACCACATTTATTTGGTATGGACAAGTTAACCTGAATCCTTAATTCTCAGGTGACGTTAGGGGGGTTGAAGACACTCGGAGTACCATAAGGGGGCTTAAGTTAGTAACTTTGGAGGGTTGGAAGCTTTGTCTATTCCAAGCCATTTCTTAATCAGATTGGAAATGTCACATTAGATGACTACACAGGTGGAAAGAGAAACATACTGCTTACAAATCCATAACTGAAACAAATCCAAACAGATTGTTAGGATTATGAATTAAAGCCTGAGATTAGTCCAAGCAGCAATTCAAAGCTTGGTCCTTTACCCAATATAAAAAAAACACTCAATGCTTGGTCAATTGAAAATGTCTGTAAAGTTCTATATTGCTCCGATCAAGACAGCAGCTGATATTATTATATAGGAAAATCATATTTATAAGCACCTTCCTGCTACAGGCTCGTCAGCTTAGAGGAAAAGCAAATGCTTGGTTTCATTCTACCTAAGCTTTTAGGACAAAGATCTGGAAAAAGAGAAGGTTTTGGCCCTGTTATGGAAAACAAGAGAGACAAAAAGCAGAAATGACTGTAAAACCATTTTTCAAACAGTGTATACACAGAGACATTAACAAACAAACAAATGAATGCAATTTACATTTGCAGGATAACAGAACCTTAGGAAAATGGTTCATTTCATTTCTCATGTTTAATTATCAGTACCTTCTTGATCTGCTACAAGCATAAGCATCTCTAACCTCTTGTCAAATAGAGATGCACTCTCATCTCTCTTGTCAAGTTCAGCGGCTTCTGCCTCCAGCCATTTTTCCCGCAAATCATCGAGAAGGTTTGCCTGATCAGTTTTCCCCCCAGCGCCTGGTGCACTTGGGAGGGTGGTGCGCATTGAGGAATCTCCGGATGGGGGAGGTAGCACCAAAAGCAATGCACGGAACTCACGTGCATTGGCAAATGTCTCAAAATTAGATGCAATTGCATCAAGACAGTATTCTCTAATCTTTAGAACACCATACCTAAAATGCAACCAAGCAACATCAGCATTATCTCTTAAGAAAATAATCCTTCATATCCTCCTATTCAATTCTACATTGCCTCTCATGAGCATAGCTAGCCAACTGACTCAGACTCAACTAGGCACACCAAGTCAACTTAGCAACTTGGGGAGCCAGTTCACTTTTGTATTTATATTAAGAAAATACATAATATAGCAAACCCACAAAAACCTCTACCACCCCAAATACATAATATAACAAACCCACAAAATAAACCCCCCCGCGCGCAAAGAAGGAAGAAAGAAAAGGTAACCCTCTTATAACATAGAACAAAATAAAGTAATGACTCACAAAATCCTATTTCAAGAATGTTCAGTCCTAAAATATAAAGTATATCAGAGCCGAGCCAAGCAAGCAGGCCACACACACACATACTTACATACATATATATATATATATATATATATATATATGAGGAATGTTCATGTGCATTTATCCTTCACCCTATGGTGAGGGACACATGCATAATTGGAAATATTTTTGTGCAACAGCGGAAAATCCATATATGGTCATTTGCAGAGGAGGAATGTTCATGTGCAAAAAAGGAAAGGCATTGTATGTATCCCTTACCATATGGTGAGGGATGGATGCACATGAATATTCCTACACACACACACACAACACATGTATATAGCACAAGCACACCGACACACCAAGAGTCATACACGTGACCCAACTCCACCTGCTCCGGTGCAATCAACTAGGCTGAGTCACCAAGTAAACTCATCGGTAATGTATACTCATGAGTTATTTGTCCATTTGGTGAGAGGTATAGATTAGAGAACTATTACCAATGAGTAAATGAACATTTACTATGAAAGCAACATCATCACTATAATCTTTTCACAATTTTTAAGAGGAACATTGCATGTGAAGCCAACAGATGCACAACACTTAGATCACTTATCCTGAGAAACGCACCTTGTTTCATTAGGTGGGAACCATATACATGGAACCCCTTTTTTTTTCTCTTTTTCCCTAGGACCATTATGTCAATCCAAGCCCAAGCAAGCCCAGGCCCATTTTGGGCCCAGACTTCATATATTACTTAGTCAAAGCTTCTTAGTCTGTAAAACAGTTTTTTAGGATCTGATTAGTGATACTTACATGTAATCAGGGATTTCATCCCCTTTATAATGAGAAGAACAGTCGACCAAGGAGGTCACTGCATTCAGCACATCTCTTCAGAATTCTTTCCATCTCTTTAAATGATATGGTATCAAAGCCTTGATATCTAGATCATTCAAGGCATCTTCCATGTCTGGAAGCACTCAGTGCATCTCCGATCATCCTAGATCATCCCAGATCATCTCCCATCCAATGTGGCCCACCTGAGATCTTCTTCATCAACTCAGCGGAACCAGACCATGTTGGTCGACTGGAATTGCCTGTATTTATGGTGATTTTTCAGGAATTTATTTCCCATCCGAAGTAGGTTTTCCATCGCAATTTCTAGTACGTCAGATTTCTCAATCTGATTTCATCTCGGCCGTCTAAAATCAAGGATCTTGGTTATTTTTGGCTGAATCTTCTTCCCTCACTTGCGAAAATATGATGTGCCTTCATACCCTAACCCTGATCTGTCCTATGATGATCTGGTGGGGCTTCCGTTTATGGAATCATACTGACAGAATGGTCGTCAGTCAGTTTTAGTGCAGATCTGTGCACTGTTTCGATTGCACCTTCTCTATTTGTGCATCTTCTTCATTATCAAACACATATTCTTCACTGGAAGACATTTTCTGCCACCTGATCGTCTGTGATCATCCCTGATCATCTCCGATCAGCCGTGGCCCACCTGCGATCATCAACCTCATATCAGCAGAAGCAGCTCATCTTGGTCGCCTGGGTCTCTTCTTATTTCTGGACATTTTTTCAAGATTTATGGCTCATCAGAGGTAGGCCTTCTACTATTTTTTGTGGAAATTCAGTTTTATCAACTTGTTTTCATCTCAGCCGTCCAGAATTTTGGATTCCTATTGGTTCTGTCTGGGACCACTTCCATTAGGTGCGAAAATAGTCCACCCTTCCATCCCCACCCTTTGATCTGGCCATTGATCATTTGCTGGGGAACACGTGGGAATCTACCCACTGAACGACAGGGACGACTTGCACTCTGTTGTGCGATTTTTTTGTTCTAGCTATTTTTTATGCTACAGTACTATGCTGTGTGATATCTGCATTGTGGTCGTGTTTCTGCTGCTTGGAGAAACTTGCATTTTCTTCTCAATACAACAACTGTGAGAATTTTCTTTCTGGTCCGGCTGTTCTCTGTTCTTGTTCCTTTCGGTGTGAAGTTTTTTTCTCTTTGGCTGCTCATCATGGACAAATCTGACATTAAAATGATTAGATTTGATGAAACCAATTATACCTCCTGGGCCTTCCAATTTCAAATTTACTTAGAAGGCAAGGAACTCTGGTCATATATTGATGGATCTGAACTTATACCGGCAGAAGATGACAAAAAGATTTTAGCTTGGAAAACTAAGGATGCTAAAATCAAATCCTGGTTGTTAGGCTCGGTTGAGCCCCATTTTATCCTCAACCTCCGACCTTGCAAAACTGCCAGGGAAATGTGGGATTATCTTAAGAAGATCTATCAACAAGGCAATGCTGCTCGTCAATTTCAATTGGAACTTGACATTTCTCAATTCACTCAAGGCACCCAGTCTATTCAGGAGTATTACAATGGTTTTCGACGACTGTGGTCAGAATATGATGAGATTAAGTTTGCCAAGGTGTCTGATGCACTCCTACCTGAACTCCTTCCCTTACAACAAAGTAGCCATCGGGATCAGTTTGTAATGAAACTTCGTCACATCTCTTCAGAATTCTTTCCATCTCTTTAAATGATACATTACACAATGCACACTTACTAGTGGCCTAACCCATGTGGGGGTGGTGATGTACAGTTTAGGTCACCAGTCTTATGCAAGCCCTAGGGATAGTGCTTGCGGGAAAGTACCGAAGCACGTGTCTGTAGACACTTCAAACGTGTTTCCGCAAAGACTTCAACACGAGGAAGTACCTATTTGAGGGAAGAAAACCCATGATAATTATTATTCCAATACTCAGTTTGAGATTTCCATCTCTTACATTGCATATAAATACGAAGAAAAACTTGGTAGCTAAGAAACCTAACCAAACTAGGAAAGTAAATAAGGAAATAAGAAATCTAAACCTAATTAAAATTAGAAATATGCTAACTAATAATTAAGGAAAGAAAATAAATAAAATAAATTTCCCTAAGCTATCTTGGGCGGGACCAATTGTGGGCCCGTTCTGCATCATTCCTAATGCGGACAGCATAGGAGGATGTGGGGCGGACGATGATAGAAGATGAAGATAGGAAAAAATTGGGTTCTCACCAAACTTTAAACCAGGAGGCATTAGAGATCTCGAGAAGAGAACTTGAAGAAAACTCCATCATTAACCATCATTAATTAGCCAAAGAGGCTTTACATCATTACATAGGAAAAGAAATAACCATAGGACTACATCAATTTCCCTCTGATTGAAAGAAGAGCTTGTCCTCAAACTCAGGTCTTCTTCATGTTGCCTCTATAGACATGGTCTACTTGAAGAGGGCCCTTTGTGATACTCCTCGAACTCGGGTCTTCTTCATGTTGCCTCTATAGACATGGTGTACTTGAAGAGCATCCTTTGTGACACTGGATCTTGATCCTTTCTTTGGTGGTTCCGGCCTCTTTGGATGGAGTGACTAGCTTTCCACCATGCGGGAACGTGTATGAGTTGTCACGCATACCATGAGTTCCATTTTTGTCATACATCCATAGGTGGCCCAACAATATCACCGATATCCATTGGTAGCACATTGCACCAAATTGTGTCTTCATAATCTTCACCAATGGCAAAAGTAACTTGGCATGTATGTCGCACTTGCACTTCATCACCTGTCATTAGCCATTTGACGAAGTAGGGACGATTATGGTTATAAAGATCAACAAGAGCTTGAGAGATGATGTTTTCACAACTTCCGCCAACAATCACAACTATGCAATTTTGCCCATGCATTTTACCTGTTGAGCGAAAAATATTTTTCCACAACCATTTCTTCTCAACAATGGGTTTAGTCTCCTAGAGAACCATGAGAGCTTCACCATCCTTTTCGGTTTTTATTTCCTCCACTTCTCTATTTATGTCTTTAGGATCATCTTGTGTGTCCGGCTCATCATGTGCACCTTCCATTAGTTTATTCATTTTGGACATTCAAATAAACGATGCCCCTTTTGTTTACAATGAAAACATGTGATCTTATTCTGATATTCGGGCTGGGAGAAAAAAACTTTCCAAAGAACTACCACTTGGTTTAAAACCTTGCGCGTTCATGGGGTCTTTGTGCAATCCATTTAGATGCACTAAATTTTCGGGCTTGATAATTGGCAATGTCCTCTGCCCTAATGGCATGTTGGATGATCTCATCAACATTATCAAAAAAATTTAATGCAAGTATATGTTGGGTGTATATTCTCAACCCATGAAAATATTAGTCAACCAAAACATAATTAGCCTCATTTAAACCACAACGAGCTTGCATTGTCATAAATTCTTTAGAGTACTCAACAACTGTGTTGGATCCTTGTTTCAAGTCTTGAAAGCTTGAACATAGATCTTGAGTAATTGACGAGGAGGAATTTTTGTTTCAAAAGGTTCTTCATTTCAATCCATGTCTCAACCAGGTCTATGTTTTGGTTCCTCCTTTTGTTTTGCAACTCGGCCCGCCATGTCGCAACATAATTGCGAAATCAAGTTGCTACCAAAGTGACATTATGGCCCTCAGTCATTGGCTTATGTGTGAAAATATTTTCAACACGCACTAACTAATCCATAAATTCATCCATTTTTAGTTTTACATCATATTTGGGAATCATGAGTTTAATTCCTAAATCTCAATCAACATTGCTTGCGGGTTGATCTCATTGATGCCGAATATTTCTTCCATCATCTCGGCAATTATCCCCACGCTGATTATTTTCCAAATTTGTTATTCTAGTATCCATCCTTCCAAAAGTTTCTTTGAGTCAAGCAATTGTTGCGGATAATTGAGTAATAGCACCAGATAATTCCGCAACGGTTTCATTCAATTCCTCCATGGACGTGGATAAAGACTCCACTTCCCCCTTCTTATGAGCCTTTTTTTTTTTAAATGCAATTGAAAAATTGACTGACCTGATTTGTAGATCTGCTCTCAATGAATCTGAAATCCAAAGTTCGCTTGAGTCCGTAATCGCAGAATCAAGCTCGGCCGTTGATCTAGTCAAAGTTCTTCCTTGACTGTCTTGATCTGAAAGTTACTGTTGGGTTTCAGACTGTAGATGGATCAGATGAACTGACCCGAACCTGACTTGGAATGCCTTGGCTCGGCTTGAGTTTAGGCAGGCACGTGTCCAACTCGATGACACATGTGAGCCTCCTTTCTCGTGTTTCGCACTTGAAGAAAAGAGAAAAGGGCTTTAACCTTTTCGGTTCTGTGCTCCAACGAAGAGGAACAGGAGAGCCCCTTTAGGTTCTATGTTCCCACGAGAGGAGGGGGGCGGGGGGGTGGGGGCGCTTTGATGCAAGCAATGAGGTCTGTCATTACCCATCAGCATACAGTCTTCAACAAGCTTACAGATCTTCACAGTGAAGGTTACCAATGTTGTCAGCACAGGAGGATGGATCCATCACCAAGCACTTGAGAACATAACTGTGATGAATGGCTTTAAATAAAAATGGCTTTAAAGAACATTAGGGGAGCATGGGACGTCCAACACTACAGCTCTGAAATTTGAGAGAAATTCAAGCACTTCTCACTGCAACTCAAAAAAGTCCAAAAAACTGTGTAAGATCCCTGACCCTAATTGTGTGATTAGTGTAATTATAGTTAGTCTTGTGTGATCGGAGTCCCCCTCAAGGGTAAAGGAAAGTATTATAATGTGGCGATACGCCCAGCGTTGTTATATGGATCAGAGTGTTGGGCAGTAAAGCATAATCATATTAAGAAGATGGAAGTTGTGGAGATGAGAATGCTCAGATGGATGTGCGGGATCACAAGGAGAGATAGAATAGGAACGAGGAGATTAGGGGCAAAGTAGGAATAGCACCGATTGAAGATAAAATGAGAGAAAATCGACTGAAATAGTTCAGCCATGTTAGAAGGCGTCCAACGGAGGCACCTGTTAAAAGGTGTGAAAGCATGGAGATTGCCAGGAGTAGGAGAGGGAGACCCAAGAGAAGTTGAAAAGAAACTATTAAACATGACCTTGCCTACATGGATCTAACGGAGGACATGGCCCTAAACAGATTTGATTGGCCTCGTCAAATCCATATAGCCGACCCACCTAGTGGGAAAAGGCTTGATTTTGTTTGGTTTAGTGTAATTATAGTTAGTCAATTGTGTTTAGTGGCTTAGAGAGTCAATTTTAGCGTTAGTAGGGCCCGCGAGTTTCATTGCGTTCAGAGCAAGTTTGAGTGTAGTAGGGGGGTAGTTTGCAATTTTAGAAAATTAGGGGGGGTTCATTGTAATTTTAGGATTTCTGCAATTTTGGGTTGTATTGGGTAGATTTCAGCTTATACTTCATTTTTCATTAAAGGCACATCGAGATCCAGTGGCCTAAAACCCATCAAATTCCTCATTTCATTCTAGTCCCCAAGGCCCCTTAGAGCCCCATTTTTGTAATTCCCCAAAACTTCTACTACAAGAGGGGGATTGATCTCGTTTTCCCTAATTTACTCTTCCTCTTCCATTTTTCTCTTTCCCTTCCTCCATTTCTCCTGCATTCTCCACTGATTTCCAAACTTCCAAGCCAAGGGGGTTACCTCCCCCTTGGTCATCTCCCCCATCATCTTCTCCAAGTTCTTCTTCCTCTCCATCCATTTGGTATGCCTCCCCAAAACCCTAGTAGTTTCACTTCCATCATGCTAGAAGCTAGCATGTTAGCTTAAACTCTTGTTTCTACTTGTTTTGGTTGTAGGGGTGAGCTCTAAGCTCCATTTTTTTTTTGTGGATTGGCTTTTGAGAGTTTCGTGGATTAGGGTACCAAGCTCCAAAAAGAGGATTTTTATCCAAACAAGGGGAAGTGAACATTTGTATTTAACATGATATGCATGTGCTCATAGGTTGATTCCATATATTTAATTCAAGTATCTACCTTCTCAAGCTCATTTGTGTTTAGGGGGTGTTTGGAAACGAGATATTTTAAGAGATTTTGCTATATTATCTACTAGTTTAGAATGTAATCTATTCACCTAAAAAGGAGGTGTTTAGAAGTATTTTACAATATCGCGCTTTCTTCCAAAAACCTTCATATTACATGATTCGAGGATATACTAAATTAAATAATCTAAAAAAAAAATTCTAAATAAAAATGGATAGTTTGAGTAAAAACTATTGGAGAATTCATGAGCAACTATTAATTATAATGGCTTGCTATAAGTTTTAACATTTATGACCCCCATTATTAGATTAGCCCTACGGTGCTTACAAATTTAATGTGGGGTCCTATAGCCATATCATGATTACATAGCCCTTGTTAATTATCAATATTAGGTGGGTCCTACAAATGTCACGCTAGGAGCTTTCATTGTGATTTCCAACATTAGGGGGGTCCCATGCTACCAAAATTAGTCGGGTCCCATGATTACCAAGATTGAATTGTGTTATTGTAATTATGAGTTTGCCACCATTAAATGGGTCACACTATTTGATAGATCCCTTAGAGTTGATATGACTACAAACATCAAATGGGTCCCACAATGATTTCTCATATATATATATATATATATATATAAACTAGATTGGGCAATTTGTGATAATCACCATTAGATGTATTACAGTATAGTTACCAACGTTAGGTGGACCCACCTTAATTAAACAACATTGCTTGGATCTCATGATTTAGCATTTAATCTTATATTTTTTTTAACAATAGATGGGTCCTACCATGATTATTAATACCTTTGATTACTAATTAGTGGGTCTTGCATTGGGTTAATTGATTACATTTTCTCCATTTCTTGTTCGGTATATCATCTTGTGAGTTTTTTTATAAATTGCCAAACACTTCAAAGGTATATTAAAATCAGGGAAGATTGCCAAACACCATAAGTGGCACAATATAATAATATGCACTATTTTATTCTATGATGATGAAATCTTACAATATTTAAATTTGTTGATATTATACTATGCATTAATCCAAACATCCCGTTAGTTGCTAGGGTTATTCGATTTTAATGGTGGAAATGTGCAGTGGCTTTTATGGACATGTATAATGTGATGGATATGTGATGGATAGGGAGTTCCAGGTGCCCAAATTTGAATGCCCAAAACCCATTTTCTGTAGGTGAAGAGAGATTTCCCAAGATCTAAACCAAAACAAATAATAAAACTGATTTCTGGGAACATACGGCCAACCGTAAGCCCCCAGGCAATCCCAAGTTCAGTTCTTTCTTAAAAATGGGACTGATAGGATTTGAGCTATGGGAACATACGGCCAACCGCTAGCCGTGTGGCTGACCATACAGATAGCCATAAGACCCCACAGCTAACCGTGATTCGGCTCTGTCTTTGGGTTATTGTAGATGCTGAAACTTCTAATTGACAAGCCTCAATTTACAGTGAGCTCATGGCCATAGAAGACCCTCAAGGCTAACTATGAAGGTTGTTTCCAAGGTTTAGGACTTTGGATTTTTGGAACCTTTACCCCATACCATGACCCCTTGCCTAATTTAACGATGAATATGATTGCAACTAATAGTAAGGGGGATCTCTGAGATTGGTATCCTCTTATGGGTCGTCAAATAGAGCATGTGTGAACCACATTGAGCCAAGCGAGTGGTGCGGTGGATTTCTGGGGTAGCATTGAACTTCAGGAGCACCTATATACTTTACGAGCTATCCGGGACCGTGTAACCACTGGATTGGATAGTATGTTCTTTCACGTGTGGCGACTATGAACCTAGTTTGGCTATTTGTAATTACTTGGTTGACTCACGAACAATTGGGATATGGGTTGTGTTTATTTTTCCGCTTTGTACATGACATGAGCATGTATCATTCCTCCTCGTCAGTTATTGTTGAGTGAGAGTTGGTGTGAACTTATTACAAGCTTAGGGTCTTTGACCAAGACTTGGTTTATCTGTTTGTATCTCATGGAAGATGTTATATTTGGAGGTGTGCCGGGCTAGTTGAATTATATGCGGCTTTGTCAAGGACAACTCGGGTTATGAGATTATGTGTGATCTTTCGATGGATTTGTTACGTGGAGTGGTTTCCTCTTAGCTTTGATTGCCACGTTTCAGAGTGAGAATCTAGTCAGATACTGAGTGTGTTACATGATCTTTGAACTCTTCAAGTCAGGCACCACTCAGATGTTTTAGTCTCCCACAGTTTGGGTACCACTCTGTGGCAAGGACCATATCATTACACATGCATTTACCGTCTGCAGATCGGGTCTTTCGAGGTGGTAGTACGCCACTGGATCACCGCGTAATTCGCTACAAGATTTACATAGGTGTACCGATGTTTTTAGCTGGGCTTTTTCCCATGCACTTCAATTTTCTGCCGACCTTTTTCCCACTCATCAATACTGGGCTTGCCTGGCCATTATGTTTTTGGTTGGGCTTTTATCCCATACAATTAACCTATGTGGGTTGCCTATTTGATAGAGTGTGTAGTTGTAGTCGCTTATGGGATGGTTTATATTCATGCACAACAACTTAGTCTTTCCATTATTGTCAATCTTAAAATCACTATTGCCTTTGCTCATTATTGATGCATCCTATTATGTTATGTACATTTGTTTACCTGCCGGATTTTATAATCCAACGAGCCTTGCGATGAGCCGCTGGTGGAGGTGAACCCAGAGAATACACCAGCTAAGGAGAGTATGACATCGTCCTGTCCTACACTAAAGAGCCGCGCCACATCACCTTTTGAGATAAATTCTTTTGGATATTCATATACTATGGATGTATATCTTTTGTTAGACCAGTGTTTTTGTTGATGGCTTTGTAATTAAACTTTAACTTTTATGTTTTGCAACTTTAATGTAAATGCATCCCTATTAATTGTATTTTCTCTCTTCATTCATTACGCTATCTGTAAGTGCAAAAAATCTCACGGACTTACTTAGATGGATTAAGAACTTCTTTGGAGTTCCTTGGAGAAGATTGAGAGTGCCTGAAACCTGAAAAGGGAGGAAAGAAAAGCAATCAAAGACCCTGGCTGCAGTCAGCGCAACACTCTCCGATGCCTAAGTCAGTTCTGCAACTAAGCAAAGGATGGAGAAGAAAAGAGATAGAGTTTTGGGCGTGAATATGAGTGTGTCTCCTATTTTTTTCGTTATGGAGTTTGATCCTTGTATTTATAGTGGGGAAGTCCTCTGACTTTGGGTAGGGAGTCTCGTGACTCGTGACAGGGAGTCACATCACAGCCCACATTTCTTTAATTGCAATCCCATCGGACCTTACCCTGGCGACTTGATGCAAACGTAGCCACCGGATAATGACAACTTTTTATCTCTACCCGATGCATGTCATCATTACTCAACACATTCTGTAACGTGGTTGAGTCTCCATAGAAGTACAGCTATCTATACTCGTCTCGATAAGCATTCTGGCACTGCTGCTTAGGTGGGAGTACCTGGCCGAGGTGAAGCACCTGGCCGAGGTGGAAGTGTATGGCACTATTGCTGAGATGAGATGCCTAGCTGAGCTGGTATTGTTACCGAGCTTAGGTGCTAAGGCTAGGACCGAGCTCAGGTGTTGAGGAACCGGGCTCAGGTATTGAGGTACTGAGCTGAGATGGTGCTGACCGAGCTGAGATGGGATGACAATCTCAGTATCATGTAGATATCCCCACACACTATCTGAATTATGTTTTATTCTTGGATGCTTCCGTATTTGATTTATGGTGATAGATACCTGATTTATAACCATACCACGAGCGCAATC
Source organism: Camphora micrantha (assembly GCA_003546025.1). NCBI lineage: Eukaryota > Viridiplantae > Streptophyta > Magnoliopsida > Laurales > Lauraceae > Camphora > Camphora micrantha. The sequence goes on along the minus strand of QPKB01000003.1, from coordinate 44,813,725 downwards.
CAACCAAATTGGGTGCCACAAATTTATTAAGGTGGAAAATTTTTAATTGGACCGTAACTTCACGCTCCCTGGGGCTTGGACTGTTTGAGTGGGGCACATGTCGGGCACGTGGAGCATGACAGATTGTTAAAAACTCTTCAAGTAGGGGGCATGTCAAGCACGTGGAGACCCCCATTGGGCTTTCTCTTGTACTCTAAATGACATAAATGGAATAACAAACTAACACCGATTGTGCCTTCCCTCAGCTGGCTTACTAATAAGTGCTTAATTGTTTATAATTTAAGCCCTAATATTCGGTTTATCTTGTGCTAGTTCATGGTTATTTTATTCGTTTTTACATTTTCTTTGTTATTTTTTATGAAAAGGTCAAAAGGAGCTAAAAGAGAAAGAATTTCAGAAATTGATTAATTGAGAGATTCAAGTGGGCCCTCCCCATTCTTTTTGGGGATTTGAAATTCAAAATTAAAGTGGATCCCTAGAAGGAAAGTGTTGACTCATAGCATAAACCAAAAAGGAAAGTGAAACAAAGAAAGAAAGAAGAAAAAAAAACCCAACCATGTGTCACACGCCCAAAGGGGGTCCCACATCTATTACAATACTTTCAAGAATTTCAGAATTTGGAAACTCTTCTCAAGTCCAAGTGGCGCCCATGCATAGAGAAGAAAAGGCAGAAAAAGAAGGAAATTCCCAAGGAAGAGTCCAAGTTAAGCTTAGAAGTCCAAGAAGGGGGTCCCACACTCCATGTTGCACGCCCCATATGGGCCCACTTTTATGATCAAAGATTCAGATTTAGTCCCTTGAAAACAAATCTCAGATTTGTGGGTCCAAGTGAAGAACTTTCAAGAAGCTATAAAGTGGGACAGGAATTAGAAAGTCTTCCGCATCAAGAAAAGAGACTTCTATTCTCATCTAATTAGGAAACCTACTTGTAAAGAAAGCAAGAGATCTAATCATAAAAGGAAACAAAGCCTAAAACGGAGGAAACTCCTTGCTAAAGAGAGCTTTTGCAAAAAGCATAAAAGGGGACCATAGGGTTGGACGACCAGCACCTACCACAAGCCCTAGCAGCCGTACATCACCACTTTGAGGAGCTTTTTGGAGCGAGGAAAAAGCAAGCAAGCTGCTGGCCGTGTCTTCTTCTTCATCAATCCTCTAGTTTTTCTCATATGACTTTCTTTTCTATGTTATTTTTCAATTCCAAACATGAGTAGCTAAACTTTTTAGGGCCAGGGTGTAATTGAAACCCTAGCCTAATTTTATGCAGTCCCTTTCGGCATTCTTTAATTAAGATTTCAGTTTTGTTGGTTGAGTTTCTAAACCATGTTTTTTATTTGCTAAGTTGTGTATATGTCATGCCAACCATGCCATGTTCAATTAAATTTAAGATTAGCTAACTTATCTTTGATTGATCTTGATGTTAAGCATCTAGGGTTTAGAACCATGAATAATCTAAGTATATGCTATGCTTAGACTCATGCATTTATCATTCCCATTGTTTTTATGCATCATGCATGTATTGACTAGGACATATGCCAAGCTTAGTTTTTACAACTTGATGAACAATTCATGTAGTATGTCACTCATGAAGTAGGTTTAAGGGAATCATAATCTAGATACATATGCCATGATCTAGGTTGATAAATGTCACCAATAATTCTGATTTTCTATTAAGGGATAATAAGAGACATGCATAGGATAGGTTAGGGGAGTAGATGAAACCCTAGTTCATTCGTTCTCATTGTTTTCAATCCTAGTAGTATTCTAGTATGTTAGCTTACTTTACTTTGAGCTTTTGATTTATTTTAATAGTTTAATTTACTGTTTTTAGTAATTTCATTCGACCAATCAGCATTCAATCACTTTTTCATCCATTTAATATTCAGATTTTTTTAGTTATTTTTTACATTGTTTTATCACAAATCTTTGTGGGATCGACATCGTACTTACAATTCATTATACTATATAGTGATATTGTACGCTTGCGAGTTTTAAGTTGTGTGCATATTAAGTAGCTTATTTCTAGGTTGCTTAGTGCATACCAAGTTTTTGGCACCATTGCCGGGGACTTGTTTGCATAAAATAGTGTCAAAGCTTGTGTTTAGTGTAGTGTGATAATTTAGTTAGGTCTTTAGTTTAGTTGCTTGAAGTTTTAATCATTTTAAATTGCTATTATTTACTTTCTTATCCTAGTATTCTTCTAGTTCATCCATTTTATTTTGAGTTTTCTACCTTTTCCTACTCTTAACGCATTACTTACTTTGTAGGTGTTTTCTTGCTGCCTTGAATTTTGTCCATGCAAGGTCGGCGATCCCAGGATTTAGCTATCATTGTCTACGATCTTGAAATTGAACGAACTTTTAGACGATCTCGATGGCAAGCTGAGAGGGCAAGATCTAATACACAACCCTCATTTAACTCAGAACTTGAAGAACCGAGTGTGCACGAAAATCAAAGTCCTGAAAGTGAGATGGTTGACGCAGAGGAAGAAGTGGTATTAAACAATCAAAGGAGACCAATGAAAAAGTCTTACATTCCCTTGCACACTGACCAGCCGTCCACCATCCTTCATCCACCTAATATGGCTGGCAACTTCACCCTCACTTCACAACTACTAAACATGGTCCCACACTATCATGGGTTACATTATGAGAATCCTAATCTTCATATTAAGGATTTCTTTGAGCTGTGTGTGGCGCAACAAATACAAGGAGTTACCCCAGAGGGCATTAGACTACGTCAATTACCTTTTTCTCTTAAGGATAAAGCTAAGATTTGGTTAAACTCATTGGATGTAGGTACTATCACCTCTTGGGAGCAGCTAGCTAGCAAGTTTCTAAAGAAATTTTTCCTGCTCAAAAGACAAGGCAGTTAAGAAAAGAGATCCAAACATACCAATAGAAGGATGGAGATCAGTTCTAGGATGCTTGGGAGCATCTTAAGGATTTACTATTGAAGTGTCCACATCACAACCTCACCAAGGATGATCAGGTTCAAGCTTTCTATGAAGGACAGAATGAGCTGAACAAGGGAATAGTAGACTCTGCATGGGGAGGAGCCCTGATGGAGAAAAATAGTGAGGAAGCATATGAACTCTTTGAAACTCTTAGTGAAAACTCACAACAATTTTCTTGTAGGACCAGACAGATCAGTAAGAAGCAAGGAGCATATGAGATCCAGACACAAGGAAATGTAATTGCTCAGATGGGGGCCATGGATAGAAAGACAGACACGATCATCAAAGCAATGGGTTCCAATAGCATGCAATGACATACATCAAAAGAAGTATGTGCTATATGTTCTAACACTAACCATACCATTGAATGCTATCCCATGTCATCTTTTACAGATCAGGAGCATACCAACTATGTTGGTAACACATATCCTAAGTAGAATAATCCCTTCATCAATAGTTACAATTCTGGATGGAGGAACCATCCAAACTTTTCTTGGGGAGGCAATAAGAACAATCAAGGAAATCAACAGCAGCATCAAGGACAGCAAAGAAGCTACCAACACCCCTAAAATAATAATCTCTCAGAACAGTGCACAAAAGCCACCAGAAGATGAGTTCAAAAGTTTGGTGACTCAATTTATTCAGTCATCTCAGGCTAATTTCCAGCAACATAGTCAAGCAATTACCAACACTCAACAGAGTTTGGCAAAGCTAGAAGCACAGGTGGGTCAGATAGCTAATGCCTTGAGCAAAAGGGATGACGGCAAGTTCCCAAGTCAAATTGAAATAAACCCTAAAAATCAAGAGTATCTGAAAGCCAAAACTACCCTCACCAAGGAGCCAGAGAAGGTCTACAGGAGAATGAGACAGAATGGTATGGTCATTGACAACAAAATGGGGCAGAATGAAGATACTGAAAATGGAGACATCAAAGCACAAGACAGTGCAAGGCAAAATGAGATTGATGTGAATCAGAAGAGTGACAGGAAGAGCACAGACACTGTAGCCACTCCTATTCAGGTCACAGCTTCTAAGGAACCAGAGAGAGTGTATAAGCCAATTCCACCTTACCTTAGAGGCTGAGACAGGAGAAGAAAAGTCAGTTCACGCAGGACATATTTGAAACACGGAGGAAGGCAGAGATTAACATCCCACTGATTGATGCTATCAAGCAGATACCCTCTTATGCAAAGTTTATCAAGGAATTATGTACAAACAAGAGGAGATTCAGAGATCGTGAAGATATTAAGTTAACAGAGGAAATCAGTGCAGTTCTGTCAAGAAAGCTTCCTCCAAAACTGAAGGACCCTGGGAGCTTTACGATACCTTGCAAGATAGGAAATCATATGTTTGAGACAGCCTTACTGGATTTGGGTTCTAGTATTAACTTGCTGCCATTTTTAGTCTGAGTATTTTGGTTTAGGGGAGCTTAAACCAACTTCTATTACATTGCAATTGGCGGATAGGAGTGTGAAACACCCAAGGGGCATTCCGGAGGACATTTTGGTGAAGGCAGGAGAGTTGATATTACCTATTGACTTTGTGGTACTAGACATGGAAAGTGCATCAGTGCCACACCACCTTTCTATCATACTTGGCCGACCTTTCATGGCCACTGCGGGTTCCACAATAGATGTACAGAAAGGCACAATCAAAATGAAGGTGAATGGGCAGAAGATTGAGTTCAAAGTGTTTGAAGCTATGAAAATGCCAAGAGATGAAAATTGCTTTCTGATTGAGGTGATTGAGCAAGCTATAGGAGAGGTTTTTCCGAGAGCACATGGGTGCCAAGTGGAGTTGGACACATGCATTAAGCAGGGCCTTACCAAATCTGAAATTGAGCAAGACAGTGATGGGCTTGAGGCAGCACTTATGGAGACTGTAAATCAACTCGAAGTACTCCCCTCCATTCCAAATAAATATTCCAACTCTCATGAAATTCTTGGTTCTTCCACGAAGCAACTTGTTCCTTCTATGATAAAAGCACCAGAGTTGGAATTGAAACAATTACCTGAACATCCCGAGTATGCATATGTGGGAGAGCATGAGACTTTGCCATGTATCATAGCCAGTGATTTGAGTTCTGATGAGGAGAGCAAGTTGTTGAGAATGTTAAAGGATCACAAGACAACATTGGGGTGGAGCATTGCAAATATCAAGGGTATAAGCTCAACCATGTGTATGCACAGAATCTTGTTAGAAGAAGAGTCTAAACCTACACGGGGAAGCACAGAGGAGACTCAACCCTCATATGAAGGAGGTGGTCCAAGAAGAAATACTAAAACTGTTAGACGTTGGGATCATCTACCCAATCTCAGATAGCAAGTGGGTCAACCCAATGCAAGTTGTTCCCAAGAAGAGTGGCATGACAGTGGTAAAGAACGACCAAGAAGAGCTGATTCCTATTAGAGTTGCCACTGGATGGAGGGTATGTATAGACTACCGGAAGCTCGACACAACCACCAGAAAAGATCACTTCCCACTACCCTTCATTGACCAGATGTTAGAGAGGCTAATTGGGCATTCACATTATTGTTTTCTAAATGGGTACAGTGGGTACAATTAGATTGCTATTGCTCCAGAGGACCAAGAGAAGACCACTTTTACCTGTCCATTTGGGACATTTGCCTACAAGAGGATGCCTTTTGGTCTATGCAATGCACCAGCAACTTTCCAGAGATGCATGGTGAGCATATTCTCCATTATGGTGGAGCGATTTATTGAGGTATTCATGGACGACTTCTCTGTCTTTGCATCATCATTTGATAACTGTTTGTATCATCTGGAGTTTGTGCTAAAGAGATGTGAGGAGTGAAACTTGGTGTTGAATTGGGAAAACTGCCACTTCATGGTGAAAGAGGGCATTGTACTTGGACATGTGGTGACAAGCAAGGGGATACAGGTGGATAAGGCTAAGATAGACTTGATTAGCAAGCTTCCCCCACCTACATCAATGAAAGGAGTATGGAGTTTCCTTGGGCATGCAAGATTCTATTGCAGATTCATTAAGGACTTCTCCAAGATTGCACGCCCACTATGTTCATTGTTACAGAAGGAGGTGGAGTTTGTTTTTTATGAAGATTACTCGCAAGCATTTGAGCTGTTGAAGAAGCTTTTGACATCAGCCCTATTATCATGGCACCTGATTGGAGTTTACCACTTGAGCTCATGTGTGATGCCAGTGACTATGTTGTAGGGGCCGTCCTTGGACAGAGAGTAGCGAAGCTTCCACATGTGATTTACTATGCATCCAGGACTCTGAATGATGCATAGCTGAACTACTCTACTACTAAGAAGGAACTTCTTACTGTCATTTTTACACTAGAAAATTCAGATCCTACCTTGTTGGGTCTAAGGCAATAATCTACACAGATCATGCAGCACTAAAGTATCTACTAAGCAACGCAAAGCCAAGGCTAATCAGATGGGTGTTGTTACTACAAGAATTTGACCTTGAGATCAGAGATAAGAGATAAAAGGGCAGTGAGAATGTAGTGGCAGACCACTTATCCAGGTTGCTAAATGAGGAAGTAAGCAAGGGGGACGAAATCCCACTACATGAATCTTTTCCAGATGAGTAACTATTTCAGATTACCAAGCTTCCATGGTTTGCAAACTTGGTGAATTACAAAGTTTGTAGTGAGTTCCCACTGCATTTTACTAATCAAGACAAGAAGAGGATGATTGGCACGGTTCTATTACTGGGATGACCCATATTTGTTCAAGCACTGCTCAGATCAGATAATCAGAAGATGTGTACCAGAAGAAAAAGTTCAGAGCATTTTAGCACATTGTCACAGCAAAGCGTGTGGAGGACATTTTGGAGGAAAGAAGACGGCTGCTAAGGTACTTCAATCTGGTTTCTTTTGACCCTCTATATTTAAAGATGCACATGCTTTTTGTGTAAGTTGTGATAGGTGCCAGAGAATGGGAAACATTTCCTCAAGGAATTAGATGCCACTGAAGGGCATACAAGAGGTGGAGCTCTTTGGTGTGTGGGGGATAGATTTTATGGGACCATTCCCATCATCCTATGGTTATCTCTATATTCTGGTAGGTGTAGACTATGTCTCCAAGTGGGTGGAGGCTATCCCAAGTAAGACAAATGACCACAAGGTGGTTTTGGAATTTCTTAAGAACAAGATATTTGCCAAATTTGGGACACCCAGAGCAATCATCAGTGATGGTGGCAGTCACTTCAAAAATAGGCCCTTTGAAGCATTAATGAAGAAATATGGGATAATTCACAAGATGGCTACTCCTTACCACCCTCAGACTAGTGGCCAGGTTGAAGTGAGTAATTGAGAGATCAAACAGATATTAGAGAAGACAGTGCAGCCCAACAGGAAAGATTGGTCTTTAAGGCTAAATGATGCACATTGGGCATATAGGACAGCCTACAAGATTCCTATAGGCATGTCTCCATATCGTTTGGTCTATGGGAAAGCATGTCATCTGCCAGTGGAATTGGAGCACAGGGCATTCTGGGCAATCAAGAAGTTTAATTTTGATATGAAGGATGCAGGTGAGAGAAGGAAGCTGTAGCTGAATGATCGTGAGGAGCTAAGATAAGAGGCATATGAGAATGCCAAGTTGTATAAAGAGAGGACTAAAGTGTTCCATAATAAGAAACTAGTGAGGAAGACGTTTGAGGTGGGACAGAAGGTATTACTCTTCGATTCAAGACTCAAATTATTTCCAGGGAAGCTGAAGTCCAGATGGTGTGGCCCCTTTGAGGTCGTTCAAGTATTTGAGCATGGGGCTATTGAGATCTATAATCCAAAGAATGGTAATCAGTTCAAGGTCAATGGACATAGGCTCAAGCCCTATTGGGAGCAAGTTTTTGACAAGGATGTGGATGTGATCACATTCACAGATTCACTTTCAGCTTGATAGAGAAGCACAGTCTGGCTACAGACTATAAAGCAAGCACTAATGGAAGGTAGCCCAGATCTTACCAAGGAAAAGTTGAACATAGCGATTGCGAGCTAGCAGTGTACTCCATATCCAGCTGAGTCTTTTTACACTTTTATCTATCTTTTTCCTTCTAATTACTTTTGTGTTTATGTTTTTTAGTGTTTCGTTCCTGCTTTATTTTAAAACATTGGGGACAATGTTTAATTTCAGTTTGGGGGAAGAGTCATTATAATCCAAAAATGCATAAAAATTGAAAAAAAAAATTGAAAAATCACAACAAAAAATTTTTTTTTTGAGTCGTAGTTCCTTCCTACCACAATGATGAGAACTGATGATTTGTCTTGCACGGTTCATTGAACTTAACTATGCTGGTTCTTTATATTATTCAATTGCTGAAAATCTCGTTTAAACATGTTTGAGTTATCACGGTGTGGATTACAATGTTGATATAGTTTAAGGTTGAAAGGTCTTGCATAATTGATTGATTAGATGCTTTTGATGGAAACTTTTATAACCTAGGAGATTTGAGCCTAAATGCCTATTCTTGAGAGGGTTATATGCCGAGTAAAATGATCTTTCATTTCTTGGTCTTTATGTTGAAGTTGATTTCATTATCATTCTTTGATCACATGCTTAGAATTTTATATGGAATAACATGCTAGAACTTTCATTCTTATATGATTGAGGCATATTTCGACTACATGAACCATAGGAGATGATTTTAGGCCATGTTAGACTAGTTTGTGCCTTTCTACCCATTCCCTTTGATGTTTATCACTAGTTACCCATGTTGAGCCTTAATGAAGCCATTTCTTTCACCCTTACCAACCCCTAAGTTTGGGGGAGTTAGCTTACCATATGTGTATCTTTACCTTATCTAAGTATAGAGATGAACTCAAGGTTTACTGAAAAATGTGTGCAAGGCTTGAGAAAAAGAAAATAAAAGAAAGGTTTACGTTACCCTGCATCTCCAGAGTTGCTGATTAAAAAATAAAAATAAAAAACAAAAGAAAGAATAATACAAAGGAGGGTATAAGTGTCACTCAAAAAGGTAGAAGTTCACAATGCAAGTCTTAACCGCCAAAAGCAAAAGTGTATAAAGGAACCAAAAGTGTGATTCTCTACAAATTCCTTAGACCTTATTATCTCTTCCCTCTCGTTCATGAAAAATCGGATTTTCAGTCATCTGAATTGCACTTGTATTATCTGCATAGAGGGGGGTAGCACCTTCTGCGGGAAATCCAATGTCAAAGAGCAGACCTCGGAGCCAAAGAATTTCGGAGCATGCAGCAGACATGGCTCGGTACTCAGCCTCGGTAGATGATTTTTAAACTTTTTCATGTTTCTTGTATTTCCAGGAGATCAGATTATCACCTAAAAACATGCACCATCCTGTTGTCGATCTGCAAGTATCCTGACAACCAGCCCAATCAGCATCTAAATAAGCTATGAGAGATAGAGGATTGTCTGAGGGAAAAAAACAACCAGCGAGTCAGTGTGCAAATAAGGTACCAAATGATCCAGCAGACAACAGCCATATGAAGGTGACAAGGAGCAATCATGAACCGACTCATTAGGTTGACCGCATAGGAGATATCAAGACGGGTGATCGTGACGTAGATCAAGCTACCAACTAACTGGCGATATGCGGTAGGATCTGGAAGAAGGTCACAATCCTCTTGACTGAGTTTGACATTCAGTTCGACCGGCGTATCTACTGGAGTGGAAGCAGCAGTGAGGCCAGCCAAGTCAATGAGATCAACAGTGTATTTGTGCTGATTGAGAACTATAACTTTAGTCAATTGACAAACTTCAAGACCGAGGAAATAGTTTAACGGGCCGAGATCCTTCATGTGAAATGTCTCGTTAAGAGAAGCTTGGAGTTCCTGAATCATGTGTGCATTTGGGCCAGTAATGACTATGTCAGCAACGTAGACAAGTAGCACAGTAATCCCGGACAGAGCATGATGTAAAAACATAGAAGGATCATACTGGCTCGGATGAAAATCTAAGCGGAAAAGAGCATCTTAAAATTTCTCAAACCATGCGCGAGGAGCTTGCTTCAAACCATAAAGGGAGCGACGGAGTTTGGCAACCATACCCTTCCCGAATGAGTATCCATGAGACAGATGCATATAAACGTCTTCTTTGAGATCACCATAAAGAAACGCATTTTTTGCATCCATTTGATATAGAGGCCAAGACTGAGATGCAACAACAGCAAGAATTATACGTACGGTGGTCATTTTGGCGACGGGAGTAAAAGTTTCATCATAATTGATGCCATATTCCTACTGATTTCCAAGAGCGACAAGGTGGGCCTTATATCGATCTAATGTGCCATCTGATTTTAACTTGAGAGAAAAAATCCACTTACAGCCAATAGGTTTGACATCCACAGGAGACGAGACAATATCCCATGTATGATTTTGCTCTAAAGCATCCAGTTCATCTTGCATAGCCTTGTGCACAGCCTGAGAATAGGATTGTAGGATGGAAGAGGAAGACAAAGTGGTCATTAAGGAAGTATGTGAGAACCCATAGCGGTTTGATGGTACCGAAATGCGAGTGGAGTGACGCAATAAAGGATGTTCAAAGGGACCAATTGCCAGAAGTGGACCAGATGTTAGAGGAAGATTATGAGTAGTAGTCCCAGTAGGCGCTTCTTTAGTTCGTCTGTGATACACAAAGTTAGGATTAAATCGAACAACTGACGTGTTGTCAAAAAAACCAAGTACAGACACCAAGGAGGAGGAGTTAGGAGGATCAAAGTGTTTTTGAAAAAAAAATATTGTATTTCAAAAGAAAAAAAAAAAAAAAGACATTCCTAGAGGTACGTATGTGATGAATGTGAGGGTCAAAGCAAAGAAACCTTTCTGGAAGGGTGCATAACCTAAAAAAACACACTTAGTTGATTGAGCGGTTAATTTGGTTCCTTCAGCCGGAGGCAAATGCACAAAGCAAACTGAGTCAAAAATATGAAGATCATCATAGGATGGAGATTTTGGTACAATTGGTAATATAGGCTCTGATTTGCAAGAGATGTCGAGCGCATACGATTTATAAGATGAGCTGCAATAGCCAATACATCAACCCAAAAACGGGTAGAAACCAATGATTCAAGAAGAAGGGAACAAATGACATCAAGGACATCTCTATTTTTCCTTTCAGCGACTCCATTCTCCTATGGAGTATAAGGACAAGTTCTTTGAGAAATAATGCCTTTGTTTTGCAAAAACTATTGAAAATCAGAGGACACATATTCCCTGCCCGAATCAAATCGCAAGATTTTAATGTAGGTAGAAAACTAGTTCTCAACATAAGCCAAAAAAATTTTAAGAACATTGAAAACATCAAATTTGGAATGCAGAAAGTAAACCCATGTGAACCAACTGAAATCATCAATAAAAGTCACAAAGTATTTATAGTGGGCGTGAGAAAGAGATCGAGTAATTCCCCATACATTGTTATGAACTAAATCAAAACATTGCTCAAGTAATTCTCAATCCATTCCTTCTCATTTTCTCTTTTATGGGTGTTCTAAGATGAGATTTTGGGGCTTTTGCAATTGAGTGTTCCAGCAGCTGGGAGAGTGTTTTAGGAACATTTGAAGACAAAGGTAAGTGACTGATTTGGGTAATTTGATGTGCATGTTAATGGTCCGAAATTGTCAAAGTTATACTTGTTAGTTTCTATGGTCTCAATTCATCAGATGATGTAATAAATTGATATATTTCTTAATTTATCAATATAATCATGCTTTCCTTTCATGAGATGAATTGTGTTTTATTACTTTATGCACATAACCGATACATATGACATGATGGTTCATGAGGTGAACCGGGTCCCATTAGTATATTAGATGTGATATATATGTAAGGATGAGATCCACATACGAGAGACATGTGTCAAAAATCTTATACTTAAATATCTTCACAACCAGTGATGAGACTAGGCATCTCATCTGATGAGGTTGCAGCACTTTAATTACTATGAGATAGTGTCATCTTTCTCGATCACCAGAATGTAAGATTCTGGATCATGGTGCTGGTACATTGGATATATTGAAAGACCATGAGAAGCACCTTATGAAACACTGTTTTCACCTTAAGGTCTGCTCATAATTCCCTAGCAATAGGCAATTAATCCTGAGACATTGATAAACTCAAGTTTCTGTCTATTCATTTGCTTTGAGTCACCAATGAGTGAGGCCAACTGTAGGTCAACACCTCGGTGTCTTGAGTACGTGGGTAGTAGGACCGTGGGAACATTCAATTGTCAAGATGGAATCTATCTATATTATCCCCTTGTGCCATTTAATGGATTTATCATTAGTCAGTGCGCACCCATCTCAATTAAGAGTTAATTGGATGGTACTGATGATTACTAGAATTAATTGGGTCTCAAGAATAATAAGATATGGATCTAATTTGGTGGACATGACCAATTGATCCATGGATAAGGATGGAGGGGCCTACTTGTGGTGATAGGAAAGTTTATGGTCTTCTTTGTAATTTATTCCTAAGACTGGAGTGCAATTGCATTTATATAATGTAGTTATTTGCAATTAACTGTGGGCCCGGATTGCACATGAGATGTGGGGTCGCGGTGTCCCAGTTGGAGCCAGCTCTCTATGGAATCCCTAGTGGTCCCCACGCTAACCCAAGTTATTAGATAGTTACTAATTCTACTTTAACTCTAAAATGAAGGAATTAGAAAGTTACTATTTCTATTTGAAGTGAGACTTCTAATAGTAGTAATAGTAAGTTACCAATTATTGTGGAAGTGGGACTTCTATTTTCAATCAGTAAAGAAGAGATTGTAAAGCTATAAATAGGGGAAAAAGGGGCTGGACGTCCATACTCTTGGATTCACACCCAGCCCCTCTAGTGCAAGTGTTGCACTCGCTCCTCTCTCCCTCCACTAGTTGTTTTCTTTAGGAGATCCAACCCATCTCCTTTAGAGAAGAGATCAGAAACGGGACATAGCGTGAAAGACTAAGAGGTCTTGGAGATCCTAATTTGCTAAAAAGAAAGTTTCTTCAACTAGCAAGTCTTCTTCTCCATTAGAACACAACCGAGCTCCAAAGATATAATCTACTTCCTTGTATGTTGTAGATTTTATGGTTGCTTGTTAGGTGCTAGTTTCTATCTTCTAGATAGAGCTTATTGATGTACATGGTTGATGAGATTGAGGGATTGGATCCTGGATGTGGTTTATGGACTTATGGGTACTTGATCCCTGAGTCAAGTGGGTCAAAAAGTTTTGAAAACCTATCCACGAGGCCCACCTACTTCCAACAATTGGTATTAGAACCATACCTCATCTTTATTCATGTTAGATCACCGAGGGCTATGTAAGGATCAATTTTGATTGGGTTTGCTTCCTTTTTGTAGTAGATCCATGTTTGGAATGTCACAAAAAGGTTTAACTATGATGGAAGGATGGTAGGAAGCCATTAGATGGTGTTTGGAATCAATAGAAAGAGTTTGGGATCGGTTGGCTGAGATTTGAAAAAACCCAAATTTTGGGTGTTCGTCAGAGCAGCTAACCGACCTGCTGACCAGGTCGGAAGGCCGACTTGGTCAGGTCGGCTAGCCGACTGCAAACAGGAAATTTCTATTTTTAAATCAGAATTTTTCCTTTTCTTGGAAATAGGTGGGCCTCGTGGATGGGATTTCAAAACTTTTGACCCACTTGACTCAAGGATCAAACACCTATAAGGCCATTAACCATATCCAGGATGCAATCCCTCCGTCTCATAAATCATGTACAGCAATAAAACAAGCAATACCATGCAACAAAATAATCTACAACAGATAGAGAAGCAGATTATACCTTTGCAGCCCGGTTGTGCTCTAATGGAGAAGAAAAACTACTTTCTTTGTAAGCAACTTTAGATCTCCAAGACCTCTTAGTCTTCCACGCTATGACCCGTACCAGATCTCTTCTCTAAAGGAGATGGGTGGGATCTCCTAAAGAAAACAACTAAAAGTTCTAAAGGAAACTAGAAGAGAACTAGAAGAGGAAGAGAGGTATGTGCAACTCTTGCACAAAAGGGAGCTGGGCGTGAATTCCAAGGTTGTAGACGTCCCAGCCCCTTTGCTACTCCTTTTATAGCATTAAGCAACCTCCTTCTCTTGTACTAATTGAAATATTAGTCTTACGTCCACACAAACTAGTAACCTTACTATTACCGCTATTAAAAGTCTCACTTCAAATAGAAATAGTGACTTCCTAATTCCTTCATCTTAGAGTTCTAGTAGGATTAGTATCTTTCCAATAACTTGGGCTAGCGTGGGGACCACTAGGGATTCCATAGAAAGCTAGCTCCAATTAGGACACCGCAACCCCACATTTCATGTGCAATCCGGGCCCACAGTTAATTGCAAATAACACCACTATATAAATGCAATTGCACTCCAGTCTTAGGAATAAATTACAATGAAGACCCTAAACTTCCCGATTACCGCAAGTAAGCCCCTCTATCAATATACATAGATTAACTGGACTAAAACTGTCCCACCAATTTAAATCCACATCTTATTATCCTTGAGCCCCAATTAATCACAGTGATCATCAGTACCATCCAATTAACTCTTAATCGAGATGGGTGCGCACTTACTAATGACAAATCCATTAATTGGCACAAGGGGATAATATAGATAGATTCCTTCTTGACCATTGGATGTTCCCACAGTCCTACTACCACGTACCCAAGACACCGGGGTGTTGACCAACAGTTGGCCTCACTCATTGGTGACTCAAAGCAAATGAATAGATAGAAACTTGAGTTCATCAATGTCTCAGGATTGAGAGCCTATTGCTAGGGAATTATGAGAGCAAACTTTAAACTCAAGACAGTATTCCATAAGGTGCTTCTCATGGTCCATCAATACATCCAATGTACCAGCACCGTGATCCAGAATCTTACATTCTAGTGATCGAGACAAATCACACTATCTCATAGTGATCAAAGCACTGCGACCTTATCAGATGAGATGCCCAGTCTCATCACCAGTTGTGAAGATGTTTAAGTATAAGATTTGTGACAAATGTCTCCCATGTGTGTATCTCATCCATACACATATATCACATCTAATATACTAATGGGACCCAGTTCATCTCATGAACCATTTATATCATATGCATTGGTCATGTGCATTAAGTAATAGAACACCATTCATCTCATGAAAGGAAAGCATGATATTATTGATAAATAAAGAAATTAATCAATTTATTACATTATCTGATGGATTGAGTCCATACAATCTAACACCTTTGGCATCCTATCTTTCCACTATGGTTTAGCGTCCTAGTTTTGTGAGTTACTTGGTTGTATGTGATACTAACTTGCAGGTGATCTTGTCCTCTCCATGTGGCCCACAAGTCTTTTACTTTCTATTTATGGTTGTCGGTTTATTTGAGGCTAAGTATAAAGGGCATCATGGTTTCCTTGGTTTCCCGTGAAATGGCAAGGCATGGTAAATTTCCCTATAGCCCTTTTATTTCCATGTTTAGATTACCATGTAAGTCTCATGATCAAGGCATAGGAATTTATGTAATTTTCTAAATTTGTAAATTCTGGCATTGTTCGAGACGGAGAAGGAAAGTAATGTTGGACTCCTTATCAAAGAGTTTGAAGATAACCAAAAGCGTTTTGAAGATGCCCAAAGAGTTTGAGGAATCCCAAAGTTTTGGAAAGTCTAGAAGTCCAAGAAGTCTATTCCGCTTGGGCCATGTGGAGGAGAGGACTAGTTTCTATTTCTAGCTCTTTCTATTTATGGATGAATGCTTTTATAGAATGTTTCCAAATCTGATCCAAAAATGATAGTTTTCAAAATTAGTCAAATCAAATTAATTTTTGGAAAGAGTTCTAATTAATGTTGGTGGACCCATGAGATGGACCCATTGGTAACACTAGTCTTGGAATCTGGACTTTCCTTAAAATAACTTGACTTGGAACTAATCATTGGTCATATCATGAGATTATTTGATGCTTATACAAGTGGGCCCAAATACCTATAAGGAAATCCTCAATTCTAAAATAATAAGTGGGAGCGGGGCATTTCAATAGAGAAATCCCCATGGTTTTCCACCATAGGTCCATTGTAAGGAAAGTATTAGCCTCGCGCCATCTTGAGAATGGTCATTCCCCACGGAGGGCTTTAATTTGTCTGGTTACTAGATATGGATCTCCTATGGATAGTGTTGGTGAGACGGAATGGAGGCCCACTCCCCAAGGAGGAGCTGCCCGCAGCGGTTATCATGCAATACTAGTTGGTGGGTCACACTTAACTAAAATAATGATGTGTATCCCCAAAGATTTGCCTCATGTATTTTAGAAACCGAAGCTAATCGGGAGTCATACATTATTTGGTATGAGATACCTAGATGATAATGAATGATGGGGATCATGGATAATTAGTCTTAATTCTTATTTTGACCGACTTTGATCCACACCAATCTAGGTGGTATCAGCACTCCCCAAGGAGGAACACTTTCAATCCACTTGCGACCATCCTCAACCAGAATAAATTGGTGGGATCCAACTATGTTGACTGCAAACGGAACCCGGATATTGTCCTGACTGCTTCAGGGTATAAGTATGTCCTTACCAAACCCCCCGTCCGATGAACCTGGGCCGGATGCATCACAGGAAGAAAAAGACCTTTACACCAAATAGGCCAAAGACTATGAGATGGCCAGATGTTACATACAGGCATCCATGTCGAGTGTTTTACAACACCAACATCAATCCTATAAGAATGCATATGAAATTATATCAAACTTAAAGGAGATGTTTGCGGAACTGGGCAGGCCTGCTAGGCAGGTTGCTATGAGGGTGCTTATTAGCACCAAGAGAGCTGAAGGCACACCAGTACAAGACCACATGCTAAGGATGATGGACTCATTGAATGAGTTAGATGTATTGGGGGCTGCGATTGATGCAGAATTGCATATTGACATAATCCTCGAGTCGTTGCCAGATTCTTTCAACAATTTTAAGGTCAATTATAATGTGAATAAGATGGACTTTAGCTGAGCTGTCTAGCCAGCTGGTAGCGACTAAGGGGATTATGAAAAAGAAGCCAACTGCCCTGATGGCAGAAAAGTCAATTGCCAAGTCAAAGCCGAAAGGCAAAGGGCGGAAAGGCTAGAAGAAATCAGTTCCCAAGGTCCTAAGGTGGAGAATGGTCCCAATGGTGGTGTGGCCAAGGCTAAGGGTTCGGGAACAAAAGGAAAGTGTTTCCATTGTGGTATGACAGGACATTGGAAAAGGAATTATCCAGATTATCTGTCTAAGAAGAAGACCTCAGGTATGATTGAGTCACTTACTATTGAAGTTAGTTTTGCAACTGGTACTTCAGAATCCCGGTGTGTTAACTCCGGTGTAACTAATCACATCTGTAATACGTTGCAGGGGTTCAAGGAAATCAGGAGGCTCAGTGACTGAGAAATCATTGTCAACCTAGGATCTGATGCTAAGGTGGAGGCGGTTTCAGTGGGAGTTATTACTTTATGGTTTTCAGATAATAAATTGGTTTTGTCAGACACTTTATATGTACCGTCTTTAAGACGGAATTTAATTTCAGTCTCTAGTTTGGTGAATAAAAGTTATTATATTACTTTTGGTACTACAGTTGTCATAAAGAGGAACGGTACTTTTATATGTTGTTAACTCCCACAATGCATGAGATATATGATACCGAAACAATTAATAGGCCATCATTAAAGAGAAAGTCACCATCATCTAATCCAACAAAACTTTGACACCTAAGGCTAGATCATATAAACCTAAACAGGATTGATAGGCTAGTGAAAGATGGTATCTTGCCTTCATTGATAGTAGAACCAATGCCTGTCTGCGAGTCCTGTCTGAAAGGCAAAATGACCAAAAGATCATTTTCATCTAAGGGAAATAGGGCCAAAGATTTATTGGAATTAGTGCATATTGATGTGCGTGGACCCATAAATGTCAGAGTAAGAGGAGGATATGAGTATTTCATCCCTTTCACAAATGATTACTCAAGATATGGATATGTATATATACCTTATGCACCGCAAGTCCGAGGCTTTTGAAAAGTTCAAAGAGTTTCGAGCGGAAGCGGAAAAGCAATTAGATAAAAGTATCAAGACTCTTCGATCGGATCAAGGAGGGGAATATCTTTCTGCTGATTTTATGGGATACTTATCAAGAAACGGGATTCTATCACAGTTGTCTACTGCTGGAATGCCTCAATAGAACGGAGTAGCAGAAAGAAGGAACCAGACTATTTTAGATATGATCAGGTCTATGCTGAGTTTCTCATGATTACCTATATCCTTTTGGGGATATGCATTGGATACTGCGATGTACATACTAAACCCCGTACCATCTAAGTCTGTACCTAAGACTCCCCCGGAGTTGTGGTCCGGGCAAAAGCCTAGTATACAACATTTACACATTTGGGGTTGTCCAGCACACATGCTAAAGGTTAAGACAAAAGCTGGAATCGAAGTCGGAAGTATGCACTTTTGTAGGATATCTTAAAGGAACTAAAGGTTTGTTATTCTATAATCCCAAAGAGCAGAAAGCACCAATGCAGTTTTTCTGGAGGAAGATTATATGATTGACCGGAAATCTTTAGAAAATGTGATCTTGGAAGAGATTCAAGAGCAGTCGATTCCATATCCAAATATAACCAAACATGAGGAAGAACCGCCCCTATCAGACCCAGTTGTTACACCAGTGCCTCGTCATAGTGAGAGAATTGTTAGACCCCCTAACAGGTTCTCATTCTTGGGAGAGTCTAACGAGGCAATCCTGGAAGAACCGAAACAAGATCCCTGTAACTATGATGAAGCAATCAAGGATATAGACTCGGGACGTTGACATGATGCTATGAAAGCTGAGATGGAGTCTATGTACTCCAATCAGATCTAGACACTTGTGGACTTGCCTACCAATACTAAGCCTATTGGGTGCAAGTGGGTCTACAAGAGAAAAGGAGGACCAGATCGAAGAGTAGAGACCTTTAAGGTCAAGCTTGTTGCGAAAGGATATACTCAGAAAGAGGGTATCAATTATGAGGAAACCTTCTCGCCGGTAGCCATGCTCAAGTCCATCCGAATACTCATATCCATTACGACTCATCTCGATTACGAGATTTGGCAAACGGATGTCAAGACGGTGTTTCTCAACGGCCATCTTAAAGAAGACATCTATATGGTGCAGCCAGATGGTTTTGTAACTAAAAACCAAGAGCAAAGAGTTTGCAAACTACAGAAGTCCATTTATGGATTGAAGCAGGCATCCCGAAGCTGGAACATCCGTTTTGACCAAGCAATCAAGTCATTTGGTTTTTGTCAGACTCCAGATGAGTCATATGTGTACATAAAAAGTGAAGGTGACAGGGTAGTTTTTCTTGTATTATATGTCGACGACATCCTTCTCTTCGGGAAAGACAGGAATGTTGTCAACGGTAAAAGTTTGGTTGGCTAAGACTTTTGATATGAAGGATTTGGAAGAAGCTAGCTACATCCTAGGGATCAAACTCCATCGAGACCTGAAAAATAGGATGATTGGCTTATCCCAAACTGCGCACATAGATAAGGTACTGGTGCGGTTCGCTATGCAAGACTCCAAAAAGAGTACCACACCCTTCAGGCATGGGGTGCACCTTTCCAAGGATCAGTGTCCCAAGACACCGGAGGAAATGGAGCACATGAGGTCGATACCATATGCTTCAACTGTTAGTAGCCTCATGCACGCTATGCTATGTACTAGACCGAATATCTGTCACGCAGTGGGCCTAACCATTAGACTGCTGTAAAGTGTATTCTCAAATACTTGAGAAGGACTAGAGATTACATGTTAATTTACGGCAGTGATGAGCTGATTCTAGTCGGATACACAGATTCTGACTTCATGTCAAGCAAGGATTCCAAGAAATCCACATCTGGTTATGTGTTTATGCTTGGCGGCGGAGCTATTAGCTGAATGAGTATTAAACAAGAATGTACCGCTGATTCCACCTCAGAGGCTGAATATGTAACGGCTTATGAAGCAGCTAAGGAAGCAGTATGGCTCAAAAGATTCCTTCTGGAACTTGGAGTGGTACCTTTGGCGCTACAGCCGCTCACAGTTTAATGTGGCAGCAGCGAGGTAGTCGCTCAGTCCAAGGAACCCAGGAACCATAAGAGCCAAAAGCACGTACAGAGGAAGTATCACTTGGTCAGAGAGATTGTGCAGAGTGGTGATATTGCTATCACCAAGATAGCCTCAACGGACAATCTGGCAGATCCCTTTACTAAGCCTTTGGCCACCAAAGTCTTTGAGCAGCATGTAGACGGGAAGGGCATGAGATGTAACCCTGACTGGCATTGAGCCCAAGTGGGAGATTGTTAGTTTCTATACTTTCAATTCATCAGATGATATAATAAATTGATTTATTTCTTTATTTATCAATATAACATGAGATGAATGGTGTTCTTTATTACTTTATGCACATAACAGATACATATGACATGATGGTTCATAAGATGAACCGGGCCCCATTAGTATATTAGATGTGATATGTGTATGGATGAGATCCACATACGGGAGACATGTGTCACAAATCTTATACTTAAATATCTTCACAACCAATGATGAGACTGGGCATCTCATCTGATAAGGTTGCAGCACGTAGATTACTATGAGATAGTATAATCTGTCTCGATCACCAGAATGAAAAATTCTGGATCATGGTGCTGGTACATTGGATGTATTGAAAGACCATGAGAAGCACCTTATGAAACATTGTTTTCACCTTAAGGTCTGCTCTCATAATTCCATAGCAATAGGCTCTCAATCCTAAGACATTGATAAACTCAAGTTTCTATCTATTCATTTGCTTTAAGTCACCAATGAGTGAAGCCAACTATAGGTCAACACCTCGATATCTTGGGTTCGTGGTAGTAAGACTGTGGGAACATTCAATTATCAAGATGGAATCTATCTATATTATCCCCTTATGCCAATTAATGGATTTAGCATTAGTAAGTGCGAGAAAATGAGAAAATCGATTGGAGATAGCACCGATTGGAGATAAAATGAAAGAAAATCGACTGAGATGGTTCGGCTATATTAGAAGGCGTCCAATGGAGGCACCTGTTAAAAGGTGTAAAAGCATGGAGATTATCAGGAGTAGGAGAGGAGAGGGAGACCCAAAAGAAATTGGAAAGAAACTATTAAACATGACCTTGCCTATATGGATCTACCGGAGGATATGGCCCTAAACAGATTTGATTGGCGTCATCAAATCCATATAGCCGACCCCACTTAGTGGGAAAAGGCTTGGTTTGGTTTGGTAAGTGCGCACCCATCTCAATTAAGAGTTAATTGGATGGTACTGATGATTACTATAATTAATTGGGTCTCAATGATAATAAGATATGGATCTAATTTTGTGGACAGGACCAATTGATCCATGGATAAGAATGGAGGGGCCTACTTGTGGTGATAGGGAAGTTTAGGGTCCTCTTTGTAATTTATTCCTAAGACTGGAGTGCAATTGCATTTATATAGTGGAGTTATTTGCAATTAACTGTGGGCCCGGATTGCACATGAGATGTGGGGTCGCAGTGTCCCAGTTGAAGCCAGCTTTCTATGGAATTCCTATTGGTCCCCACGCTAGCCCAAGTTATTAGATAATTACTAATTCTACTTGAACTCTAAAAGGAAGGAATTAGAAAGTTACTATTTCTATTTGAAGTGAGACTTCTAATAGTGGTAATAGTAAGTTATTAATTATCGTGGAAGTGAGACTTCTATTTTCAATTAGTAAAGAAGAGGTTGTAAAGCTATAAATAGGGGAAAAAGGAGCTGGACGTCCATACTCTTGGATTCATGCTCAGCCCCTCTAGTGCAAGTGTTGCACGCGCTCCTCTCTCCCTCTTCTAGTTGTTTTCTTTAGGAGATCTCACCCGTCTCCTTTGGAGAAGAGATCTGATACGGGACATAGCATGGAAGACTAAGAGGTCTTGGAGATCTTAATTTGCTAAAAAGAAAGAGTTTCTTCAACTAGCAAGTCTTCTTCTCCATTAGAACACAACCGAGCTCCAAAGGTATAATCTACTTCCTTGTATGTTATAGATTTTGTGGTTGCTTGTTAGGTGTTGGTTTCTATCTTCTAGATAGAGTTTATTGCTATACATGGTTGATGAGATTGAGGAATTGGATCCTGGATGTGGTTTATGGCCTGATGGGTACTTGATCCCTGAGTCAAGTGGGTCAAAAAGTTTTGAAAACCTATCCACGAGACCCACCTACTTCCAACAATACAATATGTTTCTTCTCAGTTATAGCTGCTCATGTGACTGAACTTGGTGCCCAATTAGCATGAGTTTCAACTGTTTTTCTCCCTCAGAAATCCCCTCTAAATAGTGCCCAAATACCCCAAGGCACTGGCTGGAATTGGGGGAGAGAAGGACCAGCAAACTGCACTCTGCAGTCCTAGTTGTCCAGCAGATTTCTGCTGAAATCTTTGGGCCCTTTTGGATGGGTTTCAGCCCACTTCTCCCTCATATCTGGTCCAGATTTTTAAGGGTCTTATAACCTTGATTAGTGTTCTTAAATGTACTTTGATTTGCCTCAATTAGTGGACCATAAACATGTTTTAAATTGGCCCAAAATCATGGACTGCTTTACTAATTTAATGTATTGGTGACAGGATTTGTTTGGAATCATTACCAACCAGCCCTAGAATGAAGGATTGATGGGTAATCATGTTGTGGCCTTTAATTAAATTATGTTTTGTCTCAACTGGTGAGACCCTAAAAACGTTTTAAAATTGACCGTCTTTGGGTGTCTAAGGGTTATATCTTGGGGTTTTTGGTTTAGTAGGTGTGCTTATGTCTAATGGATGCGACCTAGGAGTGATCTTAAAGTGCTAGAGGCCAAGGCAAGTGATCTTTTTAGTTTCATTGTGCATGTGATTTATTTGGTGCATTGTGTTTGAAAAATGCATTATTTATGCATGTTAAGTTTGCTAATCATTTGTTTGTCAACTAAGCATAATTTTGGTCTCCATTTCTTCACATGCATCTGATGTTACTTACTTTCTAAAATTATGGAACTTTGCCTTGAAGTGAAGCTCCATCTATTGTTTAATAAATGGATTTGTTTTAGCATGACTTGGAATGGTGAAGGTGAATGGAGGAGTTTTGTTGTTGAAATGGTTGGGTTGGTTTCTTCTTGGTGTCAAGAATTGTATTGGATGTGTGGGAAGGCTCAGAAATGAAAGGACTTGAAAAGTGAAGAAAGAATGAGAAAAAAATCTGACTTGAAATGCACTGCCCGTACGGGGGGCGGTCAGCTGGCGATCACCAGCCGGCTAGCCTGTCGGTCACCATATCAGTAACACATTTTGTCTCAGGGTGAGGTCAGTCAGCAGGCAGTCACCAGTCGGCTAGCCGACCAGTGACCGCCCATTCAGGAAAAAATGGGATTTTTCAGGGTCTTGAGGAGAATGAAAACTAGGGTATGTTTAAGGGCTTCTAGCTTGATATTGTGCACTTGAAAACTTGAAATGTTGTTTCGCTTCGGGGGCACCAATTCGTTTAATCCAACATTTTGGTTTCAATTACACAAGGGTCAATGAAAGGTCTTAGCATATGCTTGATGGACTTTGTTTTCTAGCTTTGGTTTTGATACAATGAATATCGTCGTGTACTCATTTTGAATTTCAAGCATAAACTCGTTTGAAGATTATTTCAAGAATAAAAATGGGGATCACTTCTTAAGCGTGTTATGCATATAACTTATGCCTTTTGCTAGCCGTGTCTTGTCTCGTTTTGACAAGTGATTTCCCCTCTTAAGTTCAAACTGTTTAGAATGTGAATTGTCGTGTTTTGTGCATTCATGAATTCAAGTGAACACCACTGAGCTTGGACTGCCCTTTCAGTCTGATCCACTATCCGGGAGTCCTTAAACATATGGACTATCTGCAGATTAGTCGTGTATTATATTACGCATCGTGTCGCACTCCGGTTCCCGCGACTGGCTCCCCGTCTACCTTGTGTAGCATGGGATCGTGTTTTGCGTGTCGTGCTTATCGTGCGTGCTTACTCTTGTCATCATGTATGATAGAGAAAGGATGGGCTCAATGTGGATTAACTATTCATGATATTATATGTATTCATGCTAGTTTCGTTCCGTATATCGTTCATGGGCTTTTGTTTTCTTAATAAGCATATTGTTCAAGCATTGTTTTAAATTCTGTAATTTGTTTAAATTCAGTAAATTGTTTTAAACATTCTCTTCTTTCAGATTTTAAATATTTTATACTTATGCCTAAATTGATCACCTGTCAGACCATCGTGTCTGATATACTATACTTTGGTGCTCTATGTAGCAGGTTCTCGTCTTGAGCTAGTACATGTGCAGGTGGCTGTAGAACCACGAATTTTGCAGGTTTGTTGTGTCGGCAATGTCATGTAGATGTCATGCTTGACTCCGGAGTTACGTTACACACCTGGGTAGTATTTGCTCTTAGTTTGTTATTTTGTACGGCTCTTGTTAGCCTTTTTCCTTAGGATTGTAATTAATGCACTTGTTAATTTTTATAACTTGAACATGCTTGGGAAATGATCAGCCTGTTACTGTCAGCTCTGTATATGTTATTATCTTGGTTCGTTCCGGTCTCTGAGTTTGAGCATTGCTATGACAGCTTTACGCTAATAGGTTGAGTGCGATGCGGAAATCCGATGGCCACGGACTCCAGGTCGCAATGTCACTTCCCCATCCGCAAAATATTTTGATGAGTTGGAAATTATGCCTCCCTCACACACGTGGATCCTGGGGAGAAATATTATTTATCGCTTACTTCCCCATTCGCGTCCCCGAGGTCGAACCGCTGCAAGGATCCGGGTTCGGGGGCGTGATAGGGCCCCACAAAAAAGTCCTCATATAATATGTGAGAACTAGTTCTCACCTGAATATTACCGTGTATATATATAGCATTGTAGGGATGGAAATCTCATGCTTTTGATGAGTATTAATAGAATGTGAGTGATTGTCACCTTGAAGGTGCATCCTCGTGTTGAAGTCTCTGCGGAGACGTGTGAAAGTGACTACGAACATGTGCTTCGGTACTTCCATGCAAGCCCTGACCCTAAGGCCTGCATCAAACTTCCAAAAAACATTGACGAAACCTACTCCAAACCTTGATTAAATTGAGACCGAATTATCACTCATGCATTAATGGAGAGTGCAGGATCTTCCAAATTGAAAACTAGATTGCATGGACAAAAAGAGTGTTACGGTCAAAATCTTGGCACGAAAATAGTTTCATCAAAGCAAAATTGAGAGCACGTCTCCACAAAAAAACCAAAGTAAAGAAAGTGTCTTATTCCTATCTAGAGGTGTTCATGGGCCGGGCTAAGGTATATTCAGGCCCGGTCCAGCTTTAGAAACAATGGCCTAGGCCTGGCCCTTAGGTCCGAGCCCACCCATTTAATCAATCGGGACGGGCCCAAAGGGTCTTTTTATCATTTTTGTGGGCATTTGATCAATTTTTTGGAGTAATTAAATTAAATTCCAAGCATTTCTTACATGGGCTGGGCTTTCTAACACTTAATCCAAGCCCGGGCCAAAACAGGCTCGGGCTGGCCCGGCCCATGAGCATCCATATTCCTATCGACCAATTAAATCAACAAAAATAAAGAAAACCAAATGAGATAACTCCTAATTTATCGAGTCCATTCTGAACACAGAAGCCAAATTTTAGTAATAAAAGAAACATACTGCCTTTAAATAAAGAGGCCCAATCCTAATTAAATATAGAGGAAAATAACAAACATATTCATCCGTTGTCAAAGGCGCACAAGACCGATATTTCAATTAGTATATTGGGCTCACATGCGGACCCATTTAATGAGTGCATTAAATTTATAAGGTCATTGGATCAATATAAATAAAATAACACACATACAATTGAAAATCTAGCTATGAACTTTTAGATTGCCTTCAGACGCACATATAGATATTCAATAGACATACAAAATATCTGCATTCAGAAATCAAGCATGTCAATTGCATTTTGAACTCCATTATCTGATACCCTCACTAGATCAAAATATTATGACATGTAGATACAAACATCTAGGTTTCTTAAAAGAGAAAATTTATGGTATTATTCACATTTTTCACATACATTAGATTCAAACCATCCAGCTACACAGGTTCTACCACGCATCAGTCATAAGACCAAATATTTCATTTGATCCAAACCTTTAAACAGTAGTGGTTTCTAACTATGGACACATTTCTCCTAAATCATCCATTTATGTTTTACTAAGAAGTGCAATAATCAAATGGAAGGGATTGTCCACCCAGTGTATGACTGTGGGCCAGTGGCCCATTCAAGATACTCTATTAATTCATTAGCTTGAACACACAAGTGCCTATGTATTAAAAAAAAAAAAAAAATTACTCTGATAACTCAAAATAAGGAAGTAAGAAGTATCATTGTTTCCATTCTTAATAAAGCCAAATTTATGCATTTATCTTAATGCATCAGGAGTATTTGTGAAGCTAATTTCAACAGATAGGCACAAAAGAATGAATGTGCATATGTGCTAAAAAGATAGTCTAGACCACCTGAAACACCACTATATTTGCAGCAAGGAATTCAGAAAAAGAACAAGAAAGAAGGAAATAACATACATGTCTGATATTATCAGCCAGTGGCATATTTCTGCTGGAGAAACCATTTCCAGATGAGGTAACAGTACATCAGCTGCAGCACGCTTAAGAGGAAACAGCAAATATCTTGAAGCAGCATCAAAGATCTCCACAGCCTGACAAATCAAATTACGACCCCCAAAAATATCAAACAAAACCATAAAATGTTAAAAAGACTAAACTGACTTATTTTTCAGTTCAGGCACAATACCTGTTCAGGGTCTACACATGTCAGACCATCCGTATACCTGAATTCATCGAGTATCTTAGATGGGAATGCATTAGTAA
Source organism: Camphora micrantha (assembly GCA_003546025.1). NCBI lineage: Eukaryota > Viridiplantae > Streptophyta > Magnoliopsida > Laurales > Lauraceae > Camphora > Camphora micrantha. The sequence continues at coordinate 44,786,858 of QPKB01000003.1, read as the reverse complement.
ACTTGGAAGCCATAAATTTGATATAAAACTGATGACTTACATATACTCTATCATCTTTTCAAATGTCTCTGCACTTAAATCATGTTCTTCGAGGAGTGGAAGAGAGTGTCTTGGCAACCCATCTTTGCCTTCAAGAAAATCAGCCATACGAGATAGCCTTGCTCTGAAATACTCTGACCGTGATGCCAAAATTACTTGATGGCAACGGAAAAGTTTTTGGTCAACTATTATGCAAACATCTGCAAGATCGTCCCCAGGTACCTGTGTCCCTTTTTCATCACTGTTTCGTCTTGAAGACTCAGGATGGGAACATTGAAGAATGCATTGCAGAGAAGCAGGAAGGCGATCTTGCTCCGGTAAGGACATCCCTTGTAAAATAAACCGTTTTTGGGAGTTATCAACTTCCCTAAGTGCTTTATATTCTGCATATTTTTGGTGAATTATGTCTTTTTCGAGAACTTTCCGCAATGCTTCGCACTTACAGACTTTGCATATCTCGAGTAGATCTTCCATGTCGTCAACAGCAACTTCAAGCCTGTCAGAATAGAAGAAGTGGATAAGACTGTACAAGGCATTATAAGACAACTTTTCCCTTGCGAATCTCACTTCCCGGCGGTTTTTCCATTTCTCCTCAAATCTCTTCTTAAAGAAGGGAGAACGAGCACCTAAGATAACCCTGTGTGCTTCAATTGGCCTTCCTTGCACAAAAAATACAACGTCTGGAGGAAAGTAGTGTGAACTGGATTCATCATTTGATGAAGGATGTCCTGTTATATAATTTTGACAAGTTAGTCAATCTCTACTTTCAGTTAGAAGTTTTGTTCCTTTTTCCCTTGAAAATTACCTATTTGTGACACAAAGTATAGACAACATTAACTATAAAAGTAGACTTCTGTATTAAAGCATCAAGTTGCCCATTTTTTGGGTAAGGATTTAGATGGCTTCGCATGGGATATAAATATGTATCCATGGACATAAGTGTTAGTCTCAGACATGGATAAAAGGTCCCAGACATGATGGCCTAAAATGTATGTTAAAAAAGTATATATAAGATCAAAATAGCTTAGTGTACAACCAAAATCTTAGTACCTGAATTATGCCGATTTGGATTACACACATAAGAAATCATTATGCAGAAACTAACGAGCAATCAATCACGAGTGTGAACTAGGTGCCACCAAGATCACCATTCTATCGCTCAGGGTCTCGGGATTGCGTGAGGCAAAGCATGTCGATCACCTACGCTTCCAGGATTGCATAGTGGCCTCGCCATATTAGTATATAAAATGATACTAACATATAACAACAAAAAGGAAAAAAAAAAAATGCAAGGTTGTTTTCCTAATACAACTATGTTCAACATGGACACTTGTTACAGAAGATGGCATGTCGTTGTTGCGCAGGATTAGTGGAGGAAGAAGAAAATAAGAGAGTAGGCAAGGAAGAAAATGCACCACACATTCCCATTATCTCTTATTTATAAGTCAATTTACAAATTTACATACAACCCCTTCTGAACCCATTATTTCATATGACCATTATAATATGCAGTTACAATTATAAACAGAAAAAAAAAAAATGGTTCTTTTCCCCCTGAAACTAGCACATAAATACCAACAATGCACAACTTGCAACTAATGTAGGTCTTTCAAGAGCTTTGGTAAACAAAGTAGTCACAGACTCTCAGACATCAAATATGCTAGACAAACGAGGTTGGCAGACACCTTCTCCCTAATAAAGTGACAACCAACTTCAATATGCTTAACCTGCTCATGTAAAACAAGTTTTCCTGGAATGAGTATCACTTGATTGTCTTGATAATCTTCATTTGAAGCTTGGAACTAATCCCTCAATCTTCAAGCAAATTTTGAACCACATCATCTCAAATGCTCCATCTGCCATAGCCTTATATTCTGCACCACTCAAAATGACAATTACATGTTTTTGCTCTACCAAGATACTAGACTACTAAGAAGAAGAGAAAATTTATCCCATAGTAGGCCTTCTATCAGTCTGGCATCCTATTCAATCTAACCTGTAAAAATCACAACATTAGTCTTGAATACCCTCTTCCAGGTGAAGACTTCAAATAACAGAGAACTATATACACAAAATCTAGATGAGGAACAAGAGGAGAATGCATTCATTGTCTCACAACACCAACCGTATGTCCAATCTCAGGCCTATTAATGGTAAGATAAAATCACAATCTCACAGACAAGACACTCAAACAAACTAACATCCTCAAAATGGGTTTCCTTCTGATGCATAAATTCTATGATAGGCTTCCATAGGTGTATCAACAAACAAGCTTACAACTTTAACATCCCTGTCTCTTGTAACAAATCCATATATACTTGCTTCCATTGACAAATAGTAGCATGCACATTAGCTAAGAAGTATTTCGAAGTGTTCAAATCTTAAATTTTGGACACATTTCCTAGTCGTGCAATAAATGCAACAATTTCTTATGTATAGATAGGACCTGAACTTTCCAAATGACTTGGATTAGTAGGGTGATGGTTGGGTATTCGTTTCCCATTTCCCCTTTGTGTGGGGGCATTTCCATAATGCCAAGATAGGTCCTGATTTCGGTAAAAGTACCAATTGGGGTTGCCTTGATCTCGGCTCCATACAGCTCGGTAAGAGTGCCAGCTCGCACCAAGCTCGGTCTAGTCTCCGTAAGAGTACCAGCTAGTCTCACCTCGACAACTATGATACCACGCCCCATCTCGGCCTCGACACCACCTTTAGCTCGGTCTTGTTAACCGAGATGGACGCCAGACGATAATCATAATTAATGCCCTATTAGCATGCAGCGGCGTTACAGAACAAGCTGTCAGATAGGGTATGCACGTGATAAGGAGTTGACCTTATCAGACGGTCACATCCGCAGTCACTCAAGAGGACAAAGTATGGGGTGATGGGACAGTACTCCTACCTACCCCCACTAAGGGTACAAGGTATGGTCCGATGGGACATACCCTTTTCACCTACCTCCACTCAAGAAGCTTCTGATGGGACCTCTATGCATATACACTCGAGGTCACTCCGTCACGAAGAGGAGAAAAAACATCTTTACAGGCACATATAGCCATCTCTTCCCTTCCATTCACTCCATTTTTGCTTAATCACTTCACTAACTCAGCCATCGGAGTGCCTTCAGCTGATAGCAGCCAGGGCCTCTGACCTTCCTTCGTTTCCTTCATTTTCAGGTTTGGAGGCAAATAATTCATCTCAAAGAAGTCCTAACAGCAAATTAGCGAGTTTCATCCTCGCTTAACCAAGTCCGTAATTTTTAGGCACTTACAATTGGCGCCATCTGTGGGAATTTGATTATATCAGATCTTCCCTGACACCATGCCTCCAAACAAAAGAAATGGTGAAGGATCCTCAAGGGCCCCGTCTGTTGGAAATAGGTGGGCCTAGTGGATAGGATTTCAAAACTTTTGACCCACTTGACTCAAGCATCAAGTACCCATAAGACCATAAACCATATCCAGGATGCAATCCCTCATACTCATCTATCATGTACAGCAATAAAACAAGTAACATCATGCAACAAAATAATCTACAACAGATAGAGAAACAGATTATACCTTTGCAGCCTGGTTGTGCTCTAATGGAGAAGAAGACTTGCTAGTTGAAGAAACTCTTTCTTTGTAAGCAACTTAGGATCTTCAAGACCTCTTAGTCTTCCACGCTATATCCCGTATCAGATCTCTCTTCCTAAGAAGACTGGTGGAAGCTTCAAGAGAAAACCCTTCCAGAAACTCAAAGAACTAGAAGAGATGTGCAACTCTTGCACAGAAGGAAGGGCTGGGCGTGAATACCAAGAGTGTGTGTGTCCGAGCCCCCTTGCTTCTCCTTTTATAGCTTTAAGCAACCTCCTTCGCTCCTCTTGTACTAATTGAAATAGAAGTATTACTTCCACACAAATTAGTAACCTTACTATTACCACTATTAGAAGTCTCGCTTCAAATAGAAATAGTAACTTTCTAATTCATTTATCTTAGAGTTCTAGTAGGATTAGTATCTTTCCAATAACTTGAGCTAGCGTGGGGACCACTAGGGATTCTATAGAAAGTTAGCTCCAACTGGGACACCGCGACCCCACATCTCATGTGCAATCCGGGCCCACAGTTAATTGCAAATAACACCACTATATAAATGCAATTGCACTCCAGTCTTAGGAATAAATTACAATGAAGTCCCTAAACTTCCCGATTACCACAAGTAGGCCCCTCTATCAATATCCATGGATTAACTGGACTAAAACTGTCCCACCAATTTAAATCCACATCTTATTATCCTTGAGCCCCAATTAATCACAGTGATCATCAGTACCATCCAACTAACTCTTAATCGAGATGGGTGCGCACTTACTAATGACAAATCCATTAATTGGCACAAGGGGATAATGTAGATAGATTCCATATTGACCATTGGATGTTCTCACAGTCCTACTACCACGTACCGAAGACACCGAGGTGTTGACCTACAGTTGGCCTCACTCATTGGTGACTCAAAGCAAATGAATAGATAGAAACTTGAGTTCATCAATGTCTCAGGATTGAGAGCCTACTGCTAGGGAATTATGAGAGCAAACCTTAAACTCGAGACAGTATTCCATAAGGTGCTTCTCATAGTCCTTCAATACATCCAATGTACCAGCACCGTGATCCATAATCCTACATTCTAATGATCGAGACAAATCACACTATCTCATAGTGATCAAAGTGCTGCAACCTTATCAGATGAGATGCCCAGTCTCATGACCGATTGTGAAGATATTTAAGTATAAGATTTGTGACACATGTCTCCCGTATGTGGATCTCATCCATACACATATCACATCTAATATACTAATGGGACCCAGTTCATCTCATGAACTATTATGTCATATGTATTGGTCATGTGCATTAAGTAGTAAAACACCATTCATCTTATGAAAGGAAAGCATGACATTATTGATAAATAAAGAAATTAATCAATTTATTACATCATCTAATGGATTGAGTCCATACAATCTAACACCGTCACCACCACCAGTACTACAGAAGCAGCCAACACAGTTTTCTCGCCAGAGAAAGACTAGAGAAAAATCGGGTATAGCAGGTGTGAAAGGGCATGTCCTTCAGTCCGGCTCGCTTCCACGAGTAGGTGTTATCCCTCCTAGAAGCTAGGGACATCCGCCGGAACATGTCAGGCAAAAAACTCCTTCAGTAGGACGTGTCCACCAGGACGACCCTCCTCTAGAGCATATTCAACGAGGGCCAACTCCACCGTCTAAGTCGCGTTAGTCCCACGCCCAGATCGACAACAGCGGTGATGATGGCGATGATGACGACAATGACCCCCTGCTGGCTAGTATCGAGGCACAGAACCTCGTCATCCAAGAACTGGAGCACGAGCTCTGTCAACTCAAGCAACGGCTCCAGGAGGAGGAGAAGGCCCCTCAATCAGCGCACAAGCGCCCTCAGGCCGTGTCAACCAAGCAGGATTTGAGGCGAATCCTGGACAAAAAGAAGTGTGGCCGAGCTTGTGACGAAGGCTCGAGCAGCAGCCACAACTCCAAGAAGTCTTCGCCTCGACGCCCTACGAAATGCCCGGCATCAACCCTGAGATCATGAGTCACCAATTGAACGTGGACCCCAAGCACAAACCTGTGGTTCAGAAAGCACGCAAAACGGGGATCCCACAAACAAAGGCAGTGATCGAGGAAGTCGAAAAGCTTTTGGAAGCAAAAGCCGTCAAAGAAGTGCATTACCCAGAGTGGCTGGCGAACACGATACTGGTCAAAAAGAAAAATGGGAAGTGGAGGGTCTGCATGGATTTTACCGACCTCAACAAAGCCTGCCCCAAGGACAACTTTCCGCTCCCAAAGATTGACCAGCTGATCGACGCCACAGCAAGGGACGACAGAATGAGCTCCCTAGACGCTTACAGAGGCTACCACCAAATCCCTATGCGTAGGCCCGACGAAGAGAATACCGCATTCATGACACCTAGAGGCCTTTACTGCTATAAAGTGATGCCCTTTGGGCTAAAGAATGCGAGGTCGACCTATCAAAGGCTGGTGACAAAAATATTTCAGGACCAGCTCAGCAGAACGATGGAGGTATATATTGATGACATGGTCGTCAAGTCTAAAAGGTTACAAGACCACTTGGCTGACCTGAACCAAACATTTGCCATCCTCAAGGAGTTCTGGCTCAAGTTGAACACATCTAAATGCGCCTTCGGCGTAGGCTCCAGCAAGTTTCTGGGTAGCCTGGTAACCAAGAGGGGAATTGAGGCCAATCCAAAACAAATCTCGGCAATACAGGCGATTAAGGGCCCAACCACGGTGGAGTAAGTCCAGAGACTCACAGGGATGGCAACTGCACTTAACCGCTTCATTAGCCGAAGCTCGAATAAATGCCGCCCTTTCTTTCAGCTCATGAAGAAGAGGTCGAAATTTCAATGGACTTCAGAGTGCGACCAGGCTCTTCGGCAACTCAAGAAGTATTTATCTTCACCACCCCTGCTGTCTACTCCTAAACAAGGCGAAGTACTCTACTTGTACCTGGCTGTTTCGGATCACGCAATAAGCTCAGTACTTATCAGAGAAGAAGACAGGCAACAGAAGCCTATCTATTATACGAGCAAGATCCTACTTGATGCCGACACCAGGTATCTACCATTGGAGAAACTCACGTTGGCGCTCGTCAGTGCCTCTCGTAAGCTCTCCCATTACTTTCAGACGTATGCTATAGTGATGGTTACAGAACATCCACTGAAGTCCCTATTCAAAAAGGCGGACTTCTCTCGAAGAATCTCAAAGTGGGTGGTAGAACTGGGGTAGTACGATATTCAGTATCAGCCCAGAACGGCGATCAAGGCCCAAGTTTTGGCAGATTTCATTGTGGAATTCGTTTCATCTAGTTCAGCACCGAGCCAACTCGACACCGAACTGGGGGGTAGTAAGGGTGGAGAAGATGTCATAACTAGAGATGAAGTCACCGAGATCGAGAACGAGCAATCTTGGAAGCAGTTCCTCGACTCAGCTTGGAAGGTCTTTGTTGACGGATCATCAACGTCGAAGAGGGCCGACGCTGGCATAGTCCTTCAATCTCCAGAGGGCCTCGTCATTGAACAGGTCTTAATGCTCAGCTTTAGGGCATCCAATAATGAAGCTGAGTACGAAGCGCTGATCGAGGGACTAGACAGTGCTAAAATCCAGGGGGCACAGCGACTGGTGGTTTTCAGCGACTCTCAGTTGGTGACGAACCAACTCAACGGAGACTATCAAGCTCACGACAAAATGATGGCAGCCTACTTGTCTCGCATCAAGCAACTCCTCTCTTAATTCCAAAGAGCAAAAGTCAAGCAAATCGGCAGAGAATCAAATTCCCATGACGATGCCCTCGCAAATATGGCATCAGCCGTAGAAGCTGGCAAGAAGAGAACGGTCGAGGTAGGAACACTAGAAACACCAAGCATAGAGATCCCTCCAGTTCGTCATGTTCTTTGTGCTGATCTCGGTCCAAGCTGGATGGACCCAATCGTCGCCTGCCTAAGGGATGACTAGCTACTTCAAGGACAAAAACGAAGCCCACAAAATCAGGCTGAAAGCAGCTAGGTTTTGACTGTCTCCAGATGGCAAACTCTACAGGAAATCCTTCACCGGCCCCTACCTCCAGCGCGACCACCCTAGCAGAGTTGAAGATTTCCTTTATGAAATCCATGATGGAATCTGCGGTAGCCACATTAGAGGTCGGTCAATGGCATATCATGCAATAAGCCAAGGTTACTGGTGGCCCTATATGCAAAAAGACGCCCAGCTCTATGCCAGAAAATATCCAAAATGCCAGAAGTTCTCTCATTCTCTCCATCAACCAGCGCAGGACCTAAACCCACTCTCCAGCCCATGGCCTTTCGCCCAGTGGGGGTTGGACATTGTGGGACCACTCCACCGAACTCTAGGGAATAAGAGGTGGCTAGTAGTAGCTACCGATTGTTTCACCAAATGGAGAGAAGCCGAGCCGCTGTCTTCAATCACCGAGCAGGATACAAGGAACTTCGTCTGGAAGAATGTGGTCACAAGATTTGGAGTACCACGAACCCTGATCTCGGACAACGGGACCCAGTTCGACTCCAACTTCTTCAGGAACTTCTGCCAGGAACTCGGCATCAGAAATCATTACTCAACTCCAGCTTATCCACAAAGCAATGGTCAAGCCGAAATCTCAAACAAGGTCATCCTCGATGGCCTCAAAAAGAGACTTGACCTAGCTAAAGGGAGATGGGTAGAGGAACTTCCAAGCATCCTTTGGGCGTACAGGACCACTCCAAGGCGCTCCACCTTGGCAATGCCCTTCTCCCTGGCCTTCGGGATGGAAGCCGTGATCCCTCTTGAGATCGGCCTTCCAACCCTAAAGTCAAAGCTCTTCGATCAAGGCCTAAAGATATCTGGCCTGAGAGCTTGATCTGGCTGAAGAGCGAAGGGAGGCCGTAGCTATCCGCTTAGCTTCTTACCAGCAGCAATTGGCCAGAGGATACAATCAAAAGGTCAAAGAAAGGAAGTTTTCAGTTGGAGAACTAGTCTTGAAGAAAATGCTTCCTGCGAACAAAAATCCTAATGAAGGCAAGCTAGCACCCAATTGGCATGGTCCATTCAAGGTGATCTCGGCAACAGGACAGTCAGCATACAGACTTGAAGACATGGATGGTAAACAGTTACCACGACCATAGAATGCAACCCACTTCAAGAAGTACTATTTTTGAATTATACTATACATTCAAAATCAATAAAAGAAATTCTCATGGAAGGATTGATCTTTAAATCTTGCTCGGCACCCATCACTCAGGCTCGGTAAGAGTACCAACCCCTACATAGAGCTTCGCGGCCCCGGTGATAGCACCAGCCACGATGTCTCAGGCTCGGTAAGAGTACCAACCCCTACATAGAGCTTCGCGGCCTCGGTGATAGCACCAACCACGATTTCTCAGGCTCGGTAAGAGTACTTGCCCCTACATAGAGCTTCGCGACCTCGGTGATAGCACCAGCCACAATGTCTCAGGCTCGGTAAGAGTACCAGCCCCTACATAAAACTTCGCGGCCTCGGTGATAGCACTAGGCCTAGACAACTTCGCGGCCTCAGTGATAGCACCAGGCCTAGACAGCTCCGCGGCCTCGGTAGTAGCACCAGCCTCGGCCTCGGTGAAAGCACCAGCCACGATGTCTTAGTTAACTAGTTATACAAAGGGTTTCGGTTACGGAACCAAACTCAAAATTTCTATCAAACATGCGGACGTCTTGGTTACTAAACCTAGAACACATACATATAAACCCCGAGAATGTTTGAAGACAAACATGAAAAAGAAAGTGTAATTTTATTCATTGAAAAAAAGAGGTTACATATGCTCCCTCCCTTACAAAAAAAATACATAAGAGACTTCAAGGGGAGGCATTCAAATCTCCAGAAATTTCAGGCGGAGGAATGTCTTAGGTTGGAGCATCGCCAAGAGTATCGGTCGGAGGAGGATTTGAACTGGAGGCAGAAGACGCAAACTTGGGCGGGTCCTTGTACATGGGGTGATCTTAAAAAAACCCCATCTCCTTGAGCAAAGCCCCGCATCCGCGCTCAAACAGCTTCGGACTTAACTTCTTGATCTGGTCCACGTACTGCCTCCCTGCATCTTCGACTCCCTCCATAAAGGCAGCATCAGTCTCGGCCTTGACCGAGGCAAGAAGACCAGCCTTCTCTTTCTTCGCCGTCTCCAGCTCGGCCACAAGCTCAGCCGACCTCTTCTCCTTTGTGTACAGCTCCCCCTCCAATCGATAAGTCTCGGCTTTTAGCTTGGTCATCTCGACTACTGCCAAGTCCACCTGCGCTTCAAGCTCGGCCCTCTTTGCCTCCGCCATCCCCAAGGCGTCCTCGGCTCTCTTTTTTTCTTCCTTTAGCCGGGCGACCTTGGCGTCGTCCTAAATGAGTCTTTCCAAGACAACTTGAATCTTTTGGACGTTCTGCAAATGGAAACATATCAAAAAGAATAGCCGAAGTCAAAAAAAAAAAAATACCGAGATCGACGCCTGTAGTGTTTTCATCAGCAGCTTCGGACTTTCAGCCGCATTATGCCTCTCCATATCTCTGGGAAGGGCACAGGCCCTGCAGAGCACCGCAATGACGTCAGAATTGCCGACCAGGGGATCCTCCATAGTAAGAGGTCTACCTGGCTCCAGCTGGAGATCTGGCCTGAATAGCTCTAGTTCAATGGACCGAGACCCCGAGGCCACTACGGGGCCCTGCTCCAAAATCTCCGCCCTCGACCTTTCCTCTAGTGGAACCTCCTCTTTATCAGCCTTGGTGGGATGCAGTCGAGCCTCTGAACTTGAGATCTCGAACCTAGGCCGTTTTTCCGGCCTACCTTCTTCCCTTGTCACCTCAGCTGAACACTGCCGCTCGGCAAAAATCGGCGACGTAACAGGAGTGGACAGAGGCACCCCAGCTCCTTCCCCGAAAAGGGTTTCCTCCAAGTTCAATGGCTGGTAAGAGGGCCGACGCCTGTCCATGCTATCCGAATCGGAAGGAGAGGAATACGCTTCAATGGCCTAGAACGGGTTTGTGGGATCAGAATCAGCAGCCGATGTGGAGGCCTCAGCGCTCGAAGCAATCCGACTTTCGATCTCTGCCTGCGTGAGAACCAACTCACCGAGCTTGGTAGACTTCGTTGTGTACGACAAGTACTTCGGCTCGTACCCAAGCAAAGAGTAGGCAGCTCGGCCTTGGTGACCTCGGTATCTGTATATCTAGTTAAGCCAAACCGTGTTTCTCTTCCACCGGTCCAACTGAGCGTCTAGCTTTCTTTTCTGAATATCTGCACAACAAACAAAAATGGGTTATCCAGATAGAACGAGATAAATTGAACACTAGAGCACGCCAGAGGAAAAGTATTTACGCGGCAGGGTCTCGAGCCGTCGTGGGACTTGGACTCTCCTCGCCATCTTGGATTCGGTCGCACCGAACTCCCAGTTACCCAAGACAAACAGGCAATCATCCCCGGCGTACCTATTTGAATCCTCCAGGGCCGTGACGAAGGGCCCGAGCTTCGCTTTCACCCAAAGACAATACGTGTTTTCGCCCCCTACAGATTTGTAGAGGTCATACACATCTTCGATGTCATGGACACCGAAGTTAATGCTAAGAATCTTATTCAGCTCGGCGACGCCCATGATTATTTTGAAGCCATTAGGCATTAACTGACAGGGGCAGAGGTTCCAGGTCTTCAGACATGACCTAAGGAGGGGATGAAGGGGGAACCTAACCCCACCTTCGATTATGGCCACTAGAGGGAATGGCATCCAGCCTCTGCTGAAAGAGTAGCCATCAGAAAGATCCGTTGGGTAATTTGGCCTCACCAGAACGTTGTCTGGAATCCCATATGCAGCCTTGAACTCCACCAAGGCCTAAGGGGTATCTATCCAATATCTGTAAATCCCCATTTCTAGGCTGAGGAGATAAAGAATAGAGAAAGGGAGGAGAAACCCTAAAATAAAAGACAGAGGAAACTCTAGGGGGCACCAGAAGAGAAAAACCCTAGGAAAAGCGAAGATGAGCGAGAAGAACTTACAAAAAGAAGGACTCAAAGATGCCGGACTCGAAGATAGGACTCGCCGGATGGGACTTCTCTACACTGCAAAGCACTCTCCTCTACACTATCTGGCAATCGCAAAAATGGGTAAAGGCAAGGCAAACATCCATATCTATAGTGGAAAGATGAGGCGCCATTTTAAAAAATTTGGGGACATTTATGCAAAATGTCGCTTCGGTTAATGCGCACGCCCCCTCAGATTAGCTCGATGAAAAACCAGGCTGTGACGCGTGGCACCGCCCCAAACGTCTCTTCTCATTCTCACTTAATGCCTCGGACAGATGAAGCGACATCTCATTAATGCCTCAAGACATGTGAAGCGACATCTCATTAATAACTCCGACATATGAAGCGACGTCTCATTAATAACCTCGGGCAGATAAGGCGGCTTCTTAATGGGGACCAAACGTCAATAGCCGTCCGACGCCAAAACGGGAATCCCCGAACTCAACACAACACTTAGCTCCCGACCTCAAGAGATTAAGGAACCTTTAAAGGTCAGGAGCTAGGGGCAATTGTGTAGGGGCATTTCCGTAATGCCAAGATAGGTCCTGATTTCGGTAAAAGTACAAATTGGGATTGCCTTGATCTCGGCTCCATACAGCTTGGTATCAGCTCGCACCAGGCTCGGTCTAGTCTCAGTAAGAGTACCAGCTAGTCCCACCTCGGCAACTATGATACCGCACGCCATCTCGGCCTCGACACCACCTTTAGCTCGGTCTTGTTAACCGAGATGGACGCCAGACGATAATCATAACTAATGCCCTATTAGCATGCTGCGGCGTTATAGAACAAGCTATCAGGTAGGGTGGGCGTGATAAGGAGTTTACCTTATCAGACGGTCACATCCGCAGTCACTCAAGAGGACAAAGTATGGGGTGATAGGACAGTACTCCTACCTACCCCCACTAAAGGGTACAAGGTATGGTCCGATGGGACATACCCTTTTCACCTACCTCCACTCAAGAAGCTTCTGATGGGACCTCTATGCCTATACATATACACTCGAGGTCACTCCGTCACGAAGAGGAAAAAAAACATCTTTACAGGCACGTATAGCCTTCTCTTCCCTTCCATTCACTTTATGTTTGCTTAATCACTTCACTAACTCAGCCATCAAAGTGCCTTCGGCTGATAGCAGCCCGGGCCTCTGACCTTCCTCCGTTTCCTTCCTTTTCAGGTTTGGAAGCAAATAATTCATTTCAAAGAAGTCCTAACAGCAGATTAGCGAGTTTCATCCTCGCTTAACCAAGTCCGTAATTTTTAGGCACTTACACCCTTCATTCATTTTCCATTTTCCATTGAAGGGGATATTATTTAAATGTCATTTTTGGATATTCCCCTTTGTGTCTTCAATTTTAACTACTTTTAAAAATAAAATTAATAGAATTTACTAAAATTTCAATTACATCAAACAAACAAACAGGCCCTCAATGAACAATATGTCAACAGAATTTCACCATTAAAGCTAACATTCCATACATAAAATTCAACAACAAAAAAGGAACTCTAAAAAGGAAAAGATCATTACAACCTGCAATTGAATCCTTATTGGGGGCACAGCTCAAGAAGGTGTCCCGCAGGGCGCCCTGCAGGGGACCGAGGGGCGGCGGACGCGCTTCATAGGCCTTGAGCAGCTTCCGCACTCTGAGATTGAGAGCCGCATAGTGGCAGCGGTCTCCGTCGAAGGTGTGCTCGGAGCAGATGGCGCCGCTCTGGAGGAGCAGCCGGGCGGCGTCGAGGTGGCCAGCGAGGCAAGCGTAGTAGAGCGCCACCGAGTCCCACTGGTCGCGAGCGTTGACGTTGGCGCCGGACTCGATCAGGTAACTCAGGCGGTCGACGTCGCCGGCCCTGGCCGCCTCGAATAGGTCGCCGGCTGGTACCTTCTTGAGGGGAACGGACGGCTCGATGTCGTCTGGATCAAAATCCAGGCCGTCCAGGTCGGGATCGATCGTCCATGGCCGTTGCTGAATCATGTGTGGAAATGGGTTTTAGGTTCCAGCAAAATAAAAACATAACGGAAATGGTTTTTAAGGGTTTTGATCTTGGTAGCTTTCGCTGCCGTGTTTGTGTGGTTTTTTAGCGGCCCGTTTAGGGCCCGTTTGGTAATTTAGCTTTTAAAATAAAGTGGAGTGAAGTGAAATGAAAAGAATGAATAAAATATAAGTGAGTTATAATGGTATTTTATTTTTAGTTGTTTGGGATGAAATATTTTTTACTTTTTGTATAGGGAAATGGAGTTTTTTTGTCTTTTAGTGAGTAAATGTAGTTGCTTTTTGACTTTTTTTGGAAAAGATGGAGGAAATTTTTTTAAAAAAGTGCTTTTGATGGGATGTTTAACTTGACTTTACTTCACTTAATTATATTAGTAAAATTATCAAACGGGCCCTTAGGATGGCAGACGGGAGAGAGGAAGAACGGAGTGTGACAAGCCAAGGGAAAGTGATGTGGCCCACCACGAGTAGGAAGATCACAGCATCACAGCCATATGTTCTATCACATTTCATGTTCGTTTATTCGCTTGTTAACATTTATTAACAAACGCGCGTCTAATGGCTTAAAGATATGATTTTGGAATTATTTTTATCTGCCAAAGAAAGACTGGGCATGTTTCTGGGCATGTTTCTATCGTGTAATTCTTGTCACGAATTTGGTAGCGTTTGGTTCGCTTTAACGAAGGTCGAAATGGAATAATCATTTTAATAAAATAATTATTACCGCGTTTGGTTCATAAAAAAGTGACGGAATAACCATTGTCTCCGAAACCACCATTCAATTATGTAGAGGAACGGTCAATGCACTGGAGAGGTAGAGGAATGGTCATTCCATTCCTTTATAAATTTTTATTGATACCAAAATACCCCTTTATTACATCAGCCCCTTCTCCCAGTCACCAGCTGGGAAGGAGACCAGCCGGAAGGCCCCGGCAGTAACCCCGACTGCCCCCCTCCCCCACCTCCCACATTTTTTCTCTTTTCTTTTTCTTCTTCCTCCCTCCCTCTCTATTCTCTCTCCCCCTCTCTAGGCTTCTGCAACATGAACCAGAAGCTAATTCCAGAAGATGTATCTGACGTTAATAGAGAGACCATGGCTCGTGGCCATGGCGATGATGATCATCTTCTGTGAGGCCCTCCTCCTCTCCATCACCCGCCTCAAATCCGACCGTTCAATCCTTTGCTCCCTCCCCCCTTCCTCCTTCTCCTCCGCCTCCGCCTCTGCCTCCCATCTCGACGTCATCCTCCACTGTGCCACCTCCCACACCGTCCCCTAGCCCGTGAATCCCTTGACGTCCTCAAACGCCTCTCCCTTTGCAACTTCCTCATCTTCGTCCTCGACCACAACTCCATCATGTGGTCCTCCTCCTTCCCACCTAGTTCTCGTCCGTCCTCAAAGATGCCCCCTCCCTCTACGCCCACACTGTCCGCTACCCCTCCCACCTCTCCCAAGTCGGCTCCCTCCTTTCCCACTCTCGATCTGAGCCCGAGGGACCTAACTCAAGGGGAATTAGCGGTCTAGATTGGCCCTCACCGACCTAGCCGATGAGGTTTGCGATCGAAGAAACCCCTTAACCAAAAGGTTATTCCGGAAGAGATTCAGCTTCTCTGGGAGGCCGGCCCAAATGTTGCCGCCGGGTTTGCCGGCTGGTGTCCTTCCCAGCCGACGACTGGGAGGGGGAGGAGGAGGAGGAGGAGGGTATTTAGTCAATTTTATGTAAATTTTATTTCATTCCGGGCATCATTCCAGCGTACCAAATGCAAGAACAGGAATAAGAATTCTATAACTGGATTGATTATTCAGTAAAATCAAACGTTTGAATGGAAATGAATATTCATGCCTCATTCCATTCTAGACTCATTCTACTCTCCATTCCATTCCTGCCTAAAGCCATTACAGCGAACAAAACGCTATCTTAGGATCTTGGAGTTCTTGGGACATAATGTGACTATCTTATCCTTTGCAAATGCCTTATTTCTTGTCAAGCATTTCAAAATATAAGTCACTAGAAAGGTTCCCAATGACTTTGGAAATTCAGAAATTCTAGCCCTTTTATATTTTGGTGGAATTTCTGGATGGCCAAGTCCAATGGAGCTTTCAGGAATTCTACCATGTATAGGAATTTAGAAATTCCGCAGACAAGAATTCCTTAAATTCTAGCAAAGATTGGGCCCTTAGACATCTTATGTTTGTTTTGTTTTCAAAGAAATATTAGTTAAATTGATTAGATAAAAACTACTACTCTCAAATTTCAAAACCTTCTTTGATCGGAAGAATTCTCTCTCGCCCATATTGGAGTGAGTGACATGTTAGATTATGTGGTCTCAATCCAGTGGATGATGTAATAAATTAATTCATTTAACAATAAAATCAGGCTTTCATGAAATGAATGGTGTTTTGTTACTTCTTGCACATAACCAATACATATGACATGATGGTTCATGAGATGAACCAGAGCCCACGAGTATATCAGATGTGATACATGTATGCGGATGAGATCCACATGCGAAAGACATATATCACAAATCTCATACTTAAATCAATTCACTACCGGTGATGAGATTGAGCATCTCATCTAACAAGGTTGCAATAATATGATCACTATGAGATAGTGTGATCTTTCTCGATCATCGAAGTGTAAGACTCTGGATCATTTCACTAGTACATTGGATGTATTGAAGGACCATGAGAAGCACCTTATGAAACATTGTCTATACTTTAAGGTCCGCTCTCATAATTCCCTATCAATAAGCTCTTAATGCTGAGACATTAATGAATTCAAGTTTCTATCTATTCATTTGCTTTGAGTCACCAATGAGTGAAGCCAATTGTAAGTCAACTCCTCAGTGTCTTAGGTACTTGGTAGTAGGACTGTCGGGACATTTGATGGTCAAGATGGAATCTATCTTAATTATCCCCTTGTGCCAATTAATGAATTTGTCATTGGTAAGTGCGTACCCATCTTAATTAAGAGTTAATTGAATGGTACTGAGGATCACTATGATTAATTGGGCCTCAAGGATAATAAGATATGGATCTAAATTGGTAGGACGGGTTTAATCCAATTGATCTATGGATATGGATAGAGGGGCCTACTTGGGGGGTCACGGTGTCCCAGTTGAAGCCAGCTTTCTTTGGAATCTCTAGTGGTCCCCATGTGTCGTGACCACGGACCAGGTAACCAAGCGGGCCTAATCCAGGATCAAGACTAGTTGATTATGCCATGAATTTATTTTAATCAATACGTATATGAGTCAATAAAAGGATGCCGCTCGTATACGCGATTTCCTACAGGTGTCCGCGGTGAGGATATCACAACAACGTAAATATTTCTTTTGAATACGAAAGCATGTAACAAATCTAATTCATACATTCATATCAAAGATAACTTCACTGATAACACATTTATAACAAATACCAGAATAAGCAAGGATCATTAACTATTTCTCAAAAGTAAGTTAAAATTTATACCAAAGATCATTTAATTACATTCCCTAAAAATAGAGGCCAACAAAGGCCAATATAAACAAAATATGAATTCCAAAAGAATGGTTAACCATAACCCAAAATGTTACATGACTCGGACATCCGAATGTCTAAACTACATCATCGGCATGCCACGCAACTAATCGTTGCGGTTCTCCGACCGCCTCCCCGTGCTCCTCCTCTGGATAACCAACGATGGGACCTGAGTACCAAAGTAATGAGTCAAACACAACGGTTTGGCATGTGGGTGAAAAGATAAAACAATAATTAAATTCACCTTGGAAATACATTTAAACCTGTTAAAACAATAACTTTCATAAAACAGAAGAATCATTTATTGGAAAATAATATGCAATATAAAACATGTAAGGTATCCAAGAAAATCATGAACCAAACAAGATGGCATCCACACAAAGCTAAGTCCTCTATCACCGAAGTGACAAGAGCATATCGGGATGTTGACCTCAGTCACCGAAGCGAGGAGGTACAACAAATTTTATATATACATATATAATAATACGGGACATGACCACGGTAGCGAGCCGGGCATCGGGAACCACAGTAGCAATCTGCGGTATCGGGACAAGACCACGGTAATAACTGGGTAGCAGGATCCAAACTGCAGCTGGCGGGACAAGAGGGGGATCTCCAAGTAGGTGGATCAGACCAACAAGGTTATCCAAGCTTAGTGGTGCCAACTCATAGGTCAAATAATAGAAATCAAAACACATATAAAATACAACTAGCGCAAATATATAAACGGGCGGGACGGGGTGCTCAAAAGCACAAATATCCTATCATATCGGGCAATACATTTCGGGGCTAGCAACTGTTACAAGTACAATTTCCATATTTTCGGGAATAACCAATCATTTGATGTAAATCTCAGGAACAAGGAAATACAAATGAACTTTTGAAGTTTTGGGCAAAATATTAGGTCCAAGATTTGTTTAAGGTGAATAGGGGTCCCATATGTCGATTTCAGTATAGACCCGGTACTCCTTGAGTTTAGAGACATTCTAGGCTCCTTATACAGTTTAGGAGTTTTCAAAACTTCAAATGAATTTCCACGGTATGGTTTCTTTCTCTTCATTCTTCAAAATTTTGGGATGGTCGGCTACCGGGCGGTTAGCCGCCGCTGGGTTTGGCGGTCAGCTGCTATCTGACCGCGTGCCTAACCGTGATTGGGCTGACAGAATGCAGCTTACTGGAATTGGAACGAAATTGGTTCGGTTGGCCGGCGGTTAGCCACCAATGAGTTCGACGGTTATCCGTTGGCTGACCGCGAGGCTGACCGCACCTTCAAAAGGGAAAAACAACTCTATGGAATTGTCGCGACCCCGAACTGAGTTACCAACCTAATCCGGGATCGGGACTAATCCATACTAAACTATGAATTTATTTAATCAAAACATATACGAGTCTATAAAAAGATATCACTCGTATACGCGATTTCCCACAGGTGTCCGTGGTGAGGATATCACATCAACATGAATATTTCTTTTGAATGTAGAAGCGTGTAGCAAATCTAATTCATACATTCATGTCTAAGATAATATGATCGACAACATATTTATAACCAGTATCAAAATGAGCAATGATCATTAGCTATTCCCAAATGTAAGTTAAAGTTTACATCAAGATCATTTAATTACATTTCCCAAAAATAGAGGCCAACAAAGGCCAATATGAACAAAGTATCAAGTTCCCAAAAAGAATGGTTAGTCCTAACCCAAAATGTTACGCAACTCAGGCAACCGAATGTCTAAATGACATTATCGGCATGCCACTCTACTAAGCGCTGCGGTTCTCCGACCGCCTCCATGCAAGAATTAGCTCTATTGGGCCTCAATTACAAGATACTTTATCACTTTCCCCTTCGCTTCCTTCCCATTTCCAAATTTCTACAACCCTAGGAGACCTAAGCTCAAGAAGAGAACCATTTTTCCTCTTCACTTTCTCCTCTTGAATACATGAACTAGAGACCTCCAAATGAAAATCTAAGACCACCATTTTCCTCCTCTCATCCCAAGCTTTCTATTGATATTATTTTCTTGGGATTTCTAGTTGGGCAAACTCTCCATTTCATTCCTTGCTTCTTGTTGGGGCATCTCTAGGTAAGAGCTCCAACCCATCTCTTCAATTTGACTCTTAAGAATCTTGTTTTTCTAACTTTAATACCCATTTCGAAATGAATTTCTTGTTTGTAAGTTTGGATGAGTTTTGAATGATTTTCATGGGGTTTTTGTAGTGTTGGCTTAGCCATTGGATTAGTGTGCTTGAAGGAGAAGATTTGTTTGACATTTGGGCAAAGGCAAGTAATCTCTATAGGATGATTGTGCATGTGTGTTTGTGGATTTCATTGTTACTCTTGAAGTTTGCATAGAACTTGTTATTAGGTTTTATTATTATGTTTTTTTGGACTCTTATTTTATGATTTTCACTCAAGTATTTCAATTACGTCAAGTAACTTTCCAAATTTTTAGATCTTTATTTGATTGAAAACTTTGTTCCATTAGAAATTTGGGTTGTTTTGATAAGAAATGGATTTAAATGTTTAAATATATGGATTAAATGGTATTGAAATGTGAAATTGACCCCTTGGAGAGCATGGAGGTTCAGGGGATTTCAGGTGGTCTAAAGGTGAGAAGAAGGGAATAAGTGATTCAAGAAACATCCAAGAAAAGTGTAGTTTCTGTACACAGCGAGCACAGGCAGAAGCCTGTTCGCTCAAGCGACCTTTGGGTTCGCTCGAGTGACCAGGCCACTGCCAGGCCCGAGCGCAGACAGAGAACTGTCCGCTCGAGCGACCATGGGTTCATTCGAGCGAACTGTCCACTGTCTGGTCAGGTCCAAGACAGAACATTGCTCACCCAAGCGACCTGATGGTTCGCTGAAGCAAATTGTCTCGCTCGATCGAACTATCCAGACCGCTCGAGCAACCTATCATTTCCCAATTTCGAAACTTTTATCCTAATGGTAAAGTTTTTTTTTTTTTAAGATTGAAAACTAGACTATATTGAGGGTTTTAAATTGACATTGTGCCATTGGAGATCCAAAATGTATTCTAACTTCGGGGATACTAAATTTATATTTATTTCTTACATTGGGCCCCAATTGTACAAAGGTCAATAAATGGCCTCACTATATATTTGATGGACTTCGTGTTTGAAATTCCGTTTTGATACAAGAAATAACATCGTATATTCGTTTTTGAAATTTGAGTACAAGTTTGTTTGAAGATTGTTTTATGTGTTAAAAAGGGGATCAGTTCTAAACTCTTGTGCATATAATTATGCCTTTTGCTAGTCGTGCTTTGTCTTGCTTTGATAATTGATCTTCCTTTTTATCTCGAGGTGTTTAGACCGTGTTTCGAGTATTTTATGCATTCATGAATTTAAGTGAATACCACTGAGCTTAGACTTCCCTTTTAGTCTGATCTACTGTTTGAGGGTCTTTAAATGTGTGTACTATCTGAAGATTAGTCGTGTATTTTATTACACATCGTGCGTGTCCGGTTTCGCGGCCGGAATCCTGTATTTGTGGGAATCGTGTCTTGTTTATACTATGTATATCGTGCTTGTCGTGCGTGCTTGCTCTTTTCATTATATATGATAGAGAAAGGATGGGCTCTTTGTGGATTTACTAGTCATGATATATAAGTATTTATGCTAGTTTGTTTCTATCTCGGAATGCATCTTAGTCAAGCAATTACTTTAAGTTCAGAAAATCGTTTTACCATGTTTTCGTTAAATAATTGTTATCTCTTGCTCACGCGTAAATTGATTACCTGCCAAACCGTTGTGTTTGATGTTTGCTATTTTGGTGCCCTGGTGCAGGCAGCATTGCCTTTGAGGAAGAGTGCCCGGAGGAGGCTGTTGAGTCACTCCCAACTCATGAGTGGCAACCCGACGACGTCATCTAGACGTCAGGCAGGGTCATGAGTTCGATTTATTATGTTTTGGTTCTTGAATACTTTTGGTATTGTATTGGCCTTTGTTGGCCTCTTATTTTGGATGTAATAACTCAACACACTTTGTTTAACTTTGTGACTTGAACTATGATGGGAATGTCAAAATATATTTCATACTTATGATATCTTGGTCTTGATGTTATTTTACTCATGCATTGAATAAATTATTATTCATGACTAGTTGTGGTGTGATTTGCTACATGCTTCCGCATACTTGATCGTGTGAGCTTGAATTTTCGTGTCACGGAATCCTCACCGCGGGAACCTGTGGGAAATCATCCATTGTAATCGTAATCATTGTCACGGGCCCGGGTCTCGGTCCGGGGTCGCAACACTTGGTGAGACGATCCACAATGACCCAGATAGCATCATTGTCTTTGCTGGTCCTTGGTAATCCCAAAATAAAGTCCATGGTGATCTGCTCCCATTTCCATTCCAGAATCTCTAGTGGTTGCAATAACCCTGGAGGCTTCTGATGCTCTGCCTTAATCAACTGACATGTCATACACCGGGAGACAAACGCTGCTATCTCTTTCTTCATATTGTTCCACTAAAATCTGCCCTTCAAGTTCTGATGTATCTTCGTGCTGCCCGGATGCGTAGAATACCTTGTACTGTGAGCTTCTGTCATAATGTTGTTCCTCAAATCTTCAATGTTTGGCATACATAGACTATCACGGATAGTACAAAACACCATCAACAATACGGAAATCAGGACGTTCTGCTATGTGCTCTAAAATCTTGGCCAACTCTGGATCTTGCAACTGACTATCCTTGATCAACTGACATTGACATGTTAGCTAATGCTACACCCTTCTTCAGTGGCTGTAAATCTATTCTCCACTCTTCAAATTATTCAAAAAGACAAGTGTCACTGAGATTTGCCAAGCCTACTGACTTCTTGCTAAAGCTTCAACTGTTGGAAATAGGTGGGCCTCGTGGATAGGATTTCAAAACTTTTGACCCACTTGACTCAGGCATCAAGTACCCATAAGGCCATAAACCATATTCAGGATGCAATCCTTCATACTCATCTATCATGTACAGCAATAAAACAATTAACACCATGCAACAAAATAATCTATAATAGATAGAGAAGCAGATTATACCTTTAGAGCCTGGTTGTGCTCTAATGGAGAAGAAGACTTGCTAGTTGAAGAAACTCTTTCTTTGTAAGCAACTTAGGATCTCCAAGACCTCTTAATCTTCCACGCTATAAATGTAATTGCACTCCAGTCTTAGGAATAAATTACAATGAAGTCCCTAAACTTCCCGATTACGACAAGAAGGCCCCTCTATCAATATCCATGGATCAATTGGACTAAAACCGTTCCACCAATTTAAATCCACATCTTATTATCCTTGAACCCCAATTAATCACAGTGATCATCAGTACCTTCCAATTAACTCTTAATCGAGATGTGTGCGCACTTACTTATGACAAATCCATTAATTGGCACAAGGGGATAATGTAGATAGATTCCATCTTGACCATTGTTCCCACAGTCCTACTACCACGTACCGAAGACACCGAAGTGTTAACTTACAGTTGGCCTCACTCATTGGTGACTCAAAGCAAATGAATAGATAGAAACTTGAGTTCATCAATGTCTCAGGATTGAGAGCCTACTGCTAGGGAATTATGAGAGCAAACCTTAAACTCGAGACAGTATTCCATAAGGTGCTTTTCATGGTCCTTCAATACATCCAATGTACCAGCACTGTGATCCAGAATCTTACATTCTGATGATCGAGACAAATCACACTATCTCATAGTGATCAAAGTGCTGCAACCTTATTAGATGAGATGCCTAGTCTCATCACCGGTTGTGAAGATATTTAAGTATAAGATTTGTGACACATGTCTCCCATGTGTGGATCTCATCCATACACATATATCACATCTAATATACTAATGGGACCCAGTTCATCTCATGAACCATTATGTCATATGTATTGGTCATGTGCATTAAGTAGTAAAACATCATTCATCTCATGAAAGGAAAGCATGATATTATTGATAAGTAAAGAAATTAATCAATTTATTACATCATCTGATGGATTGAGTCCATACAATCTAACATCAACAACTGCATTTGCTTTCCCTATGTGATATTTGATTGGAAAATGATAATCCTTGATGTATTCCATCCACCTTCTTTGCCTCATGTTCAACTCTTTCTGAGAAAACAAATACTGTAAGTTGCGGTAATCAGAGTGAACCTCAAATTTCTCTCCATAGAGGTAATGTCTCCACATTTTCAATGTAAACATGACCGCTGCTAACTCAAGATCATGGGTGGCATAGTTCTTCTCATGATTTTTCAACTGCCGGGATCCATAGGCTATGACTTTTCCATCTTGCATCAACACACATCCGAGTCCAACATTCGATGCATCATAAAAATAGTAAAACCGCCGCTTCCAGATGGCAAAGTAAGGACTGGTGCTGTGGTTAATCTCTTCTTCAACTCTTGTAAACTAACTTCACACTTATCTGACCACATATAAGGTACATTTTTCCTTGTCAACTTCATCAAAGGTGACGAAATCGACGAAAATCCTTGTACAAATCTTCGGTAGTAGTCTGCCAATCCTAAAAAACTTCTGATTTCTGACACATTCTTCGACCTTTCCCACTTTCGTACTGCCTCAATCTTGGACGGATCTACTGACAATCCTTCTCTGGAGATAATGTGCCCTAAAAATGTTACTTGCTCTAACCAAAATTCACACTTATTGAGTTTTGCATACAACTAGTTCTCTCTCAGAAGTTGCAATGCTACTCTCAAGTGCTCTTCATGCTCTTCTTTGGTCTTAAAGTATACCAAAATATCGTCGATGAATACCACTACAAACTGGTCTAGGTATTCTGCAAATATCTAGTTCATCAATGCCATGAACACTGTTGGTGCATTAGTCAATCCAAATGGTATCACTAGAAACTCATAGTGTCTATATCTTATCCGGAAAGCTGTCTTCAGTACATCTGACTCTCAACTGATGGTAATCGGATCTCAAATCAATCTTTGAAAAATACGAAGCACCTTGTAACTGATCAAACAGTTCATTTATTCTTGGTAAATGATATTTGTTCTTGATGGTCACTTGGTTCAATCTCCGGTAATCAATCCACATTCTCATCGAACCATCTTTCTTCTTGAAGAACAACACCGGAGCTCCCCATGGCAAAACACTAGGTCTTACAAAACCTTTGTCCAACAATTCTTGCAATTGTGTTTTCAATTATCCCAATCCCGCCGAAGCCATTCTATATGGTGCAATAGAGATCGGAGCGGTCCCTAGTAATAGCCCAATAGTGAAGTCTATCTCTCTAATGGGTGGCTATAAGACCCCAACCCGAGTGACCTCGATTAGTGTTAATTAAGTTGTGTGTTAGTCTTAAGCGTGATTAGTGTAATTCGGTTTAGTTTGGACTAGAATAACTTTGTTATAGCTTTGGGGAATTTTGAGTGCCTTTATGATTAGTGGGGCCCTTTTGGGGGTTACTTTTATGACTTTGTGTTTACTTGGAAGATTTTTCAAAATTCCATTTATTTGTGTTTCAATCCCGTTTTGCTTATCTTGTCAATCTCTTCAACTTTCTTATTGATCCTGTTCCCGTCCGAAATCTCGAAACCCGATTTTTCTAGCTTCAAGGGCAAAACAGTCATTTTACACTAAATCTGTACCCAAATTTGATATTCCCGAAACCCGCGAAACATATACTTTTTGGAAACTAGAAATTTCGACGATCACTTTCCTCTTCTTCGTCGATTTCATCCGAAGTCCCGAAAACCACTATTTCAGCCCCACAAGATTTCAAGTGATGAAGCCCACTCCCCACTTGCTTTACAAATGACCCTTCTCCTCTTCTTTTCCATTTTTCCAGCATAACAAAAGCTCAACCTAGGGTTTCTTGCTTTTCTCTTCTTCCTCTTGCTCTCCCTCCCTAAATCATCACTATTGTTGCATTTCTTGAGAAATGGAGATCACCATTCTCTTCCTCTCATTGAAGGCTTCCTATTGATTCCATTTTTGGAGAAAACCTCCCATTTCAAGATCACTTTTGAGCTAGTCTTGCCCATTTGAAGAACCTAAAAGTAAGCTTCCTCCCTAATCTCCTAGATTTGTGTTCTTCTAGCCCTTGAGAAGCTCCATTTTCATTATTGTGAGTTCTCTCTTCTTCTTCATTGTTTTGACCTATTTTAGGGTTTGTTTTGGGGGTTTTTGTTGTAGCTTGGATCTTTGGCTTGGAAGTGATTAGAGCTTGTTTTTTTACTAAGCTTAGACCTAAGGCAAGTGGATGAATAAATATTTAGAGTGTAAAATGGTTTTATGAGAAATGTACATGATTTCACTATTCATTCTTAACTTGCATTGAATTTTTGAAATAAATGCTCATACAACTTGTTAGCTTATTTAACCCTTGAAAATCATTATGGCTTTTCATTTATTGCTTTTCATGGCTTAACTGAATGCTTGTGGTTGATGGATTTCTCTTTTCTTGTGATTTGATGAGTTGAAGAAGGAGGTGAATGGATAGTTGTTTGTAAAAGTTTTGATATGAAGTGTTGAATGTTGAATTGAAGGAGCATTTTTAGCTCACTCTTTTACAGGAAAATGAATGGGAATGAAGGGAAATGGTTTAAGGGAGAAATGGGCTCAAATCTGAATACAGAAAGGTTTTTTTTCGCACCTGGCGATCAGCTAGCAGTCACCTGTCGGCTAGCCGCCTGGTGACAGGTGGCTAACCGCCAGCTAACCGTGTTGTCACGATTACATTTCCAGAGAGCGTTATTTCTTCTAGAAGGCGTGGTCAGCCTCACGGTTAGCCAGCAGCTAACTGTCGAACTCATCGGCGGCTAACCGCCAGCTAATTACCGAAACCATTTCGGTTATATTTCCAGTAACCACCTGGTGAATCCGCGGTCAGTCTCGCGCAGCGGCTAACGTCATAACCCATCGGCGGCTAACCGCCAGGTGACCGAAATTACCCAGAAAGTTTGAAATGAAGAGAAATGAAGAGGGTTCTGTCCCAATCATTTCTGCACCCTTTTAGAGAATGATGGGGACTGTTCACCTGGAGATATGTATGGAGCTTGTTTGAGAAAGAAACCATATCACAAGTTTTCATTTGAAGTTTTGAAAATCCCTAAGGTGTATAAGGAGCTACGGATGTCTCCAAATTCAAGGAGTGCCAATCTATATTGAAATTGACGTATGGGATCCTTATTTACCTTGATCAAATTTTGAATCCCGACACTTGTCTCAAAAATTCATGAATTATGATTTATCATTCCCGAAGGCATTGAAATTGTAATTCAGCATTTTACTAGCCCGTTTATACATTGCCCGAATTAAAAGGAAATTGTGCTTTGAGCACTCCCGTCCCGCCCGTTTACATACGTGTACTCGATATGTTTTATACATGTTTTGATTTGTCATTTGATCTATGAATCGACACTACTAAGCTTGGATTACCTTTCTGGTTTGATCCACCGACTTGGAGATCCCCCTCCCATCTCGCCATCTGTAGTTTGGAATCCCGCTACCCGGTTATTACCGTGGTCTTATGGAAATAATCCATTGTAGCATGGTACCCTGCTAACCAATCCATCCCTAGGATGACATCGAAATCATACATCTCCAATAATATGAGATTTCCCGATAACTCTATCTCTCCTATCATGACAGAACAACTAGGGTAAAAAGTCCTACATATAACTTCTTTACCTATTAGGGTAGCCACAGTCAAAATAAAATCCAAATCTCTAGCATGCATATCAACCATCTTCGCAAATTTGGAAGAGATAAAAGAGTGAGTAGAGCCAGGGTCAAACAAAACCCTAGCTTGAAATCCACAAACAAGGAGTGTACCTTCCACTACATTGCCCTCTTCCTCTGCATCAACTCTGTTGACTGCATAGATTTGTCCTCTCTGTTGTGGCCTGTTCTAAGCCTGCTCTGGCTTGCCTTGCTGTGCATTTCTGTTCTGCTGCAGAAGACGTTGATTTTATTTCTGCCCTTGTTGACGGGCCTGTTGTTGTGGTCTACACTGCTGCTGTGGTGCTTGTTGCTGAAAGGGCCTTGCTTGGTTCTGCAAAACCATTGCATTTTGAGGTGGCGATGGACGTTGTGCCCCCGGACGTTGTGCCCCCTGCTGCTGCTGATTTTGTATGTTCTGTCTTGGACAATCTTTCATTTGATGGTTCATAGAACCACATCTGAAGCATGCCCCTGTGATTGAACAACACTGGGCACTCTCGTGATTTTTCCCACAGTGGATACAGACCACTTGGTTCTGCGCATTCTGATCTAGCCTCTGCCTCTTATGTTGTTGGTTGTTCTATTGTTGGGGTTGTCCTTTGCCTTGAAGTTTGAGGATCTTGTGGTGAAAATTCTCAAACTTGTAAGCCCTCTTGACTGCCTCTTCGAAGGTTGTAAGTGGTACAACCCCCGTAGCATTCCTCTCAATGATGGGATTCAGTCCTTCAAGGAACTTTGCAATCTTCTTCTCCATTATGTCACTAGCTCTAGAGCATATCTTGACAATCTCTCGAATTTAGTAAGGTATTCGAAGACTGTTGTGTTCACTTGAGCAAGCTGCTGGAATTCAATTGCTTTCTGTCTCTTGATGTGGGTGGGTACATATTTATCTTCAAACTGCCTCTTAAAGCTAGCCCAAGCTACTGCATCTGCCATATGCCTGTACTCTTCCCTGATGGTCTTCCACCAAATATTCGCTGAACCAGGTAAAGAGAGATGTTGCAAGCTTAACTTGATCTCCTCCGGTGCATAGGAAGATCTCGAAGTTATTCTCTGTATGTTCTAGCCAGTCATCTGCAGCTAAAGGGTCTTCTGTTCAAAGAAAAATCTTTGGACCTCTTTTCCTGAACCGTTCGAACAATGCATTTGGATCATGTTGCCTTTGATTGATGACAATAGCAGGTTGAGGTTGAACTGGTTCGGGCCTCCTTTGTAGCACCTCTAGCAATTATCTTTGCATGTCTACCAACTCTCTGGCAAGGTCTTCATCTTTCTTCAACATTTGTTCTTGCAATCTGGCCTGATTCTCATTAGCCTGACGCTGTTGATCTAACATGGCTTGTATCATTTGCGGAAACTGATTCTGCATGTTGTCAGGAATATCTTCTTGAACTGGCCCTGTATGCTCACAAGTTACTCGATGTGGGATTGCCGTTTAGTGGCCTTTTACGAAGTGGCATAATGCTACAAAACAAATTGTTAGCACATGATAATAAATAAAGGGTCATACATTGCTCACACGATGCTAACTAATGAAGAGTCTAACGAATCCCCGCCACGTCTTTAGGATTTGTAGTTTCTTTTAATTGCTTGAAACACGTCTCGCTCTGATACCAATCTATCGCGACCCTGGACCGGGTCACCAAGCGGGTGGGCCTAATCTGGGATCGGGACATTAATGGATGGGATTGATTGATGATGAATATTTCGTACCATGAGTTTATTATAACAAAAACGTATACGAGTCAATAAAAAGATGCCACTCGTATACGCGATTTCCCATAGGTGTCCGCGGTGAGGAAATCACAACAACATGAATATTTCTTTTAAGTGCGGAAGCGTGTAGCAAATCTAATTCATACTTTCAAATCCAAAATACCAAGACTGATAACACATTTATATAATAGAATATCAGAGTGAGCAATGATCATTAGCTATACTCAAGAGTAAATTAAAGTTTTTATTAAGACCATTTAATTACATTTCCCAAAAATAGAGGCCAACAAAGGCCAACATAATCGTAATAAACTATATACCAACCCAAAAGCTTAAGCTCATAGGTGGAAGGCCCATACAGGTATATTAAGACATGACAAGCCTATTACTTAGGCGATGTGGGATGTGGGACTTCTCAACACTCTCTCTCACGTGCAGGCCCAACAGATTTCATGGACGGGCCTGTTACGTGGGCTACACAAGAACGACGGGATCGGAACCCGCTCTGATACCATGTAATAAACCATATACCAACCCAAAAGCTTAAGCTCATAGGTGGAAGGCCCATACAGGTATATTAAGACATGACAAGCCTATTACTTAGGCGATGTGGGATGTGGGACTTCCCAGTATCAAATTCCCAAAAGAATGGTTAGTCCCAACCCAAAGTGTTACGCAACTCGGGCAACCGAATGTCTAAACGACATCATCGGCGTGCCACTTTACTAAACGCTGCGGTTCTCCGACCACCTCCTCAAGCTCCTCCTCGGGGAAACCAACAGCGGGACCTGAGTACCAAAGCAAAGGGGTCAAACACAACGGTTTGGCAGGTGGGTGAAAAGATATATCAATAATTTTCATAAAACGAAAGAATCATTTATTGGAAAACAATATACAGTATAAAACATGTAAGGTATCCTAGGGAATCGGGAAACAAGCAATATGGCAACCACACAGAGCTAAGTCCTCTATCATCGAAGTGACATGAGC
Organism: Camphora micrantha; assembly: GCA_003546025.1. Taxonomy (NCBI): domain Eukaryota; kingdom Viridiplantae; phylum Streptophyta; class Magnoliopsida; order Laurales; family Lauraceae; genus Camphora; species Camphora micrantha. The sequence continues at coordinate 44,757,292 of QPKB01000003.1, read as the reverse complement.
ATATCGGGATGTTGACCTCAGTCACCGAAGTGGGGATGTGCAACATAAGTTACATATACATCTGCAACATGATTCAAATTTGAAAGTTAAACAAAAGTATCTTAAGTTTGTTACATCCCAAAATAAGAGGCCAACAAAGGCCAATACAATACCAAAAGTATACAAGAACCCAAGACATGATGAATCGAAACTCAAAATCCCACCCGACGTCTAGATGATGTCGTCGGGCTGCCGCTTACGAGTTGGGGGTGGCTCAAAAGCCTCATCTTGACGCTCCTCCTCAAAGGCAATGTCTCCTGCACCTGGGTACCAAAATAACAAACATCAAACACTACGGTTTGGCAGGTAATCAATTTAGGCATGAGCATTGAATCATAAATTTTTAATAAAATTTATAATTAATAAATCTTGCTGAATTTGAAACAATTACTTGACTGAGTATAAATCCAAAATACGAAACAAACTTACATTAATACATATTATATCATGAATAGTAAATCCACAAAGAGCCCACCTTTCTTTATAGTATATAATGAAAAGAGCAAGCATGCACGACGAGCACGATAGACATAATATAAACAAGATACGATTCCCACGAATACGGGGATTCCGGCAGCAGAACAAGACACACACGATGTGTAATAAAATACATGACTAATCGCAGATAGTCCACATGTTTAAGGACTATCACCCGGACAGTGGATCAGACTAAAGGGGCAGTCCAAGCTCAGTGGTGTTCACTTGAATTCATGAATGCATAAAACACGAGAAACAAGGTCTAAACAAGTCGAGGTTAAAAAAAGGAAGAAAAATCACTTAACAAAACAAAACAAGCACGACTAGCAAATGACATAAAATATATGCACACAACTTAAGAAGTGATCCCCATTTAGTACTTGAAACAATTCTTCGAACAAGTTCAAACTTGAAATTCAAAACGAGTACACGGTGTTACTATTGTGTCAAACCAAAGTTCAAACACAAAATTTCATTAAGCATATGTTGAGGCAATTCATTGACCTTTGTGTAATTGAGACCCAAATGTCGAAAATAATGAATTGATGTCCTTGAAGTTGAATTACTTTTCGGTGATCCATTTACACAATGTCAAACAAAAGTCCTTAACATAGTCTGGTTTTCAATCTTCAAAATTATACATATAGGATAAAAATTCGAAACTGGAAATTTTGACAGGTCGTTCGAGCGGTTTGGACAGTTCGCTCGAGCAAGACAGTTTACTCTAGCGGACCATAAGGGTCTCTCGGGCAAATAGCTCTGTCCTGTTTCTGGCTAGGCAGTGGACAGTTTGCTCGAGCGGACCCAAGGGTTACTCGAGCGGAAAGTTCTCTGTCTGCGCCCGGACTAAGCAGTGGCCTGGTCGCTCGAGCGAACAGGTTTCTGCCTGTACTTGCTGAGTGTAGAAACTGCACTTCTCTTGGGTGATTTCTGATTCATTCCTTCCCTTCTTCTCATACTTAGACCTCCTGCAATCCCCTGAGCCTCCATGCACTCCAAGGGGTCAATTCTATCATTTTCATACCTTTCAATCCACAAATCTAAACATCAGATTTCGATTTCCTATCAAAACAAAATCCAAAATTTTCAAATGAAACAAGGGCTTACAATCAAATAGAATCTGGAAGTTTGGAAAATCACTTGACATTAATACATATACTTGAGTGGAAATCATATAATAAGAGTCTAAGAAAAAACATAACAAGTTATATGCAATTTCAAGAGTAACAATGCAATCCACAAACACACATGCAACATTCAACCTATAGAGATTACTTACCTTAGCCCAAATGCCAAACAACTCCTCTTCAAGCACTCCTATTCAAGAGCTAAGCCAAACACTACAAAAAGCCCCATGAAGAAACCATTCAAAACTCAACCTAATTTGAAAACAAGAAACCAATTTTGAAATGGGTGTTGAATGCTAGAAAAAAAAAGCTCTTTAGGAGCTAAAAAGACTCCATTGAAGAGATGGGTTGAAGCTCTTACCTAGAGATGCCCAAACAAGAAGAGATGAAGAAAATAGAGAGCTTGCCCAACTATAAATTTCAAGAAAATAGCATCAATAGAAAGCTTGGGATGAGAGGAAGAGAATGGTGGTCTTAGAATTTTATTTGGAGCTTCTAGCTACGGTATACAAGATGGGGAAAGATAGAAGAAAATGAGTTTTCTCCTTGAGCTTTGGTATTTTTAGGGTTGCAGGAATTTGGGAATGAATACGAGGGAGAAGAAGAAAGTGACTTAAATATCTTGTCAATGGGGCCCAACAGGTCTAATTCTTGCGTTGATGAAAACATGATCTTGCGGGGCCCGGATGAAGTCGATGAAGAAGGATAAAATGATCCTAAAAGATCTAGTTTCCAAAAAGTATAATTTTGACATGATTTTGAGATTTCAAAGTTTGGGTCAAGATTTGGGTGTGAAAGACAATTTTACTCTTTTGGCCAATACTTGGGTTTTTGGGCTTCAAGCAAAATTATGCTGAAAATGAAAGTTGTAGAGATTATTAAAACCATTCAAAGTAAATCAAAATCACAATTAATAAATGGAATTCAAAGCGATCCTCCCGTGCTTGCACGTACACTCAGACCTTCCAGAGCGTGTTTGATTAATAATAAACGCTCTCAAATTTCCCAAAGCTATGTTCTGGATTAAACTAATTATATTATAACCCAACGGTAACTAATCCCACTTAGAATTACGCGCGCACTAAAAATACATTAATCGAGTTAATCTTGGGTTGGTGTCTAACATCCTCCACCCCTTAGGATATTTGGTCCACCAAATAAAATGAACTTTTACCTCAGGTAATAAGTGTGGATACTTTCTCTAAAATTGATCTCTCAATTCCCATGTGGCTTCTTCTGGTTCGTGATTCTCCCAAAGTACCTTGACCCAGTCAATAGCCTGGTTTCTCAATTCTTGCTCTTTGGTATTAATGACTCTGATCGGCTTTTCCACATACGAAGCATCTTCTCGAATCTGCAAAGGCTCGTGCTGTAATATATGAGAATGACTATGAACATAAAACTTTAGCATGGAAACATGAAATACGTTGTATTTCCGGAGAGTTCCGGCGGTAACGTGAGTCTATAAGCAACGTCCCCAATCTTGCTCAAAATCTCATACAGACCAATAAACCTTTTTGACAATTTGCCCTTCTGTCCGAACCTCAGAGTTCCTCTAACTGTGAGACTTTCAAGAACACTTTGTCACCCACTTGAAATTGCAATTCTCTTCGGCGAGTGTCAACATAACTCTTATGTCTACTTCGGGCGATCTTCAAATGTTTCTGAATCAATTTGACCTTGTCACTTGTCTCTCTAACTATTGTCGGTTTATGAAAACTTCGTACACCGACTTCTTCCCAACATACTGGAGTTCTGCATCTTCTGCTACAGAGTGCTTCGAAAGGTGCCATACCGATGCTAGAGTGGTAGCAATTACTGTAAGCAAACTCACAAAATGGTAAGTACTCGTCCCATTGAACCTTGAAATCTAACACATAAGCACGTAACATGTCTTCAAGAGTCCGTATCGTCCGTTCTGACTGACCATCGGTCTGAGGATGATACGCTGTGCTGAATTGGAGTTTGGTACCCATGGACTCAAAAAGAGTTTTCCAAAACCTCGAAACAAATTTGCTATCTCTGTTTGAAGTGATGGAAATGGGCCGACCATGCTTACTAACATTCTCATCAACAAATAGTTTTACAAGTGGTGCCATATGCATCATATTCCCTGTCTTCATTGGAATGAAGTGAGTAGACTTGGTTAGACGATCCACGATAATCCATATTGCATTATTCCCCTTCTTAGTATTCGGCAAACCGGAGACGAAATCCATGGTGATGTGCTCTCATTTCCACTCCGGAATCTCCAACAATTGTAGCAAACCTGGGGGTTTCTGATGTTATGATTTAATCAACTGACAAGTTAAACAACGAGACACAAATGCTTCTATTTTTCTCTTCATGTTGTTCCACCAAAATCTATTCTTCAAATTCTGATACATCTTCGTGCTACCCGGATGCATGGAGTATCTTGTGCTGTGGGCTTCAGTCATTATCTCATTCTTCAAATCATCCACATTTGGCACACACAACCAATCTCGAAAGTACAATATACCATTCATCATCTTGAAATTTGGACATTCTGCGATATGTTCTACAATCCTTGCCAACTGGGTCTTGCAACTGACTGTCTTTGATCTTCTGGATAAAAAGTAGGCTCAAATACTGTCATATTTGCTAACATTACACCCAACTTTAGGGTATGCACTTCCACACCTAACTCTTCAAACTGCTGAAAAACACTGACTCCTCTCAAGCTAGCCATGGTCACTGATTTTCTGCTCAATGCATCAGCTACTACGTTCACTTTGCCTGGATGATACTTGATTGGAAAGTTATAGTCTTTGATATATTCCATCCATGCCACCGTCTCTGTCTCATATTCAAATCTTTCTGTGAGAACAAATATAGCAAACTCCGGTGGTCGGAATGGACTTCGAATTTCTCTCCATAGAGATAATGTCTCCACATCTTCAAAGCAAATACAGCTGCTGCTAATTCCAAGTCATGAGTTGCATAGTTCTTCTCATGATTTTTCAATTGTCTTGAGCCATAAGAATTCACTTTGCCATCTTGCATTAATACACAACCCAATCCCACATTTGAAGCATCCGTATAAACAATAAATCCACCGCTACGCGATGGTAATGTGAGGATTGGTGTTGTGGTTAATCTTCTCTTCAGCTCTTGAAAAAATTGTTTCACACTGTTCGGTCCAAACAAGTGGAACATTCTTCCGGGTCAATTTTGTTAAAAGTGCTGCAATGGATGAAAAACCTTGAACAAATCTTCAATAGTAACCTGCTAACTCTACAAGGCTTCTAATTTCAATCACACTGTTCGGTCACTTCCAATCAATAACTGCCTCTATCTTAGCTGGGTCAACTGTTAAACCTTCTCTTGAGATGATGTGGCCTAGAAAAGCGACTTGTTCTAACCGGAATTCACATTTACCGAGCTTTGCATATAACTGATTGTCTCTTAAAAGCTTTAATGATGTCATGAAGTGTTCTTCATGATCCTCTTTACTTTGGAATACACGAGGACGTCATCAATAAACACCACTGTAGAGTGATCCAAATACTGTGCAAATACTTTGTTCATTAGAGCTATAAAGATTGCGGGTGCATTTGTCAATCCAATTGGCATCACTAAGAACTCATAATGCCCATCTCTTGTTGGAAAAGCTGTTTTCTGCACATCTGTATCTCTAACCCTCAATTGGTGATACCCATACCTCAAATCTATCTTGAAAAAGTACGTTGCTCCTTGTAATTGGTCAAACAATTCGTCTATTCTTGGCAACGGGTATTTGTTTTTGACGGTCACGTTATTCAATTTTATGTAGTCAATGTACATTCTCAAGCTTCCACCTTTCTTTTTCACAAATAAAACTGGTGCTCCCCAAGGTGAAACACTTGGTCTAATGAAGCCTTTGCCCAATAATTCTTACAACTGAAGTTTCAATTCACCCAATTCTGCTTGAGCCATCCTATAAGGTGTAATAGAGATTAGAGTTGTCCCTGGAAGAAGCTCAATTGTGAATTCAACTTCCCTGATTGGTGGTAATCTCAGGATTTCTTCTGGAAAAACATCCGGAAATTCGCATACAACGTGGATTTCCTCCACCCCTTGGGACTGTTTATCCTCCATGATAAACGCAATAAATGCCTCACATCCACTCTATACCAATCTGCTTCCCTTGAGCACTGAAATAAATCCTGCTCCAGTTTGTTTTCTGTTTCCCTGAAACATCATTTCTACATGTTCTCCTTGCAATCTGAATGTTATGGTTTTGCTAAAACGATCCATGGTTGCATGATATGCTTCTAACCAAACCATACCTAAGATGATGTGAAAATCATGCATGTCTAGAACAGTAAGATTAGCTGGTAATTTAACATCTCCTAACAAAACTGGACAGTTAGGGTAATAGGTTTTACAAACAACATGTTTACCTATTGGGGTTGTAATAATCAAAATATAATCCAGTTGACTATGAGGTGCATCAATCATCTTGGCAAAAATAGGAGATAAAAATGAATGTGTGGATCCAAGATTAAATAAAATATGTGCTTCTACTCCACAAACAAGAATTTACCTTCTACCACGTCTACTGTAGTTTCAGCACCCGCACAATTTAAATTAAACAAACGTCCCATGTTGTTGTGCCCTATTTCGTGCTTGGTTTTGCCTACCTTGGACATTCCTATTTCGCTGAGGAGGACGAACATTTTTATTTTGTGCTGGTGGTCTTCCTTGTTGCTGCTGCTACTGAGGTGGTATAGCTTGGTTGTGGATTGGTGCTTGGTTTTGAAGAGTTGCTTGTCTTTGTTGCTGGTTCCTGTTGGCTTGAGTCTGAAGTTGTGGGCAATCCTTGATTGCATGATTCATTGCTCCACACTTGAAGCAAGCACCTGTGGCCTTATGACATTCATGGTTCTTGCCACAATGAACACAGCCTTGCCTCACTTGATTTTGCTCCTGCGTTTGTTTCTTGTTATAGTTTTGTTTCTGATTCTGTTACTGATAATGTTGTTTCCTGTCTCGGATGATCATGTTGTTAATATCTTCAAATTTGTATGCCCTCTGTCGCAACCCTAGATCGAGACCCGGGCTCGCGACGATGAATGTGATTACATTTTTTAAGTTTACATTCGATAATTTCCCACAGGTTCCCGTGGTGAGGATCCCGAAATACGGAAGATCTAACCCACACGATCAAGTATGCGGAAGCGTGTAGCAAATCACATCATAACTAGTCATGAATAACAATTTTTTTCAACTTCATGAGTAAAATAGTATCAAGACCAAGATATCTTAAGTCGGAAATATAACTTGGCATACCCATCATAATTTAAGTTACAAGTTTAACTAAAAGTATGTTAAGTGTTATATCCCAAAATAAGAAGCTAGCAAAGGCCAATCCAATACCAAAAATATTTAAGAACCCAAAACACGATGAATCGAAACTCAAGATTCCGCCCGACGTTTAGATGACGTCGTCGGGCTGCCACTCACGGGTTGGAGGTGGCTCAACAGCCTCCTCCGGACACTCCTCCTCAAAGGCAATGCCGCCTGCACCTGGGCACCAAAATAACAATTATCAAACACAACAATTTGGCAGGTAATCAATTTAGGCATGAGCATGGAATAACAAATGTTTAATGAAAACATATTAAAACAATTTACTTGACTGAAATACATTTCAAGATAGAAACAAACTAGCATGGATACATATTATATCATGAATATTAAATCCACAAAGAGCTCATCCTTTCTCCATCATATATAATGAAAAAGCGCAAGCTCACACGACAAGCACGATATACATAGTATAAACAAGACACGATTCCCACAAATACGGAATTCCGGCCGCGGAACCGGACACGCACGATGTGTAATAAAATACACGACTAATCTTCAGATAGTACACACATTTAAAGACACCCAAACAGTAGATCAGACTAAAAGGGAAGTCTAAGCTCAGTGGTATTCACTTAAATTCATAAATGCATAAAATACACGAAAACACTATCTAACACGTTGAGTTAAGGAGGGAAAATCACTTATCAAAGCAAGACAAAGCACGACTAGCAAAAGGTATAATTATATGCACAAGAGTTTAGAAGTGATCCCCTTTTTAATACTTAAAATAATCTTTAAACGAACTTGTACTTGAATTTCAAAACGAAAATACGATGTCCTTTCTTGTATCAAAAGCAGAAATTTAAACACGAAGTCTATCAAGTATGCCATTCATTGAGCTTTGTACAATTGGGCCCCAAATGTCAGAAATAAATATAGATTAGTGTCCCCGAAGTTGGAATACATTTTGGATCTCCAATGGCACAATGTCAATTTAAAACCTTCAATATAGTTTAGTTTTCAATCTTCAAAATTTTACAATTAGGATAATTGTTTCAAAACTGGGAATTGACAGGTCGCTCGAGCGATCTGGACAGTTCACTCGAGCGAACCACCAGGTCGCTCGGGCGAGCAATCTTCTGTCTTGAACCTGACTAGACAGTGGACAGTTTCACTCGAGCAAACCAATGGTCGCTCGAGCAGACATGTCTCTGTCTACGCTCGGACTGAGCAGTGGCCTGGTTGCTTGAGCGAACACAGACGTCGCTCGAGCGAACAAGCTTCTGCTTGTGTTCGCTGGGTGCAGAAACTGCACTTCTCTTAGATGATTCTTGATTCACTCCTTCCCTCCTTCTCACACTTAGACCACTTGAAATGGAAACCATACCACTTGAAAGAGGTCAATTTCCACATTTCCATACCATTCAATCCACAAATCAAAACATTCAAATCCCATTTCTTATCAAAGCTAAAAATCCAAATTTTCCAATGAAACAAGGTTTTCAATCAAATATAAATCTGGAAGTTGGAAAATCACTTGACATTAATATATATACTTAAATGGAAACCATATAATAAGAGTCTGAGAAGAACATATCAAGTTATATGCAACTTCAAAAGCAACAATGAAATCCACAAACACGCATGCAACATTCAACCCATAGAGATTACTTGCTTTTGCCCAAATGCTAACAAGATCTTCTCCTTCAAGCACACTAATCCAATAGCTAAGCCAAATACTACAAAATCCCCCATGAAAACCATTCAAAATTCATCCAAACTTGTAAACAAGAAACTCATTTCGAAATGGGTGTTGGAAACTAGAAAAACGAGATCCTTAGGAGTCAAAAGGACTCCATTGAAGAGATGGGTTGGAGCTATTACCTAGAGATGCCCAAACAAGAAGCGAGGAAGAAAATGGAGAGCTTGCCCAACTAGAAATCTCAAGAAAATAGTATCAATAGAAAGCTTGGGATGAGAGGAAGAAAATGATGGTCTTAGAATTTCATTTAGAGATCTCTAGTTCATGCATTGAAGAGAAGAAAGTGAAGAGGAAAAAGGGCTTTTCAGCCCTAGGTCTTGAAAGTTGCAGGGATTTGGGAATGAAAGAGGGAAGAAGAGTAAATGTGATATAAGTACTTTGCAAATGGGGTCCAACAGTGCTAATTCTTGCATGTATGAAAACATAATCTTACGGGCCTCGGATGGAGTTGACGAAGAAGGATAAAATGATCCTCGAAAAATCTAGTTTCCAAAAAGTATATTTTTGACACAGTTTTGATTTTTCGAAATGTGTGTCCATATTTGGATGTGAAAAGACAATTTTACCCTTTTAGCCAAAACTTGAGTTTATGAGCTTCAAAATAGATGGGCTAAAAACAAAAATTGTAGATAATCATAAATCTGTTCAAATGAAATCAAAATCACAATTAATACAAAAATCAACACGATCCTTCCACGCTTGCATGTACACTCAGGCCTTCCTGAGTGTGTCTAACTAACGTAAAACGTTCTCAAAATTACCAAAGCTCTATCTAGGACTAAAACTAATTATATTCTAACCAACAGTAACTAAACTCACTTATGACTAAGTACACACTAAGAATACACTAATCGGGTTAATCTTGGGTTGAGGCCTAACACCCTCTTTACAGCTTCATCATAGGTAGCTGGTGGAACTACCCCCATGGTATATCCCATGATGATTGGATTTAATCCCTCCAAGAACTTGTTTATCTTCTTTTGCTCAGTGTCAATAAGTTCGGTGACATATCTGGCTAGTCTCTCAAACTTGGTGACATACTCTAGATCCGTCATGTTACCTTGTTTGAGCTGCTAGAACTCAATAGCTTTCTGTCTCTTGATATGGGATGGAATGTACTTGTCTTGAAATTGAGTTTTGAATGCTGCCCATGTTGCTTCGTTAGCCATTGTCATATACAGGTCCTTGACAGTCTGCCACCACTGGTATGCAAGTCCATAGAATAAAGAAGATGTGAGGTTGACTTTCTGTTTTCCTGTGCATATGAAGACATTAAAGATCTTCTCAGTGTTTGTCAACCAGTCATCTGCCACTAACGGGTTCTCATGACCTGAAAATTCCTTTGGTTCGCTCTTCTTGAACCTCTAAAATGAAAGATTAGGGTCATGTTCCCTATTGTTAATAACAATATTCGGGGCTATAGGTTGAGCTTGAGGCATATTCTGTATAACATCCAAGAGTTGCCTCTGAACTTGAGCCATTTCCTTATCCTTTTTAGCCATCTGTTCTTGGAATCTAGCTTGTGTTTCATTGGCTTGTCTCTATTGTTCTAACATGGCTTGCATGAGTTCTTGAAACTGAGTAGCTGTGGTGTATTAGCCGGATCTGTTTCATTCTGATTACTACGCGAAGCATTGTGATTAAGAGCTTTTCTTGGAGGCATGATGCTGTAAAACAAAGTGTTAGTACACAGTAAATATGGTTTATGGTTTCCTATGTTCCATACTAAACGAATCTAATAAACTCACGAATCCTCGCCACGATCCTAAGACCTTTCCAGTTTCTTTTAAGTGCCTGAAACAAGTCTCGTTCTTATACTAGTCCTGTTGCGACCCCGGACCGAGAACCGGGCCCGCAACGCTGTTTAATGAGATAATTTGAAGTTACATTTGATAATTTCCCATAGCTTCCCGCGGTGAAGATCCCGAGACATGGGAGATCTAGCTCACACGATCAAGTATGCGGAAGCGTATAGCAAATCACATCACAACAAGACATGAGTAAATACAGCGTCAAGATCAATATATCAGAAAAGAAATTATAGCATAACATCTGCAACATGATTCAAGTTTGAAAGTTAAACAAAAGTATCTTAAGTTTGTTACATCCCAAAATAAGAGGCCAACAAAGGCCAATACAATACCAAAAGTATACAAGAACCCAAGACATGATGAATCGAAACTCAAGATCCCACCCGACTTCTAGATGACATCATCGGGCTGCCACTCATGAGTTGGGGGTGGCTCAAACGCCTCATCCTGATGCTCCTCTTCAAAGGCAACGTCTCCTGCACCTGGGCACCAAAATAACAAACATCAAACACTATGGTTTGGCAGGTAATCAATTTAGGCATGAGCATGGAATCATAAATTTTTTTACAAAAGTCATAATGAAGAAATCTTGTTAAATTTGAAACAATTACTTGACTAAGTATAAATCCAAAATACGAAACAAAACTAATATGAATACATTTTATATCATGAATAGTAAACCTACAAAGAGTCCATCCTTTCTCTATAATATATAATGAAAAGAGCAAGCACGCACGACAAGCATGATAGACATAATATAAACAAGACACGATTCCCACGAATACGGGGATTCCGGCCGCGGAACCGAACCCGCACGATGTGTAATAAAATACATGACTAATCTGCAGATAGTCCACATGTTTAAGGACCCCCGGACAGTGGATCAGACTGAAGGGGCAGTCCAAGCTCAGTGGTGTTCACTTGAATTCATGAATGCATAAAACACACGAAACAAGGTCTAAATACGTCGAGGTAAAAAAAAAGGGGGGGAAAAATCACTTAACAAAACAAAACAAGCACGACTAGCAAATGACATAAAATATATGCACACAGCTTAAAAAGTGATCCTCGTTTGGTAGTTGAAACAATTCTTCGAAAAAGTCAAACTTGAAATTCAAAACGAGTACACGACGTTACTATTGTATCAAACCAAAGTTCAAACACGAAATTTCATCAAGCATATGTTGAAGCCATTCATTGACTTTTGTGTAATTGAGACCCAAATGTCGAAAATAATGAATTGGTGTCCCGAAGTTGAATTACATTTCGGTGTTCCATTTACACAATGTCAAACTAAAGTCCTTAACATAGTCTAGTTTTCAATCTTCAAAATTATACATATAGGATAAAAATTCGAAACTGGAAATTTTGACAGGTCGCTCGAGTGGCCTGGACAGTTTGCTTGAGCTGACCACAAGGGTCACTCGGGTGAACAACTCTGTCCTGTTTCTGGCCAGGCAGTGGACAGTTCGCTCGAGCGGACCCAAGGGTCGCTCGAGCAGAGAGTTCTCTATCAGTGCCCGGACCAGGAAGTGGCTTGGTCGCTTGAGCGAACCCAGGGTCGCTCGAACAAACAGGCTTCTGCCTGTACTCGCTGAGTGCAGAAACTGCACTTCTCTTAGGTGATTTCTGATTCATTCCTTCCCTTCTTCTCATACTTAGACCTCCTGCAATCCTCTGAGCCTCCATGCTCTCCAAAGGGGTCAATTCTAACATTTTCATACCTTTCAATCCCCTAAATCTAAACATCAGATTTTGATTTCCTATCAAAACAAAATCCAAAATTTTCAAATGAAACAAGGGCTTACAATCAAATAGAAATCTGGAAGTTTGGAAAATCACTTGACATTAATACATATACTTGAGTGGAAATCATATAATAAGAGTCTAAGAAAAAACATAACAAGTTATATGCAATTTCAAGAGTAACAATGCAATCCACAAACACACATGCAACATTCAACCTATAGAGATTACTTACCTTAGCCCAAATGTCAAACAACTCCTCTTCAAGCACTCCTACTCAAGAGCTAAGCCAAACACTACAAAAGCCCCATGAAGAAACCATTCAAAACTCAACCTAATTTGAAAACAAGAAACCAATTTCGAAATGGGTGTTGAATGCTAAAAAAAAAAAGCTCTTTAGGAGCTAAAAAGACTCCATTGAAGAGATGGGTTGAAGCTCTTACCTAGAGATGCCCAAACAAGAAGAGATGAAGAAAATAGAGAGCTTGCCCAACTATAAATTTCAAGAAAATAGCATCAATAGAAAGCTTGGGATGAGAGGAAGAGAATGGTGGTCTTAGAATTTTATTTGGAGCTTCTAGCTACGGTATACAAGATGGGGAAAGATAGAAGAAAATGAGTTTTCTCCTTAAGCTTTGGTATTTTTAGGGTTGCAGGAATTTGGGAATGAATACGAGGGAGAAGAAGAAAGTGACTTAAATATCTTGTCAATGGGGCCCAACAGATCTAATTCTTGCGTTGATGAAAACATGATCTTGCGGGGCCCGGATGAAGTCGATGAAGAAGGATAAAATGATCCTAAAAAAATCTAGTTTCCAAAAAGTATAATTTTGACATGATTTTGAGATTTCAAAGTTTGGGTCTAGATTTGGGTGTGAAAGACAATTTTACTCTTTTTGGGCCAATACTTGGGTTTTTGGGCTTCAAGCAAAATTATGCTGAAAATGAAAGTTGTAGAGATTATTAAAACCATTCAAAGTAAATCAAAATCACAATTAATAAATGGAATTCAAAGCGATCCTCCCGTGCTTGCACGTACACTCAGACCTTCCGGAGCGTGTCTAACTAATAATAAACGCTCTCAAATTTCCCAAAGCTATGTTCAGGACTAAACTAATTATATGGATTAAGTGCGCACTAAAAACACATTAATCGAGTTAATCTTGGGTTGGGGTCTAACATGGCACAAGAGGATAATGTAGATAGATTCCATATTGACAATTGAATGTTCCTACAGTCCTACTACCACGTACCCAAGACACTGAGGTGTTTACCTACAGTTGGCCTCATTGATTGGTGACTCAAAGCAAATGAATAGACAGAAACTTGAGTTCATTAATGTCTCAGGATTGAGAGCCTACTGCTAAGGAATTATGATAGCAGACCTTAAAGTATAGATAGTGTTTCATAAGGTGCTTCTCATGGTTCTTCAATACATCCAATGTATAAGGACCATTATCTGAAATCTTACATTCTGATGATCGAGACAAATGACAATATCTTATTGTGATCAAACTGCTGCAACCTTATAAGTTGAGATGCCCAATCACATCACTAGTTGTGAATCAATTTAAGTTAGTATTTGTGACATATGTCTCTCGAATGTGGATCTCATCTACACACATGTGTCATATCTAATATACTTGTGGGCTCCGGCTCATCTCATGAACCATCATGTCATTCGCATTGGTTACGTGCAAGAAAGTAATAAAATACTATTTATCTCATGAAAGTAAAGCATGATTATATTGATAAATAGTGAAATAAATAAATTTATAACATCATCCACTGGATTGAGACCATATAATCTAACAAGGATTGTATCTCATGCCTATCCCGTCTAGATGTTGCTCAAAGACTTTTGTGGTCAAAAGCTTAGTGAAGAGATCTGCCAAATTGTCCGCATATTTGTATTTTTTAAAACTTGCCAGATATTCATATGGGTCTCAGGTAGGGTTGCAAACGAGTATCTAATTGTCCAATTACCTGAAAGTTTCGACCCGCAAAAAACCGAATCTGGAACCTATTTTAGGTTTTGATTCATAAACGGGTCCGGGTCTAAAACCTAATTTAGGTACCTATTAATAAACGGGTCCAGATCCGGGTTCTTATAGGTTCCGACCCGTGGACTCGGGACTCGACATATGAGCATTTGATATTGCAATGTGTACTTTAAAACCAACTCTTTTTTGGCATTCTTGTGTATAATACTGGATGTTGTAGACTGGATGCACTGTTATAAGTTGAATGATATGCTTATTTTAAGAAAAAATAAAGAATAAAGAGAAAGTAGAATTGATTTTGGAACTAGATTTGAATTTCTAGGTTGACCTGGTTCCGAAACCGGATCTGGGTTTTTTTATTGAAACCGGATCTAGAACCAACAAAACAAGTTTCGATTCAAAGCCGAATCCGGAACTGGAACCGTTATTTAAAAACGGGTTCGGGTCTGGGTCCACTATGGTTCCGATCCGGAACATTCCCGTTTGCAACCCTAGTCTCAGTGTCTCACTGACCTATTTGCAATTAACTCTCCTTTATAAAAAGTACTTGCTTAAATTTTGAAACAATAATTTACACATGCTAAACATGTTTTCCACATTCTTTTCTTCTGAAAACATGACTCAACCGTGAGTGTGTTGGTGGGAAATATAGCTTTTGAACATGCTGGATCTTTTCAAAGCGGGGCCGCACATGCATGAATTTAATTTAGACTTATCCCAAAATCTTTTGTAAGATCTATTCCCAAAATAGATAGTCTATTAGTAGATTATATTAATGTTGTTATTATCAACAAGAAATAATGCACATACAATTTGACAATGTACTTGTGGCTTTTAGTTGGGCTATAGTCAGGCCAAGCATACTAGGGCTCGTGTCCTATTTATTGGACTAAAAGGGACTACTCATCTCCATACTTTTTACTAATTAAATTTCATACATTTTTTTGATAAGTAATTAAATTTCATACATATCAATCTCGTATTTGTATTTTTTCAAAAACCAACCGGCCAGATATTCATATGGGTCTCAGGGTCTCACTCATCTATTACCTCGATCCCAACGAGAAGCACAACATAGCCACTTTTGGCGTCAGCCGCACCACAATCGGTCCAACTGCAATGAAACTGGCCTAATTTCCCACCCCCAGGGCAGGCCAATTTCTAAATTTATTCACAAGCGTGGCACACCCAATCTACGTTTCTGATTTCGTATATCAAAATCCAAATAATATGCCCCTCAGGAGCACCGTTTGAATTTCCCTAAAAAATAAAACCCTAGTCCCTGGCTTATTATAATTTTTACACTGCCGCTTTCAATGGTTTTTCTACCACTAAACCTTTCTTCAAAGCGCGCTCTCTCTCATATCCCCCTGGTCCTGCTTCGAAACACCCCGCCCCCCCTTCTCTCTCTCTCTCTCTCAAGTCTCCAAGTCCCAACTCATCACAGCATATCACTTCCACGCTCTCAGTTCAAATAACCCCCGCCAAAAAGGTACGAAACAACGTCTATCCCTCTCCTCTTCTATTTCGCTCTTTAAATCCCTCGATACCACCCCCCTCTGTCTCTCTCCTCTTCTTTCTCTCTCTCCTAGCCCCTAGGGTTTCCTCTTTAACACCTCTCTCTATTTTCTTTCCTAAATGCCTTCTCATCTCTTTTCTCTGCAGGTCCTAACGCCACGGCCGCTTCTCTCTCCGCCGCTATCTGATTCCTGACAAAACCCTGATTTTTAGAAGATCAGACTTGTCAGAATTGTATCTCCTCCGTCGGAAATCGTACGGATGAGATTAGTTTAGGAGCAGACAGAAGATGGAGATGGCTAGGTATTTGATGCAGCCCTTAGACATGGGGCCCAGACCAACTGAATTATCATACACTTTGAAGTTTTTAAATTTCTATGATTACTCAAGTTTAAATCGAGAGATTTTCTCTCTCAGAAAACTTTTATTAATTTGTCAATTGTAATTAGGAGTCCTTGATAGGAAGAGGTAAGACTTGTTATTGGATTAGATTGGACATCTGATATGCTAGATTAAACTGAATTTGGAGGTTTTAGTTTCCTTTTAGATAAGAATTCTAGATCTATTAGGATTTGAATTGATTTAACTTTTTATAAGGAGATGTATGTGCAATAAGGATTTCATTTTCTAGTAATGAATAATATTATTTTTATGATTATTGTTATTTTTTTAATCTTTTGATCTTTTTGGGTCTGAGCCCTCTAGAGGCTTTGTAAGAGCCTAAATCTTTGATGTAAAACAGACCCATGATCCCCATGGGTCGACCGGTCCTTTGGGCCTAGCCCACCTATGAGCCCATTTAGTTTCTATTTTATTTAAGAGTGCGTTTTTTTTTTTTTTTTTTAAATACAAAAAGACCATTATAGTTTTATGAGTTTTCCAAAAAGAAAAAAAAAGACCCTACACTTTATGTTTTTACTAATGTATCTCTTGACTGACGGTGATGCTATGACCATGCAACCTTGCCGTTTGTGCTTTGTTATCTTTTGTGCTTTTTACCATTTTATCCCTTTGATTGAATGGAAAATTAAAAAGACACATGTCCTATTATCACAAGTTGACATTCACCTCTCCAAACTTAGGTTGTGCCCACCAAAATGCACACGTGTTTGGTTGATAACTCTACATGAATTTCAATCCATCTTGCTCATCATGCATACAAGTTAAATAAGTATTCTAAATGATATATCAACCTAACATGCTAAATAGAAATAGAAAAATAAGTATTTAGTAAAAATAGAAAAATATGTGGTCTTCTAAAAGTAAGTATATTTAAGAAATAGAAAATAGTAAAAAAGTTAAATAAACATACTCTAAATGATATAAATTAACATAAAATATAATAAAAATGTCAAAATGGGACATCTATTGACTCCTAGTGAAAAGAAAATATAAGGTCAAATGAATAGAGGATACAAAGCATGGCCAGTGGAGATAACAAGCTCATCATCATGCTTTCTTTTGTTATAGTATACCTTTCCCAAACTGTATAGTTTTCTTTTAATATAGACACTTTTTTCTCAAAAAAAAGAAAAAAGAAAAAAAAGAAAAAGAAAGAGATAACAAACCCATTTTATCAAGTGTTACAACCCAAAATAAAAGTTCATAATAAATTTTATATTGAGGCTGAGATAGCAGTTAATGTGATGTCTGTCAGAGATATCATTCTTTAGAAATTATTATAATTCTGGGAGATTGTTAAAAATGGGGCTTTTATCATTATATTATTAGAAAGGTGGTGGAAACTAAATTAAATTTGAAGTAATCAAAAGTAATAAATAGATTGAAGAGGAGTAGATTCTGGATGCTTTGATAGGAAATTAGAGAAATCAATGTGGCCAGGCCTAGAAATCCATCAGTTGGGCCCACTTATAAAACACAAATAGCAGAATCATGGGATCTATACTTGTGGGTCCCTAACTACGTGGGAGTACATCTTATCGTCTAAAATCTATGACAGAGAAAGGGAGTTCTATTTGGTCTTATTGACGCAGCCATGATCTGCGACCGAGACGATAGATCAATCTCCCGTAGGATTGATCGAATCCAAAGATGGATTTCAGCCACTAGGGCACAAACATAACCATGGAACAATCCAAAACTCACGTGAGCTACTCAGAGAAATCTGTTTTTTTATTGAAAGCATACCTATTACAATAGAGGGCTTCTCTATTTATAATGTATTAAGAGTACTAAAACAGTAAACTATAATAAAAATAGAAAACTACTAATTCTCATCAAATAACAAAACAAGAAACAATTCCTAATCAATCCTAAGATAAATTTAGAATGCCACATTAGCCTTCTCGGTTAATTTGGGCCTGTGGACTGAACCCAAAGGCTGGGCTGGATGGTTGGATCCATCATGTGAGCCCAAGTCCTCTTATGGACTTCTGTACTGCATCAACTTTCCCCGGCTTGGAAGAACTTGACTCCGGTGAGTTAATGGCTTAATAACGTTCATAAATATTTGGATTCAGACACTGGAAGTTGGTAGCATTAATCTAGGCAGCATCGGAGATGGGCCGGTTTTGCCAATGAACAAGGAACTTCTCAAATCCTCCACGACGAGTAGAAACAATTTGATCATCAAGAACATCAATGATTTTATCGGACGGTGGTGGAGCAGTTGGTACCGTAATGATTTGCTCATCAGAATCGTCCTCATTATCATGCCTACAATAGAGTGAAATCGTTAACATTGAAACTGGGATTGATACCCATATCTGATGGCAACTCGAGAGTATAGGCATTGGAACTAAGCTTCTTCAACACTTTGAATGGACCTGTGTTTTGCGGATGCAACTCCTTATTAGCTACTGGCAGTAACCTTTTTGGATGAATATGGACCATAACCATGTCTCCTTCAGAATACTCTAGGAAACGACAACATTTGTCGGCATGAGCCTTGTAACCGTCATTGCTAGCTGCAATATGTCATTGAACTTCATTATGTATTTGTTGCATGTGTTTGATGAAGTTATCGGCTTCAGCACAAGGATGCGCTTCAAGAGGCAATGGTACAAGATCAATAGGCGGGCACGGTCGAACACCTGTGACTGCTTCAAAGGGTGAGATGTGTGTGGACCAATTAACGGAATTGTTGTAAGCAAATTCAGCCATAGGTAGAATCCGATCCCATGTTGTGCAACAATCTTCTACAAGGCATCGTAACAGCTGACCAAGGCTTCTATTAACAACTTCAGTTTGCCCATCAGTTTGCTGATGGTAAGCCGTAGAGAAATGAAGCTTTGTCTTTGCTGTCATCCACAAAGTCTTCCAAAAGTAACTTATAAATTTGGCGTCACGATCTGAAACGATTGTCTTGGGGAGGCCATGAAGACGGACAACTTCTTTAAACAATAATTGAGCAACCTTGTAAGCATCTGATGTGGTGTTGCATTGAATGAAATGTGCCATTTTAGAAAAACGATCAGCAACAAAGATGGAATCAACTTTCCGTGCAGTCTTTGGAAGTCATAACACAAAATCCATGCTGATATTTTCCCATGGTGCATTAGGAATAGGCAATGGCTGATAGAAACCTGTATTCTTCTTGTTACCTTTAGCCATCATGAATATTAAAATCATAGAGTTATATTTACATCCAAAGTTCTAACCAGTATAACAATAAAAAATCAAAGGAAAACGCACTGCGTATATAAATCTTCTTTTTTGTACGGTTCTTCAAGTTCAATAAAGAAATTTAAAAAAAAATTCAAAGGAAAATCGTGCTTGCCCAACCCAAACAACTTGAATTTTGGTGGGTCCTATTTTACATATTTTATTGTATTGTATGTAGATTTATATCATTCATAATAGATTTATCCAATTTTTTTAATGTTTTGCTGTTTCTTAAAAATACTTACTTTTAGTGGGCCCACTTGTACACCTCATCATGACCATGATAAATTAAGATTCTTATGGAGCTATGAATCCAACATATGTCTATTTGGTGAGCCCTTGTCCCAAGTTTGAAGAGGTGAATGTTAATTCATGATAATAGAAAGGTAAATGTATCTTTTTAACTTTTTAATAAATGATAGGGATAAAATGGTAAAAAAGACAAAAGTAGGAGAGTTGAAACAACAATATTCCCTGTTCTCAAGCATCACCGTCAGTCTAGGGATGCTTAGTAAAAACATAAAGTGTAGGGGCTTTTTTGAGGTTTCCTCAAAATGTAGGGGCCTTTTTGAAAAAAAAAAAAAAAAAAATCCTTACAAGACTTATTTTAGTTTATTTTAATGGATTATGTTTTAATTTTAGACGTTTTAATCTGAGTCATCAATGTGTTTAGATGGTCCGTATTAGTTCTAGGGTAATTCTTTTCCTATACAAGGATGTAAAGCCTCTTGGCTTAGGGAATGGTTGATGATAATGAAAGTTCAGTTTCTAGTTCTCCTTTGAGTTCTTCCCCAAAGTGCTCTTTGAGATTTTGCCTCCTAGATTGGATTTTGGCGCAAGACCAATTTTTAGGTTCGCCTAATCTAACCCTATCTCTCCATGTCTATTTTGCCCGCCCCACATCTTGTACACCTGATGCAGCAGCAATAATTTGTCATGGCAACAAGATTAGCGGGCCACATGTGGGTGATGCAGCAGCAATTCCACGTTATTGCAACAAGAGGTGTAGTCCACATGTGGGACCCGTACCATTGTGATTTATCAATTATTATTAATTTCTAATTTTTATTTAAGAAGTTGTGTTTAGGAATAATTTCTAATTTTGGTAGGATTATTATTTGGTTTCTTAGTTTGATTAGGATTGATTTCTTAGGGCTTAAGTTTCTTTTATTATAAATATAGCATTGTAGAGATCAATGATCTCAGAGATTAGAATTGATTAATAAAATTCCCTGTGTGGATTTTTCGTGGAGATTGTCTTCATCGAGTGATTGTTCCTTGGGAACCCCAATTGTGCCCTAGCACTTGCATCCTAACCCTAGGATTGCATCAGTGGGACCCATGAAATTCTGATTTTTAATTATTATTAGTTTTATTTTTAGCAAAGAGTGTAATTAGAATTAGGTTTCTAATTTGGATATTTTTTTATTCTTGTTTCCTAGTTTGATTAGGAAAGCTTTCTTAGAGCTTAAGTTTCTTTTTTATATATACATCGTTGTAGAGATTAGAATTGAGTTAATAAAATCCCCTGTGTGGATTTTTTTCGTTGGAGACTATTTCTTCTTCGAGTGATTGTTCTTCGGAACTCTAATTGTGCTCCGGCACTTGCATCCTAACCCTAGTGCTCTGGCACTTGCATCCTAACCCTAGGATTGCATCAATTGGTATCAGAGCCGAACGATCCCTCGATCGTCAGCGTGTTACCCCTATCCCATTCCCTTTCACCCCGCTGCCCCTAGCCCTCGTGTACCCTCTGCCGAAACCAAAACCTTGCCCTTTCTGTTTTCCAATACAATTACCTACCCTAGCCCTTCCCCTGCAATCCGGAAAAAAAAAATAAAAAAAAAATCCACACAGGGTATTTTATTAACTCAATTCTAATCTCTACAATGTTGTATATATAAAAAAGAAACTTAAGCTTTAAGAAAGCTTTCCTAATCAAACTAGGAAACAAGAATAAAAACCTATCCAAATTAGAAACCTAATTTTAATTACACTCTTTGCTAAAAATAAAACTAATAACAATTAAAAATCAGAATTTCATGGGTCCCACATGTGGCCCGCGAATCTTGTTGCCATGACATATTATTGCTGCTGCATCACTTTCCATATAAAATCTTGTTGCAGCTTTTCCGTACGATTTGCCTCTGAAATTGGACATTTGAGGATGGATATAAAATGCATCGGGAGGTTGGAAAGAACTGACTTTGTGAGGGTGATTAGCTTTTCATGAAGATAACTTCTTTTCCACTCCCTCTATCACTAGATTCCAAAGTGATGTTTTTGCAGGCCCCAAGCATAAGGGAAGGCCTATGTAGCTAGAAAGGATTCAATCTTGCATCCCAATATATCAGCAAACTTCTGCATTAGAGAATCTTCAACTCTGATCCCAATCAACCTGCTTTTGTTAACATTGAAACTACTTCAAATCATAATAGAATGGCTTTCACATTCTTGATTTGATCTTCCTTAGCTTCACAAAAAATCAGCGTACCATTTGCAAACTGTAAATGTGATATAGTAGGAGCATTCACCACTACTTTGAAGCCTCTAATCAGGCCTATGTTGGCTGCTGCCATTGATCTTGCTGAAGGCCTATCCTACTATTACAAAGAGGAAGGGAGAAAGTGGGTCCCCTTGCCTAAAACCCCTCTGAGCTGGAAAGAAGCCCTTTGGCGAGCCATTAATCAGAATTGATAGCATGGTATCATGAGAATGGAGCCTCCTTTAAGCAATTCCTTATCTGAGACTAGGAAGTTTGATACTTGATGAGTATTTCAATCAAATTTCATGGTTGCAAGAAGTATGTGGATTAGAGGAAAATAAGAAACATTTAATTCGTTTTCTCAGAGGTTTGAGACCAAGCATATTGGAAAATATGCAAGACTACAAGGACCAAGCATGAAGCATGTAGAGAGAAGCAATTTGTGTTAAGCGCATGCTTAGACCGTTTCGTCTGCAAAAACCTATGCCTCATGTAGGAAAACATCCACGAACTACAAAATCACTGTTGTGGAAACTGTGAAGAGGAAATCAAAACTGATGTTGAGAGGCCTATTCAAGGTTCTTCCTAAACCAATTTACCTTAGAGCAATTGGCTACAAGCAAGATATAATGGCACCGATGATTGCTTTACAGTAGGACCGAAGGCGCAAAATGAGGGAATCAAGGCCCATCTTGAAAGATTTGCAACATCCCACCAAGGTGATAATGGAGATCAACATTAGTGCAATAGGAACATTGTGATGCAAGAACAAAAACTACAAGTTTCCATGAGTACAATTGTTTCAGAATTTTCTTTTATGGACAATATGGATCCATAAGTGTGGTTGTGAAAGAAGAAGAATATAACATTGAAGAATCGGAAATAGTCTGCAAGTCAACTGAATATCTGACGGATCTCATTGTTAGCTGACTTCCAGAGCAATCAATTAAATAATTAGAAGAGCAGTCGTTTATAAAAAAAAAACTCATTAGAAGAGCAGTCCACCAATCAGGAGTTTGCAAAAGAAGAACAAGTACTTGAGGTCTCCTACATTGATTTCATCTTCGGGAAATAGACTATTTGTATTAGAAGATTGTAATCTACTAGTCCAAAACCAACAACTGATGCGCCTAACTGTCAGATCACACAACAAAGTTGGATTCAGAAACCAGAAGAAGTGGTGCCTCCAATCTACGTAGAGTTAGAAGAAGTCTCCAAGTTATGCACAAAAGATAGAGATCAAGCGGCAAATCAAAAGTTTGTACGGTTGACTTTCGATCCTAGTAGAAGTCTACAAAACTTGTGGTCGAGTTCTCTCCAAGGCGGGGTGAAGTTGATGCAGGATAGACTCATGGTCCCCATGGGTTGACCAATCATTTGGGCCCAGCCCACTTACCAGCCCATGTAGTTTTTATTTTATTTTATTTCAAGACTTGCCTTTTGGCTTAGGGAATAGTTGATAATAATGAAAGTTGAGTTTCTAGTTCTCCTTTGAGTTCTTCCCCAAAGTGCTCTTTGGAATTTTGCCTCCTGGATTGGAGTGGAGTTTGGAGCAAGGCCAATTTTTCAGGTTTGCCCGATCTACTCCCATCTCTCTATCTCCATCCTACGTGCCCCGCATCTCGTACACTGTTCCGCATCAATTTCGCTATAGAGGTTGGCAAGGGCCTTCATCTTGCCTATATCATTTGCATTATCTGAGCTTTACACAAAGATAAAGGGAGAGACTTCAAATATATTCATTAAGTGCATAAAGAGGAGAATAGATGCATGTACCGACACCAAGTGGGCCATATAACAACTTAGAGGAAAAATCATACACAAATCACATGCATAGTTATTCTAATTTTTCGACTTCTAAATCTTAGCTACATGGCTAAAAGTCTGCTATTATTAGACTTTGGATAACTTAGACCTTGCAACATATTATGAAAAGATTCTTTCCACTCAAGGACTTTTACAACAAGAATAATTGTAACTAGCTAAAGTAAAAAAAAACCCACTTTTAAGGATAATCCCATAACAATTGATCGTGCAAGGGGGCCCCACAATGCTAGTTATCACTTCATTAGTATGTTCTATAATAAATTTAGAGAAAAGGTCCCCACAGCTTTGTGCTTGCATGGCCTAAGCTTGCTGCTTAGTAAATGAGAATGATCTCTCTCTCTCTCTCTCTCTCTCTCTCTCTCTCCCCACAAGGTGTACAGATTATTGCGTGGAAGAATGAACATGAAGGTATATGAGATTGACTCTGTTGCAGACATTAGACAAATAATCACTCCAAAATTGTACAAAGATAGGATGACCTGTTATTGGAGTCTGGATAGCTTAGACCTTAAACATATTAAGGAAAGATCCTCACCAATTAAGTTCTCGTTGGACAAGAACAATTATAAATAATTAAAGGGGAAACAACTTCTAAGGATAATCCCATAACAATTGATCGTACAAGAGGGACCTGCAATGCTATTAGCACTTTCAATGCTAAGTTCTTATATAACAAATTGGGAAAAGGCCTGGTCAGTGTGTGCATGAGTGGCCTAAGCCTGCTCTTAGTTACATTGGGCTAATCCACAGCCTGCATTAACATTCTACTCAAATAAAGAAACAAGCTAAAACCAACTATCCTATCTTTCTAACTTTCGTACATGAGAGTGATTTCTCTGTGTTTGTGTGTGTGTGGGTGTGCGTGTTGGTGTGGGTGTGCGTGTGTGCGTGCTTGTGTTTGTGAATGCACAGATTAGTGCGTGGAAAAAAGAACATAAACGTATGAGAGATGGACACTGGTGTAGAGGAAAATAATCACCCCTAAAATTCAGACTTGAGCAAATTTGATTTTACCTCCATGCAATGTTCCCTTTTCTATCGTTGGTTACTACTTCGAAGAGTTTGTCTTCTACAAAACTTTTGGATTTTTCCCTAACTTGAAACAATTGCCAAAATTATGGAGTAGACTATAAATAGGGAATGGCTCCAAGTCCAAGGTTTATTTGAGGATCTACAACTTAGCAGAGCAAAGGGAGCATGGGGACTAGTTGTAGGAGAGTTTCTTCAATCTCTACAAGGCTTCTATGGCATGTTGGAGGGAAAACCTTTCCTTTTTTGCATTTCTTTCATTTTCCTTTGCTTTCTGCAGAAAACAACCTCTCCAAGTCCAAGGTTTATTTGAGGATCTACAACTTAGCAGAGCAAAGGGAGCATGGGGACTAGTTGTAGGAGAGTTTCTTCAATCTCTACAAGGCTTCTATGGCATGTTGGAGGGAAAACCTTTCCTTTTTTGCATTTCTTTCATTTTCCTTTGCTTTCTGCAGAAAACAACCTCTTGGTTGCTAAGTGCCCTTAATTGAAATTTTAATAGAGGTCTCTACGTAATTTTTTTTTTAATATTTTAAAATATTTCTTTTATTTTATCTTCTGAAAATCAGTTTCCACAATTGTCGCTGTCCTTGTAGCTTAATTCTAAGTCACTTTTTTTTTTTTTTTTACTTTTCCACTCAACCGTATTTGAGGCTGGGCTCTCAATAATTCCATAAGTTCCTTGAACTAGTGACCCTTCAATGTCTCATATAGGAGCTGATTCAACTTTCGAGCCTTTTTTATACATGCTTAAAACATTTCGAATGACACCCCCTTTTCTTTTATTGAAGTTACCTGACCACACATCCATTATGCATGGTGTCCTTGGATAGGACTTGGTAATTAATACTTTATGGCATCATGAGATGATTTTTACTAATGTGTAGCCTATGTTTATAAAATTAAGGGTTGGTTGATCATCCTTGTTTCTCTCTTCTAACTAGTTTGGGATTATTTTTTGAATCTTTCTGGAGTTAATTGGGTGCGGCCAAGTTTGTTGATGGGGTTGGTACCCTCTTGAAAATTAGTTATTTTCTCAACCTAGGTGCTATCATTTGATTATGCTGGTCTATTTGGCTGAGGTGAAATAGAAGTGTCTTTAATATTATGGTTGATCCTTCTATTGGTGCGGTGATGAGAGTTGGGGGCTAGTTGCTTCTCAGAGAGGATTTTTATTTTTGGATTTCCAGTTCAGATTTATGGAGCAATTGGAGTAAGATTGCAAATGGGGTATCCTATTGTCCCAATATCTGAAATCTTCAGTTTCAAATAAAGCTGGCTTGGAACCTTTTTTGGATCCAGTGGAAACTTGGATCTGGATCTGGATCTGGGTCCGGATCCGCACCTGAGGATCCAGATCCATGACGATTACATTCACATATTAAAACTTGACAATTACATTCACATATTAAAACTTATATAGGTTTTAAGGGCTTACGTAGCTTGAATTGTATTCATATTTTCAAATAAAGCTGGCCTGGAACCTTCTTTTGGATCCAGGGGAAACTTGGATCTGGATCTGGATCTGGATCCGCACTTGAAGATCCAGATCCATGACGATTACATTCACATATTAAAACTTATAAAGGTTTTAAGGGCTTACGTAGCTTGAATTGTATTCATATTTGAGTCTGCTTAGCTTAAATCATTTTTTTAAAAATGATACTACTTGTATATTTCAAAATATTTTTATGCTTTTTATCCAATTATACAAATGCAATCTACATCTTATTTCGGATCCAGATCCAGAAACTTAGTTGATGCAAACTGGATACAAAAAAAAGGTTTTGATCCGGATCCACCATGGTCCTGCCTCGGATGCAACTCATTTGCATTCATACGTTGGAGGGAGTGAACTAGACCTTTTTCACTGTAGCTATTTTTCCCTCTTCTTTAGCATTGTCTGCTTCTTAATAGAATTAATGAGTGATCATAAAAAAAAAAAAAAAGAACGAAATCTGTATCAGCATACACATCTCAACATTTTTGCTCGAGCTTCTTGTTTCTTGCTTAACATTGAACTTGATATGACAGATTAGGTGTTGCTGTTGTCATATAAGAATGACCATGTAATTGAAGTGGCACTTGACAGTTACATAGCACTCCATTTGTTTATCTCCACCTTGTCCAACCTTAGTGGTATGCACCAAGCAACCTAAAAATAAGCTACTAGTATGCACACAATTAAAACTCGCAAGCTCACAAGATCACTATGGAGTGTAGTGAATTGTAAGTACGAGGTCGATCTCATGAAGACTTGTGATTAAACAATGTCAAAAGTAACTAAAAAATCAGAATATTAAAAGAAACAATTGAATGATGGAAAGTTGAATTAAACTACTAAAAACAGTAATTTAAACTATCAAAATTTAAATGGAAAATAATCGAAAACACATAGCTAGTACTAGAATCGAAATACAGTAATAATGAATGAACTATGGTTTCATCTACTCCCCTAACCAATCCTATGCATGTCCCGTATTACCCTCTATTAGTGACATCTATCAATCTAGACCATGGCATATGTATCTAAATTAAACGTAATTCATGAGTGGCATACTACATGAATTGTTCATTATGATGCAAAAACTAAGCATGACATATGTCCCAATCAAAACAATCATATTGCATAAAAACAATGGGAAAGATAAATGCATGAGTCTAAGCATGGTATATACTTAGATTATTCATGGCTCTAAACCTTAGATGCTTAACATCAAGATCAATCAAAATTAAGTTAGCTACTCTTAAAATTAATTGAACATGGCATGGTTGGCATGGCATATATACAACTCATGGTTTAGAATCTCAACTAATAAAACTGAAATCTGAATTAAAAGATGTCAAAAGAGACTACATAGACTAGGCTAGGGTTTCAATTACACCCTAGCCCTAAAAAGTTTAGCTACTCATGTCTTTAATGAAAAATAAAATAGAAAATAGAGTCATAGGAAGAAAACTAGAAGATTGATGATGAAGTGGTGGGCGGCCAGCAGCTTGTTCCCCTTTTCCTCACTCCAAAAAGCTCGCCAAAATCTCTCCAAAGAATGCTCCAAAGGTGCCGTACAGCAGCTAGGAAATATGGGATGATGGTGGCTGGTTTGATGCTGATTTATGGATGGTTTGTGTACTGATGGGGTGCTGGACGTCCACACCTAGTATGCCTTTTATAAGTCTTGCAACAGCCCTCTTAGTACTTAGTTCCCTTGTAGAAATAGATCTCCAACTTTCTTTACAATTCTGTTTCCTAATTAGATTGAATTAGAAGCCTTCTTTCTTGTTTAGAAAAAACTTTCTAAATCTGGTCCCACTTGTATCTTTTAAAAACTTCTTCACATGGACCCACAAATCTGAGATTTAATTGCAAGAGATTAAATCTCAGATTTGTAACATAAAAGTGGGCCCTATGTTAGTGTGGGACCCCCTTTTTGGACTTCTATCTTGGCTTGAACTCTTACTATAAACTTTCTTTCTTTTTCTCCTCCATTCTTGGACTCCACTTTAACTTGTATAAGACTTTCTAATTTCTGAAATTTCACTTTTTTGCAATGGATGTGGGCCCCCTTTTGGGCGTGTGTAACCCTAGATTGGGTTTCTTCTTTTTTCTTCTTTCTTTTACTTTCCTTCTTTGAATTTGCTTTCTTTCTCTAATTCTTTCCTTCTTTGAATTTGCTTTGTAAGTTGTCCAAAGAATTAGAAAGTAGTCTTGAAATCTGAAATAGCTTGGATGGGACCCACCTCGGCCCTACTTGATGATTCACGCCCATCATTCTCTTCATTAATTCCTCTCTTTTTACTCCTTTTTACCTTTGCATAAAAATTAACAGAGATCATGTAAAAACAAATAAAATAAACATGAACTAGCACAAGATAAACCAAATATTAGGCTCAAATTGTAAACAATTAAGCACCTATCACTTAGCCTTCTAGTTTATTATATCCAACTCGAATTCTCTGTTTTTTTCTATAACCCTAATATAAAAACTCCTTATCACATTGTGGTTTATTCTTGCTGTATCTTTTCTTCTCATGGTGTTTTTGAGGTGTTAACTTTTCAATATAGTTCTTTTGTACTGCTTGAGCTTTATCAATAAAATTAGTTACCACTCAAATTAAATAAAAAAATAAAAAATGTTAAACTGTGACACAAGATTATTTTCATTTATAGCCAAATCATCTTGTTTAATGTCATATTCAATAAACTTGCATGCCATGTTTTCTATCTTTGATTCGATAATTCTCAACGAATTGATTTGAGTGCATTTTTCTATGTAGATTAGTATTTACTTGCTTTACTGTCTGACTAATGAGTACCACATAATCTACAAACTTCATACACCACAAAGCATCATCTTGGGTAGCGTTATCTTGTCCACAGCGAAGGTGAATAACTAGTGCTCAAAGTGGACCCTTGGTGTAATTTCACTCCAAATAGGGACTTAGACGACACCCCCAGCACAGTTAGTCCTTTTGTCCCCTTCATACATGTCTTGTGTTGTTTTATTTTTATCCATACGGATGTATTTTTGTCTTAAATGTTCACCAAATTAATTGCCTCATTATCTTGGTAGATCTTTTATGAGTCAGTAAGACCAAATGTTAATTTTTTTCCTCTTTGCTAAATTTTTTTCTCATCTCAATAGGTAGCTTACTACATACTTTCTTGGCATAAATCCAAATCGGTTTTATGAAATGTCTGATTCATTTCGTGTGGTTGCTCAATCACTTTCTCCGAGTTTCATTGTATAGCTCATAAGTTTGGTAGCTCAATAGTTTGCATTGTTAACCACTTAATCCTAATTTCGCCAAATGAGATCCACACATCTATGGGTATAATGTTTGGTGCCAATGCTCATTCTAGCTGAAGCTTTCTTTTTTTTTTTTTTCCGATCTTGATACTTTGGTTCTCCTCTGATTTGGTTTTAAATCACAACTTTATTTCACTTGCATATTCATTTTTTAATAGGTCTTTAAGATACGTCCCCCGCTTATGTTTAACCTCTCCTTGTTTCACCATGATCCTTCTGTTTTCATTTTTAATGCAATTTTTATTACCAAGGTCTTAAATTTTCCCTTCTCTCATGTTGGCAAGGTTACAAATCTCCCTTTTCTACTCCTTAAGACTTAGATGCACATACAAATTATTATAGGGTTCATACTTGTCTTTTTTTTTAATGGCTTTTCAGCATCATTTTTATTGATCGATAACATGAGCCGAAGACCCAACTTATGCAGTCCCAATACTGAGCACTTTCTAACTGTGCCACAGGCTTTTGCTTTCCACACCCACCCCCGACACAATCATTTTAGCTATCATTTACCTTTTTAAGTTCTCTATGCTTTGCGTTTTTGGCCACTTGTCCCTTCAGCCAAAATAAGAAGGGAAGTATCTGGACTCTCAAGCTCTCTTGAATATCTCCTAACATTTATGAATAGATAAAAAATTATCTTTTACTTGTGTGAACACTACTCGTCTGATTAGACATCTACAATGATTTAAATCATAATTTATGGATCCCACTTCATCCAGTTGGTTGCACTGATAGGATTGGGCCTCCTAGTAACTGCGTGGGTCTGTTCAATCTGCTGTGCCTTGGGTGATCCATAGGTCGGGCCCAATTCGCATTGAGGTTGACCTGACCCCTAATCCAAATACAATTTTGCACAACCCCCTGTTTTGTATGTATCAGGCACCCCAAGGGTGTGGGCTTTCTGCTGAACAGCAGGGTTAGAAAAGATTCTCACATGTTGTAGAAAATGGTCTCAACAAGTACTTAGAAAACCAAAGCAGCCTCTGTACAAAAAAAAAAAAAAAAGGAGAGAGGATTGTAAACAAGAGAGTACTTAGATAACCTTGCTAAGGAAGGGGTCCTACGTTCTTCTTTATCCTCTGATGTATAGTTTGTATTGAGTGTTCTCCTGTTTTTTGTTCTTTTGGGTTTTCCCCCCTTATTAATAAAATTTTCTGTTATACAAAAAATAATAATTGAGTGAACTAGTTAGAAGCAATATTTTTTATTGTGGAATGTCACATAACATAATCTTAAATAGGAATGAGCAGAGTGGAAACAAAATTGCAAATACAAGAAACTTTATTCTTTTCGTTTTTACTTGAACTGTATTCTTTAGTTATCTCCTAGCTATTCTTGCTTTTCTTTTATATCGAATCTAGATATTGTAGTATTAGTGTGCTGTTTCTGTTGCGTTGTAGTTTTATTACTTAACTAATAGGGGTTACAAGGCTACAATGATGATTCTGTCGTGCAACAATGTGTACTCAGAGCTTCTTCTTGTTTTCCTTTCCCTAGATGGAAGAATCCAAGGAATTGAATGCACAAACTACTCCACATTCATCTCAACAGCTGCAAGTGGGCATCAGCTCAAACTCAGATGGCCATGGGACTTTCTTTGATAAAGGTGCAGTTCATAGTCTTCCATCAGACAAATCTTGTCCTGTGCCACTGTCTGCTGGGGGCTTTCAACCTGCTTCACCAGTAGTTTTTGTTTCTGCGATACCTGCTCCATCCTCATTGAATCAGTCACAAGTTTCTGTAATGCAACCTGCTTTTGTTCTTATGCCATCTTTTAGTGGCCCTCTAGAAAACGTCCCTTCTTCATTGCCATTATCTCAAATGGAAGCAGCACATTTCAGATTGGATGCACAGCCAGCTTATTTATTTCAAGTACAAGGTGCGGATGGCTCTTTTTCTTTGTATCAAAGGCAGAAGTTCTCTGTCACATGCATTACATATTTGAATTGCACCTGGCCTATATAAGGGTTTTTTTTTTTACTTTTTATCTTTTATGTGTTTCAAAATAAGATGCCTATTGGATCAAGTATCTGTCACTGGTTACTTCTATCCTTAAAAAATACTTTCCTTAAAGCGATGATTATATGCACTCTTTTGTTAAGGTTTCTTGAATAAGGAGCAGGAAAAGGGAAATTCTAAAACTATACATGAGGGAAAAGGTCAGCAATAATGAAAATATTTCCATAGTTTGATTAATTATAGTCAACCAATTGAGAGTTAGGAGAAGAAAACTTTGGTTGTTGCCTAATGTAAGGTTTTGTGTGTACTATGATGGTGGGTGTTTCATGTATTGTATGGGTTTTTGGGTGTGTCTTTTCCAGAACTTAATATTCATTGTAGTGAAATTACCATTAAAAAAATGGTGACTATTGCAATCCTGCAAAGTTTGTTAGAAATATGCTTTCTGTTGAGAAATAAATAAAATTTTGGATTAGTAATTGTTCCTTTGGTTTTCCTGGAGCCTCACTTTACTGTAAGTTTTGGTTGTACAAATATTCTTTTGTTAATTCAATAAGGCGTTGTTTGTCGGTAGTCATTTACATACGTAAATGATTCTCATGCATAATTGTTATGCGTCATCATGTTTGTTTGCACTCATTTATGCATCACATCATGTGTAAATGAGGTGTGAAAATGGTGTACATGAAAGGCCATTTACACCAAAATTCTTACACTTGAATAGGTTTTGAAAATCGTTCACACTTCTCTTGCAAAAGGCGCCAGTACACCATGGTTTAAAAAGGCGGACTCGGGACCCGACTCAGCCGAATCGGGGTGAGTCCCATCATAACCATAAAAAAATAGGGAAAAATAAGAAAAAACTATATAAACTAAAATGGGATGGCCTAGTGGCCCCTCCAATCCATGTAGATAGTTTGAGTCTTTTTATTCTTTTATGTTAATGATATATTTTTCCATTTTGATGAAATAATTGATTACTTTAACCAACATATTGACTAATGAGACATTGACAAACCATTTAATGACAAGTAAATGTAAAAAAAGACAAATCCATTTTCCAATTTCCATCAAAGTCAAGGTTCAATATAAAAATTAAAAACCATACCTTAGCTCATTACTTTTCAAATTCATTACCACGTTGTATGCCTTGCGGGTTGTACAACTTCATCGTCGTCTTCATTTTGATTTTGACGATAGTATTGAGCAATATCAAAATGAAAGAAGCCTTGCCCCACTCTTGGAGTTGAAGAGCCTTGTTCATAATTTGATGGATCCATAACTTGAGGATATGCATGCGGTGGTGGTTGTTGCACTTGTCGGGGTACAATTAAGATTCCATACTGTTGTTGCCCGTACCCATGCGAAGGACCACCGTGCCCACCATACTGCTGCCAATACTCATATGAAGGATCATGGTGTGAGTGTCCATAATACTGCCGTACGAACTATCGGAATCTGTGAGCCAAGGACTTGATGCCATTTGATGCCCATGCCCATAGTCTTCTGATGGCTCGTTTCCTTCGTTTCTGCCATACTCACCTACTTTGACCACCATGTAACGGGTCATATGCAATAATGTTGTCCTCTCCACTTCCACTATCACCACCATCACTACCTTCGTATGCTTGCTCGTTCAGGCCTTGGTCACCTTTTGGTGAGCCACTCTTGCTAGAAGATTATGTTTTGCGTTGTCCTTCTTCTTCTTCTTCATGAGTGGCCAACCTTTGACTTTGAGATTGTGTATGGGTGCTCCTCTTATCCTTTGGCTTCCTTCTGTATTGGAGAGTTGGGTCCCTAATCCATTCTTTGGCTTTGGAGAGGGCGCCACCTGAACCACTTGCTGAATGTGATGTTGATTTATCTCTACTACTAACACGTTCTAACGAAGTAGAACGTGTCATCTCTGGCTCATGGCTCTGACCATGTTGACGTTGTGAGCCTTGTGATGATGACGATGCTACATTCTTTCCCTTTTCGCGCGTAGTAGCAGATCTACGAAGGGGAGGTGGTGACCATTGTCCTTCTCCTTCTTGATCAGACTCAAATTCATCAACATCAGCCATGGTTTCATCGAGGAAATCTTTGTTAGACAACACTGGAACATCTCTTTCAGCCAATCAATCATCCAGTGGGTCATCTTCCTCAAATATATAATCCAAGTTAATTGGATCATAATCTCCATTGTCTCTTCTCTCCAGATTCCTTGCCCTTAACCTCATGTTATAATGGACAAAGACCAACTTTTCCAACTTTTGCATTGTTAGGCGATTTCGGCTCTTCATGTAAATCAAACTGAAGGTGCTCCAATTTCTTTCACACCCCGACGATAATGCTGTTTGGCTCAACATGTTTTTTGCAAAATTTCTAAGATCAGGTACTTCATCGCCAAATGTAGCCCACCATTCAGCTGTGTTCAAAATAATAAAGTAAATTGTTTGTCATAATCCAAAAAGTACTGTAATCATATGAAGTTATGAAAGTTAAAGAAAAAAATTCATAATAGAAATATACTTGGGTCCATCCTCGTACGACCCAATCTACAAATATCGGACCCAAAACTGCCTAGAGCGCCCTTATAGTTTCTCAGCTATAAATTATATAAGGCATAAATGAAAAGTTAGTAACCTTGATCGTGAGAATGACTCCATGAGTCTATGACAGGAATTAAGACAATCAAATAAACAATATGTGATATGAATTCCTTACTTGATTAAGAATATTAATTTGTACTTCCTTGTCTCTAACCATTGTCTATAAAGTTTTTTTGAAGCCCCGAAAAACTTCTTCATGGTTTGAGAGTTGCTTGCTGTAGAAGCACTTTGGATTCAAGAAGTATGTTGCATGATGTCATTAAATTATTAATATCATATTTACTAATACATTGAATTCTATTTTCTAAAATAATCTAGTACCTGCCGCGTGTATGTCCCGATGTAATTGGTTGTCCCATCGATGATCAATAATTTTCCAGAGCTTCCTATAATAAGTCCCATACTTTTCTCTGGATCTTTGTTCTATAGCAAGCTTTGCTCGATCCATGGGATCATACACGTAACCCATTGTGGGCTTCGTATCACCATCCACCGATTTCAAGACCAACACAAGAGGCTCGAGTAAGTAATTCGCTCCGCCCTATACCAGAATTCTGGGCCGAGAACAATTTCTTGTACACGGTGTGCTAAAAGCATACATGAAAATTCTGAAATCACATATGCCGAACACGTCCAAATCTGCGTTATGCTAGCCTTGGCACGACAAAAACCCTCAAGGCCACGAATGTGTAGCAAACCGTGTAATACCCGGCCTCAGAAGCTCACGACCCTCATTCATTTCTCTTAATTGGTCATGAACTGATGGTTGTAGATCAAGCCTGTCACCATCTTTCCCTCTAAAATAGTTTTATGGACTTCTTTCAATTTGCCAATGTCCTCCATAATAAGATCAATACAATGTGCTACACACGTCACCCAAACAATGTGGGTTCTTCTCATGGAATATCCTTCCCGCAGCCTTAAAGTTAGCTGCATTGTCGTCACAACTGCCACAACATACTCATCCCACCCATCAATGTGGCGCAAAGTCTCATGCATCAAACTGTACAAATATTGGGCATCCATTCTATGCCCAGTTGTATCTATAGACCTAATAAACATTGTGCCTTTTACACAATAAGCCATGAAATTGAATATGTGCCGCCTATTATTGCTTGTCCATCCGTCACACATAAGCGTGCACCCATACTCTTTCCATGTTTGAAAGTGGTCTTCTAAGTATCTTGTATAATCATCATACTACATGTCAAGATACTTTCCGCTGATCTCATAAGCGGAAGGAGGTTTAACACGGGCCCAACCTCAGCTATTGTATCCACCATGGCCCGATAGTATGGAGAAGTAGCGACATTTGGTGGAATCCTGTTATAATGGAAGAACTTTGAGATTGCTCTCCCCATTTTCAAAGCTCCATGTTTCATATCGCCCATAATAGAGCTTGAAATCTTCAGCTGCTTCATACTTTGGGTCCTATGTAAGAATGGATCCAAGGACCCCCTCCTCGCTGTGTCCTCGTAAGGGTTAGGAGGAGCTCTTAAAGAACCAGCCCCACCCCGTCTCTCATCCATACGAGCCTGCTCAGTTTCACAAGCTTCACGACTTGCTCTCATTGCCCTCCTTAACTCCCTCTCCTCATCATCACCACTATCATCATCACCAGAACCGTCAATCCTGTCCATTCTAGCAATCCTCTCATTCATTTGTTTCTTCTTTTCTATTTTAGACTTCTTTCCTTGCACAATTACCCTCATTCTTTTCCTCACTTCAGTTGGGACATTTGGACATCCTTTTGCATCCCTTGATATATGAGCTAGATGTTATTTAAATCTATGGATGCCACCACTCATCGTTTTATGGCACCATTTGCATTTGATCTTTTGATGATCACCCTCGACCATCTCTCCATGTTCCCATCCAGGATCAACTTCTTTCTCATTCTTTTTGCGTGCCATTGTGATCTACTTAGTGGCTGTAATGTGCACAATCATGTTTGAAGACAACAAAATGTTTATTAAACATAAATGAAGCAAGAATTGAAATATCATAATCCAAGAAAACGCACTTTTTTTAACCAAGCAAAGAGTTGAAAATTGAAATATCATCTAGGACTAGAAGCATAACACACTTGTAATCATTTCAATAAACACAAACAATTTAAGAAGGTATAAATTGAAAAAACAAATTATTAATAATTTTTTTAAATAGAAAAACTGAAGAAATTACTATTTTTGCACATACATGCATAGATCTAGGGTTAGAACCATAGATTCATGTGATTGACATCCAAAATATTAATCTCATACAAAAAACATAAGTAAAAAATGAAAAAAAAATCAATTTTCATATATATATATATATATATATTTTTTTTTTTTAAAAACGCCCCAAAAATATGAAAAAATGCATTTTTTCAACAAATAATGGATGGAAAAATCATCTTCAAGCAAAACATAGATCCTAACATCTTTCCTAAACCATCTATGTACATGGATACAAGAAATCATACCTTAAAATACACAAATGAAAAAGCCCTCTTTTATGTGAATAGTAGAGTCAAACTTTGGTGAGCTAGATCTCACAAAAGAGATGGATTTGAGGCTCAATCTTGCAAGAAATTTGTTTTGGAGGCTTAAATACACCTTCTCTCAGCAGCTCCAGCAAGAAAAATGGGAAACAAAGGGTCCTCATCACTTGTATAGTCGGCAAGTCCGTCACTGTGCGGACTCGGGCGAGTCCTTTAAAAATGACACCGGCCCTAGCGAACCGACTCTGTTAACTTGGACTCGGCTGATTTTTTAAACCATGCAATAAACCTCGTACATGGTGATTCCATTCCTGTGGGGCCCATTAGATACCTTTATTTTTTTATTCCCGTGGACCCCATATTTGTAATCCCAAATAGTTAAGTTTTTTTATTGGACTAATAAATCCCAAGATCTCAAAGCTGATTTTCTTAAATCTTCATCGATTTTGAGTAATTTGTGAAAATCCCAACTTATAGAATCTAATTTTTTGCACTTCTTTAGGCCCCTAATTCATGATCTGAACCATTCAATATTCTCGTATTAATGGTAAATATCCCCCAATTCTGTATGGATTTTGAGAAACTAGTGAAAAACATCTAAAAAATCCTAATAAATATAAAACTGTTGGATGTACTCATTTACTCGTCCAAAAATGGTGATTTTGGCAAACTTTGTAATGTGTTTCATGTGTGATATCTGCATATGCAACATTTGCAGTTGTAACATTACATATGTAAAACCCATTTTCCTCTCACACGTGTAAAAAGTATATGACTCCCAATGATTGTATAGTGAAACGGATATCTGGTATTTCTCGTTGAGTCTGCATCTGTATTACTTTGTAGATCAGATTTGAACATTTTTTTGTTGATCCTTTTTCATGTTTAGTTTCAGATGTAATTTAATTTGTCAGATGCCATTTAAGAAAACCAAAAAAAAAAAAAAAAAAAAAAGAGACCAGAGCATGAGAGGGTATCTTTTAGAACTCAGTTTAGCTTGTCAGTCCACTTGTTCATTGTATTGGCAATTGAGAAACAGGGTTTCAAAAATCTGACCCCGTCATCCTCCAGTGAAGTTGATTCAAACATTTAGACCAGGTTGCACCCTAGGCTTAATAAACTTTATATAATATGAAAAATAAAAAGAGCTAAAATCTAAAGAGAAAATACAGTGGTGAACCTACAATTTTAATACGCGTTTTGCTTTATTTATTTATAATGAATTTAATTTGTTACATGTATTGACATTAATTTTTCATCTAGTCTAATGAATAGTACCACCGATCTTCAAATGTTTGGATAAAATAAAAAGTGGTTTTGATCTTCTAGAGTCAATGCAACAGTTCCCTAAGAGCCCTCCTCAGCTTTTCCCAATAAAAAGAAAGGAAATAAGTGCATTTAGGGCCTGAAAACCATAGGATTTGGTCAGCTAGGTGACTTGCAGGGTGACTCAGGCTTAGCTGTCCTTTAAACCATGCTGACAAGAGCCCATAGTACAGTTGGAAGGTTCATGAGGTTGCAGGTTCGAGTTACTTACCTATCAAAAAGGGAAAAAAAGGGAAGAATGGTTCTGGCTGGATCATACGATATGTTGTTCTGGGCCTTTCTTTGAAGTAAAAATTTGGCCTAATATAGTGTATTGTCGTTACATGTACATTTTTTTTTTTCCTTTTTCCCCCCTACATTTAAAGCTTTGAATCCAATGCTGGTTGACAATTGCAGATGCAATTTTCTTTCGAAGTGAGCCAGGGAGATGGTAGCATTGTTGTGATTATCTGCATGGATGTGGGCCTAATGGATTTTATCTTATGTCTGTGATATATGATGCAATTGTTTCTTTGATAATTTTATGTGATTTTGAAGTGGCTTTTATCTTTTTCTATAATTTCAGTCAGTGGCAGGCCTACTTTTATTGATGTTTTAGTAGAATATGTATTGTGTTTCTGCAGCTAGTCCTTCTGGAAATCACATGCCTGAGGCGTCTCCGATTTGCACATCACAGTCTCCATCTGTTACTGGAAGCAATGTTGGTGAGGCAATTAAGCTGGCGGATCACAATCCCGCACTGCCAGAGAGAGCTCATGAACTAAATTCCTTCCAACTAACTCCAGCTATAAGAGATCTTGACTGCAAAACATCGGCAGCTCTAACTACATCTGGGAATATCCACACTGTGCATCAACCTTTTCAGGCCGTGAATTTTGTGCATGCTTCTGCACCCTATAACAACCACAATGACATTGCTAGAAATGTGCAAAAGATTTTGCAGCCAAGGGTTCCTGACCATTCTAACTGGATTTCTCCTTCCATCAATTATATGACTGAAACTTTGACTTGCCAAATGTGCAAGGTTTCCATCATTGATGTAGAAAACGTACTTGTTTGTGATAACTGTGAGAAAGGATATCACTTAAAATGCCTTGAGCCTAAAGGAATCCCAAAGAGCGACTGGTACTGTACTAAGTGTGTGAATACGAGCACAATCAATGGGAAACCTTTGCCTCCAAAATATGGTCGTGTAACTAGGAACTCGCATGCTTCAAGGGTATTATCAAATAACAGTGGAGTTCGGGCTTCTGCAGATAGGAAAATAGAAAATCCTGTTCAAAAGGCTAATCATCTGAAAACAATAGCTAATGGTAAGCCTGATCCTCTGAAATCTGCTCACATGGTAGGGCCCTTTAGCAATAACTACATCGAGCCTGTGCCAGATCAGAAAATGCCTAATGCAAGAGAAGGTGAGAATTCCTCAATAAGTGGAATGAAAATGGAAGGCAGGCCTTTCCATAGAACTTGCTCGAAAAGCCATAATGAGAAGGCTGTGGAAGCTTGTTTTCCTGGCACATCCAATGAAACTACTATTCAGCACATTCAAAACAGTGATGCATTGCCTATTCAGATAGAGAGAGTACCTTCTGCACTGAA
Source organism: Camphora micrantha (assembly GCA_003546025.1). Lineage (NCBI taxonomy): Eukaryota > Viridiplantae > Streptophyta > Magnoliopsida > Laurales > Lauraceae > Camphora > Camphora micrantha. Next base: position 44,717,757 of record QPKB01000003.1, on the reverse strand, counting down.
GTCACAATTAGAGGTTGAATCTGCTCATTCCTGTCATTACCAACCGTCTGAAGCTGCTAGTAGTACTTGTCATCGATCTCAAGCCTCATGGAGCTCAGTGTCTGGCAAAACACCTGCACAGACTGGTGTTGAAGTTTCTGCAGATCAGTTGCATGGCATTGGACAAAATACAACTGAGGAACTAAAGAAAGCATCTGATCTAAGGGAGCCTTCAGAATGTAAGCCAGTTGGTGATGTCAAGAGGCATGACCTTGTTGTTGCTCGACTGATTTCCAATGGTTCGCTGGACAATGGAAATGGAGCTAGACATGGCAGTATATCTTCATTGGATGGCATGCATAGTGTGGACTGGGTTGGTGATGCACTTGAAATTGTAGATGGGAAGGCATATTATGCATCTTGTTGCATCAATGGGGCGGTGTACAAGCTGCAAGATCGCGCTCTTTTTTCTAACAACAAAAAGCTATCACCTGTGAAACTTGAGGCACGCCATTAGTAATTTTTCCATAATATATATTTTTTTATTAGTTTGGGCCAATTTTATCTATTGAAACAACCATCCTTTTGGTTGCATAGCAGAAAATTTGAAGCCAATCGAATATACAGTTGGATGTTGTTTAAAGGGGTGAGAACAGGCTGGAATGCATGGAGTCCAACACGTATTTTTAGGCCAGCAATTCAAACGAATGATACTCCGTTCCATTGGCCTGTTGAACAGTTGTATTTGGATAGTTGAGTCCAAACCGATTTGATCACTGGCCTCAACATGTTGAACTATGATGTTAAATGATGTAAGAGAATTGTAAATAAAGTTACAAAAGATCTCAAAACACTGCTTTTGAGTAAAAAAAAGTTGAACTCTTGTTTCAACCAAACCACCCCCCACCACCACCACCACCACACACACAACACGCACGCCCACAAACAACCCATAGATTTTGAAAATTCCAATTGAATGGATGGGTTTGGCCCCTCCAAAATCTTGAAAATCTCTCTTATTCTCTCTCTCTTTCTCTACATTTTATTTTTAAAAACATCTATTTTTTCTCCATAATCTTCTCATTGGGTTTATCCTATTAATATAGTTACCTTCCTTCTCTCACGTGTGGATTTACTTCCCTTTTGCACTCATTTTGATATTTTACCTTAGATAACTTCCTTGGTATTTATTTGGTAACCTCAATCTCATTTTGATATTTCCTAATTAACTAATCACTTTTTGTTTCTTGATTTGGTGATTATGGTAATAAAGACTAAACCTCCGAGACTACAACAATAAGAGAACTATTATTTTACCAAAAAGAAAATTACCAAAAAGAAAAACCAAGAAGAAAATTCTTATGAATGGCTATTAATTATATGTTTAAATAGGATGAAAATCTATGATGCAATGATACTTTAAAAAGGGCTACAAATCGTGTCATATTGTATCCGATACTTTACTTTTTTGTGTAAATTCCGTGTCCCTTCCATGTCCTTGGCATGTCCCTGTTGTATCTATGTCATATTTGGGCATCATAGGTGATGATATGTATTGGCGTTGATTTTACGGCAACATACATCGTGATGCAAGAACTAAGTTGATCTAGAACTATTAATTATATGTTTAAATAGGGTGATGATATGTATTATCATTAATTTAACAGCAAATGCATTGAGTTGTATGAACCAAGTTGATCTTGAATAATTCAAGAAAAAACTTTTCTCAATTAATGCAATAAAATGTCCTAGACGCCCCTATCTAATTTTTTGTTTAAAAGAAAATAAAGGATCAAATCATTTTTCTTTATAACACAACATGGTGCATTGTAAAATCTCATGTCTTCTAAATTTTATGTCAATTTACACTCATTAATTTTCCTTCTATAATAGTTTTTCCCTTTGCACTGACACAATTGACACTTTTATATACTCAATAAAATCTTCATTTACTTTCAATTTATGAAGTATATACCTTTATTAACAAACTTTCATATTTCTTATAGTTTGAGATTATAACTTCTTTCCTTAATATATATACATTTTTTGGTTGGTCACATTTTATATTTTATTTTTATTACTTAAATAATTTCTAATACTTTTCATTCTTGAATAATTCTCTTTTCCTAAATCAATATGATTGCCACATACGTGCCTCACATGGATTTTTATACTGGCCTCCCCAAGAAAAAATTCCTGGTTCTGCCCTTTTTGGTAGTTTTGACCTTTGGGACGGTTTCAACCCTGGGGGGTGGCTTGAGTCCTATGAGTTGCAGTTAATATTGCTATGTAAGGGGTTTCAATGTAGCCAGGATTCTTGTATCCAACTCGGCTTTTGTCTTTTTGTTTGTACGACAAAACCATACTAGACTCTTTATATATATTTATTTGTCTTATTATAATTTAGTATATACTACATTAAGAGAAAAAAAGGGATTGAGTTTAACCCAGCTGGAAATGTACTAGGTTGACTGAATGATCTGGTTTTCTCAAAGCATAGGTCCCAAGGCCAGCCTGTTACAGCCCCAGATGCTCCAGTAAGCATGCTTGGTTCACGTGAAAGTGTACAATGTTGTAGAACTAGACCTAGCCTGTCAGGTCTAAGCCAAGTACCTAGTCAGAAAATAAAAAAAAAATATAATAAAATTCAAACCAAAGCATGGTTTGAGGACATAGCAATATATACCATGCTTTGTATGTTGCTGGCTAGGCCAGACCTGAATGCCTGATGGCCCAGCCAGTCCCAATGACAGTGCTATTACCATAACATGTCTGTTCTTTGCTTCATAAAATTGCACTATTGATCTTCTTCTTGTTTTTGTTTTTGTTTTTTGATGAACTCATGGTTGTCCATATGCAGGTTTTGTGGGAGGACAATAAAACTGGGTCGAAGTGGGCTACTGTGAATCATTGCTACTTTCCAAGTGATCTACCAGCGGTTGTTGGACGACCATGTACCCCTGAATACAATGAGGTGTGTCTAAGATCTCTAGGTGTAGTATAGATGTAAACAAAGATGTGTATGCTATGAGGATAAACAAATGTCAATACAATGGTTTTACCTATGATATATCTGACCCTCTCATACACATATCTCTATGAATTGGTACTCATTTAAAATTCACTCTAATTGGAGTGCATCCTACCATTGGATTGATCACACCTAAAAATCATTCCATTTGAGCAACAACTTTTCTGAGCAACAACTTTTCTAACTCTAATTGAAGTTATTTTTTTAATGCTACGTATATATTCATGGTTGTGAAACAGATGGCTTAGATTCATAAATTTTGGGCCCTTTACACCGGCTTTGCAAAGTGGTGCTTACTCAACTCTTTTAAAAGTTGTATTCAAATGGATTCTCATGGGATCATTCACAATAGAACTGCTTTTTTTAGTATTGGTTTAAACATTGTATTGGAGTTAATTCCTTCCTGTTCGAAGTGCACTAAAACAGTGTGTTGCAAGGGTTAAATTATATTTTAAGTTTCTGACAGTAGAACCTTCAACATTTGTGAAAGTCATGGAAAAAGGTCAACCACCCATAAAACTAAGAAAATTAAAAATCTCCCCAATTTTCTGACACTCCCCCCTCAAGTTGGTGCATGGATTTCTATCATACCCGACTTGGTAAGTATATTTTGCATTTGAGCTCTTGGAAGAGTTTTGGTGAACAAATCTGCTAGCTGATTTGAAGGCCTAACAAATAGTCTACAAAAGAAGCCAGTAGTGAATCTCTCAGATGAAGTGGAAGTCAAATTCAATATGCTTTTTTCTTTTATGAAAAACTGGGTTTGAATGTTTGATGCAATATGAGTCATAGCTTGATTGTCACAATGCATTAGAGTAGGCTCTTTCCTGGATAACCCATATCATGTTAGTTGCTTAATCGAATGTAGGCCTGAGATCGTATCTAATTTGCATCTGAATAGCATGCCACATCATAGTTATTAATTTTGGTTCCTTTTGGCCAAAATAGCCAAACAATTTCTGTTCGGGCCTTTGTCGGAACTGAACTGCTGATTTGAAAATTCTCAGTCCAGATAGCAGTCTATTTCAGCCAAAATTTTTAATTTTTATTCCCTTTTTGTACTCTTTTTTTTTTATAAAATATATTCAAAGCCCCCGACCGTATGCAAACCATGACATAACTGCTTTTCCTACTATGAGTTTAGATTTGAGAATGCATGTATGACTTCACATTGTCATGTGCACGTGGCATTTAAATTATTCATTTGGCATGTAGAAATAACATATTGCACCACTGATTTAGTAGAATCAATTAACTGTATCTAATTTATATGTTGTTTTTAAATTTTAATATTTTTTAATGTTTTCTACATTTTTTATATATGTTATATCCTTCTGAAATGAAATTACAAAATGTATCACCAAAATCCCGAATTGTTTGAAACATTTCAGTCTGGAAAGTGCAACGGGTTCGAAACGAAATTGAGAACTATCCACTGCATGTAATGCCCATGATAATGGTATATAGGCCTCTTTTAGGTGGACTTTCTGATGCATCTGAGCTTATACTATACTACATCCATTAGACAGGTTCTGGAAGCATGCATATATTGACTAATTATACTCACTGCTTGGGACAAGGTAGGACGTGCAACAGCAAGGTAGATGAGCTTTCCTAGTAATCTCTGAAGTCCCTTGGGTCTTCTAACAATTGGTCATCGTTTGCACAAATTTTCTGATTCACATTAAGAGGAGTACCTGAGGGCTGAGTTCCCAAGTTATGGCATGCAATAAATCAAGAGCATATTACCTCTGTGAGGGAAAAGTACCCTTACTAGATAATAACACTTCTTTAGCCAAGAATTGCTTCAAATCCACCCAATCCTTTATCAATACCTTCCTCAGGTGCTACTTTTGAAATACCTTGATTCTCATCTTAAGTCAGCACTATATCATCCACAGAGGCAGAGAATAACAAACACTTTGTTCTCTGCTTTTTATTAATACCGTGAGATCCTTGATTCTCATATTAAGAGCACTACATCATCCACATAGAGGCAGAGAAGAACAAACACTTTGTTCTCTTTTTTTTATAAATACCGTGAGATCCTTGATTATCATCTTAAGAGCACTATGTCGTCCACATAGAGGCAGATAATAACAAAACACCTTGTTCTATGTATTTTTTTTTATAAATACAGTGTTATCTCAGGTATATTGAATGAAGCTAACTTGGAGCAGTGCGCTACTGAACTTTCCAGACCACACACAAAGTGATTACCTAAGCTCACACAATGCTCTCGCCAATTGGAAAGCTTTGTCCCTCCCATGTAGAGTGACCCCTGGAAGTTTGGACCATAGTTACCTGATTTGCAATTCGATTAAATTGAATTTGAGTTCACTGTTCACAATTTGACAGTTACTCAAATTTGAAAATTCGACTGGGTAGGTTTACTTAGTTCGTTTTTTGATTTACTTGATTCACAATTCGAGTTTGATATGTTAATTTGTAAGTCTAATTCAATTCAATATATATATATATATATTAATAGAACTTTTGATACCTTAATCAATACATAAAATAATATTTCATAAAGAATATGAGAAATAAATATTTAAAGACAAAAAATATTAATTTCTATGATGAAGTAATAAACATTCAAACATTAAAATATCAATTTAAAATAAATTAAATCACTAACTCTAATAAAAAAAGAAAAATGTATACACCAAAATAGCAAAAGAAATTAAAATAAAACAAAAGGTCATTGGATCTTATGGTGGGCCAAAAGTGTTGATATTATGGAAGATGAGAACAATATTTTCAATGATTTGGATTTCTAATTGGCTTGCTGCACTATGACCCCACAAATTTCTCATTTGTCCAAATTCAGAATCTTGAAAGGGCTGATTAGTATAGAGAGGAGAGAAAGGAAGTTATTTTAGTTTTTTGTCATTAATTTTCACTTTGTTCCTGTCTTGCAGAAGACTGATGGATTTTAAAGAGATACGAGAGAGAAAAAGCAAGTTGTACATTGCATTAAACCACATCATAATTTCCACTCTTTCCTCTCTTGCAAAGAGACGGATGGATATTGTAAAGAGATGAGAAAGAGAGACCAATGGATATTGAAAAGAGATGAGAGAGAATGCAAGTTGTACAATTGCATTAATTAATATCATTGATTTCCCCCTTTTCCTATCTTGCAACCAATGGAGAAGTGATAATAAAGAATAAGAAATGGAAAGTTTTCCATTAGTAGTTTCTTCTCCACTCTTTTTTTACTTCCTCCTCTTTTCTTCTTCCTTTCACCTTGCCTTTTCACAAAGCATTGTATCAAACAAAACTCTCACAAATTGTGCCTTCTCAGAACACCGACTTATACTGAATTGAATCTTGAATCATTCAATATGAACTATACGGTTTTCGGAGGCCAAAGGATCGAATCAGGTAACTATGGTTTGGACATGCACACCTCTTCTTGCAAATGACCGTGAAGGAATGTGTTTTCAACATAAAGTTGATGCATTGTCAATTCAAAACTGGTTGAAATAGATAAATTACCCAACTAAGTTTTGTGTGAGGAGCGAATGCCTTGAGATTATCATTTCTCCAGACCTGCATAAATGATGCAGATTGCCCAGTTCAGATTGAAAACCATTCAAATGAGAAGGCCTTGGTGTTCATGGAGGCTTACGATCGGGCATATGGGGTATGGACTCATGTGAGATTGACAGATTTCAGAAAATAACCCAAACAGTCCAATGAATTATCAATCTGGGGTTGTTTAAATATTTCAGAACATAACAGGGGGTATTATGCAATTCTTGAGAACCAATTTAAAGAAAATTAGGGGGACAAAGGCATGGAAATGGTCTGGAAGGATGATGCTTGAGGAAGTTTCTGATTTCTTGCATATGTTCTTCAATTTAGATACGAATTTCTTTCCATCAGAGTCTCTTTGGATGGAAGTGATTAGGAGCAAGAGACTTGGATTTGATTGCTTTTAATGGAGGATTATTGGGGATTTATGCATGTTGACTGTGTCATCCACATGCACAGTCAACAGTAGCTGTCAGCAGTTTCCTTTCTTTACTCCTTTCCTTTAAGCAATTTGAGGTGTTATTACTTATTAGCCATAGTTAGAAAGTATGATATGCAGAGATCATTGATTTTGGGTTTTAGCCTTATTTAATAACGTCTCATTAGATTGATGAGGGGTAGTAGTCGACATATTCAAGACAGAATAACATTGAGTTATTTTCTGAGTTTTCAACATCTGTGCATTGCCTTGCATCTGTCTATTTTACATTCTTGGTGTTCTTGGTGTGATAATGAAGATCCAAATAGTGTGATTTAATGTCCTATGTAACAGTCCAGTTACATGGTTACTGCAGTCATTAGGAAGAGCCAGTATACTGTTCTTGGATCCCTTTGATCCCCTGACTGCATCAGGTGGTATCAGAGCTACTGCTTCCGCCTGTGGTCGATATCCAACATTGACTACTGTTGTGGAAATCCTTGATCCAGTGATGAATCGCAGAGGGAGAGGTCGAGGCCGTGATGCGGGTGTACGACAAGAGGATTTGCAAGGGTACATCGACACAGTTTACAACAGATTTTATGGCGATGGAGGAACAACTGCATGCGATCACCCAACAACTCACAGATCTAGGGAGCAGGGCTCCTGCGTATTCTAGCGAAGAGGGTTCAGATGAAAGTGTGGTTAACCCATTTCATCGGCGAATTCCGAGGGATGATCACTGTAGGCAGAGAAGACGGGAGGACCGAGGTGATGATCTCAACCTCAAAATTGAGATTCCGAAGTACCACGGTAGCCTCCGTGGCGATGACTTCATTGAGTGGATCGAAGCCATCGAGTGTATCTTCAAGTATCAAATGATACCAGATGATCGCAAAGTCAAGATAGCGGCCATGCGATTGCCAGGCTGGGCTTCAGCTTGGTGGGAACAGATAAAAGCAATGAGGGAGAGGTGTGGGAAGCGCAAGGTAACTTAGTGGGAAAAGATGAAGTCCCTAATGTGGAGGCCTTCTTACCAGTTGACTATGTGCAGTCCTTGTTTCACCGACTGCAGCATATTCGACAGGGAGACCAGACAGTTGAGGAGTATGCAGAGGAGTTTCACCAGTCGCCGCACGCAACGACTTGAGCGAGTTGGAGGAACAGTTGGTGACGTGCTCCACCGACGGACTTGGACCCGCCATCGCTGACATGATGGGCTAGCACCGATCTTCACTGTCGTGGAGGCTTTTCGGCAAGCTAGTCTTGCTGAGAGGTGACTCAAGAAGCAGCAAGGTCGCGGGGGTCCATTCACAAACCTGCCCAAGGCGGTGGGAAGCCGCTCAAAGTTGGAGCCGATCCAACCGTCTAGCCCAACTCAAGCACCAGAGACAGAGTTCCACTGACGGGGCAGCTAGCCGCGCGAGGCAAAGAAATATCCGTTGCTATAAGTGTAACGAGATGGGCCATATCTCAACTGAGTGTCGCAAGCGACAAAGCGCTTTGACATCTACATCAAAGGGAAAGCAGGTCATCTCAGAAGCCGAAAGCGAAGACAAACCCAAAGATGATAGTGAAATTGTACCTGATGATGAAGACTGCGACGATGGGATAGTTGGCGATGGCCCAGAGACGTTGATGGTCTGCAGGAGTATATTGGCACCAAGGGAAGTAGAAGACGGTCTGAAAATTAAGGAGATCAACGGCGATGGGGATCAGTCTTTAGCGATCCACTAGTTCCGGTAAACATTGGTGGAGGAGAACAGATAGACCAGCGAATAGATCTATTCCGGGCTGACTGTTTGATTCGTGGGAGATGGGTCGAATTCGTTATCGACAGGGGTAGTAGCACCAATTTGGTTGATCAACGCCTAGTGCAGGACCTCCACCTACACACCAGGCCAATGGCGCGACCCTACCAATTGTCATGGATAGTAAATGGCATAGTGGTAATTGTCTGAACAATGTTTAATTCAATTTACTGTTGGTGGTCATTATTTAGATTGTGTGGTGTGATGTGGTACCTGTCAGGAATTCCAGTCATCCACTCTTGGGGAGGCCGTGGCAATTTAATCGAGAAGTGATTTACAATGGATGGGATAACTCCTACACCATCCAGGGGAGCAATCTGACTGTGATCCTCTTCTTCAATGTTAGGAACTGTAATCAAGGGATGTTTAAAGGTCCAAAAGTGTTAGGAATTACAAATTTGCTAATCTCTGACGTACCAGAATCAGAATAAATTGATCCTTTCCTTGAGGGGATCCAACGGCTGGATGAACAACAGATCCAAATGCATATTTTGGTGGATCGTAGCAACACGCATTGTGAAGAAATTCAAGTTATAGCGGCCCATGAGCAAGATCCAGAAGTACAAAAAGATGCAAATACAAAGCAAAAGCGAAAGAGGAGAAAGCGACGCAGGAAACAATGCAGAGACACAGGTCAGAACTCGAGGTTGAGTTCCTCTCAAGTTAGAGAGGACGATGCAGATTGCCCAGTTCAGATTGGAAACCATTCAAATGAGAAGGCCATGGAGGCTTATGATCGGGCACATAGGGTATGGACCCATGTGAGATTGACAGATTTCAGAAAAGAACCCAAACAGTCCAATGAATTGTCAATCAGGGGTGGTTTAAATATTTCAGAACATAACAGGGGGTATTATGCAATTCATGAGAACCCATTTGAAGAAATCAGGGGGACAAAGGCATGGAAATGGTCTGGAACGACCATGCTTTAGGAAGTTTCTGATTTCTTGCATATTTTCTTCAATTTAGATGTGAATTTTTTCCATTAGAGTCTCTTTGGATGGAAGTGATTAGGAGCAAGAGACTTGGATTTGATTGCTTTTAATTGAGGATTATTGGGGATCTATGCATGTTGACTGTGTCATCCACATGCACAGTCAACAGTAGGAGTCAGCAGTTTCCTTTTTTTACTCCTTTCCTTTAAGAAATTTGAGGTGTTATTAGCGTTAGTCAGAAAGTATCATTCACAGGGATCATTGATTTAGGGGTCTTGCCTTATTTAATAATGTCTCATTCGATTGATGAGGGGTAGTAGTCGACATATTCAAACAGAATAACATTGAGTTATTTTCTGAATTTTCTACTTCTCTGTGCTTTGCCTTACATCTGTCCCTTTTACGTTCTTGGTGTTCTTGGTGTGATAATGAAGATCCAAATGGTGTGATTTGATGTCCTGTGTAACAGTCCAGTTACATGGTTACTGCAGTCATTAGGAACAGCCAGTATACTGTTCTTGGATCCCTTCGATCCTGTGACTGCATCAATAAACCCCTTCTGATTAAGCCGTACTTTATGGCAAGCACTACTGCCATCAGAATTATACTTGAACGTGAAAACCCATTTGCATCCAACTGAACACTTCATAGCAGGGAATTCAGTCATCTCTGAAGTGCCTTTTTTTTTTTCAAGCGCATCTATTTCCTCTTTTTTAGCCTTACTCCGGGAAGGAACAAGTAGAGCCTCAGCAACACTTTTAGGTATGGAAATGGAGGAGATATCAGCAATAAATAGCCCTAAAGATGGAGAAAGCAACTAACTGGATTCAAATCTTTCAATTTAGTGTAGGTTGTCTTTCCATTGCGAAGAGCAGTTGGAAGATCTAGTAATGGACAGGTGAACTAGGATGGGAGACTGAATCAAAGAAGGTTTTACCTGCCGTTTCTCATTATGTTGTGTCTGCTTTAAGGAATCTTTGGTAGTATTACCATCAACTTTATCAACAGGAGAATGCATGGGATCATCAAATACAGGCGTTGGAAGAATTGCTTCTGATTGTTTTCTAGAGTCAGAACAATGACTTTTGCCTTTGTTAGAAAAATAAGTAATGTTTTCAAAGCATTCAACGTACACTCCCCACACTAACGTGCAATCAGCAAAATGAAGACATTGTAGTTCAGATGAATAAAGTAGACCATCATTATCTTTTAAAACAAGAAGATGGAGGCCACATGAATCCTTTTAACAAACACCACAAATACAGATCCAAGGAGGTGGCATAAAACCACCAGCCGCAACTTGACTATACATCAATGAGTACAGGACTGTGTTAGGCCATACAGCTTTTGCTCTATCTCATCCTCTTTTTTCCCTGTCTCTTGTTTAGTTGATGATGATGATGATGATACACTAATAATAATAATAATTATTATAATAAGCATAAAAAAGGCCAACCATCATTAATACAAAGAAAGTCTCCCATTTTTTTTTAACAAAGTCAATTAATGCCTTCACCTCTTTTGATGACATGCATTCTCATTTTCCCAAACATCCATTTTTATATGGAAACATTCTTGTAGTGATGTAGCTATAAGTATCTAGTACCTTTCCTTTTAGCCAATGATTGTACACCAGTGAGGTGGTGGTTTTTGAGTGTTGCAGGTTGACTATTTGAATCGCTTATTTATTTGCTAGCTTTGTTAATAAACTAAATACATACAAACTCCATCTTGCAAAAATTTGGCCATGCCACTATGTCCAGGTAAATTAAAGTATGGGGACAGTATTCTTTTCATTTCCCGTTTAATAGAGATGTAGCTTGGCCGGTAAGCATAGTAACTCAATGGAATTTCCTAAAATGTGTTTTTTTCTGAGCAGTATGAAACTGTATTAAAGGTGTTAAGCATCAAGACTAAGCATTGACTGTTGTTTCGAGGGGCCATCATTGTTTGTAAACTTTTTGAGAAGGTTGAAGTTAGCGATCTTTTCAACAAGAATTTGGATGTCAAGGATCTCTAATAGAAGAAAAATTTTATAGGAGTGTGATTTGAGATAGTTTGGGCATAGCATAGTAGAAGACTAGAAAGTGTAAACAACCCTTTTATGAAGAATTAAAGTTTTGTAACTTGCAAGTACATGGGATTAGGATAAGGGGAAGACAAGTAGAGACTTGAATGTAGTAGTCAAAAGCAACATTTTAAGTCACTGAGGTGTGAAGCTAGGTGTTCCAACTTCCATGTGTCTAAGCATAAAAGGTCTAATCCTCAAAAGCATGCCTTTTTTTTTTTTTTTTAATAAGTAAATAATTACACAGAATGTTACAGATGTTAATATAAATAGAGAACATTTGAGGTTTGGTTATTGTAAGTAAGCCTTTAAAGTTTGAATGATTTAACAAGGTTTAAGTTAATCATAGTCACATTAGTTTTAAATATGAAACCTTTTTGAATTATCAAATTTACTGCCCTCTATTTTTCTTAAAAAAGAATGTGCTTGTGAGGTTTTGCACTCACCGACATGGGTAATTGAAGTGCATGCTTCATCTGGGGAATAAGCCTCAAAGATACCTCAGATGATGGGGCATAGGTCTGAGATTGACAGCCCTGCCTGAGGCCTGAGTGCATGGAGTTTTAGCATACCTTTCCATGAGGTCAGCCTTTAGTAATCACAAGCCTTGTGCACTTGTAAGAACATTTGTCAGAAGTGACAAGACCGAGGGGTGGGGGGGTGGGGCGGTGGGGTGGGTTTCAGATTGTATGGAAGAAGAAGAATAATTGGAGAGATTGTCGTGCGTCAATGGAGGGTCGACTACTTGTATTTATACTCAGATTGTGCCTTAATCAAGGCTCTAAACATGCTAAGTATACAATTAGAATAATGAAAGAATATCTCCTAATCTACACAAGGAAATAAGAGGAGAGAAATTTGCTAATACAAGTCTACACAATATCCCACGTAGGCGACTAGACATGGGATGGGTTGGGCCTATCTTAAAGGCCTGTTATCTTCTACACTCCCCCTCAAATTGATGTGGTAAGGTAGAGAACATCAATTGGTTAGTTAGATCATGATGATGCGTTTTGGGAAGTGCTTTTGTGAATATATCCGCCAACTGGTTAAAAGAAGAGACATGAGCCAAAGTTATATTCTTAGTAACAACATGTTGACGGATGAAGTGACAGTCAATCTCAATGTGCTTTGTTCTTTCATGAAAGACTGGATTGTTGGCAATTCTGGTAGCACTGGTATTGTCCCTATGTAGTGGTGTAGAAGTACCAACATGAACACCTAATTCACAAAGAAGACGGCATAGCCAGATGATTTCAGCACTAGCGGATGACATCGCCCGATATTCGGCCTCAGCAGAAGACTTTGAAACGGTGGTTTGCTTCTTGCACTTCCACGAAATTAGAGATTCTCCAAGAAACATACACCAGCCAGTGGTAGATCGTCGAGAATCTGGGCCAGCCCAGTCAGCATCCGCATAAGCGGATAAGTGCAGAGAAGTACCAAAAGGGTAGAATAGACCATGATGAAGGGTGCCTTTAACATAGCGAAGTATGAGCAAAGCAGCAGCAAGGTGAGGTTTGTGGGAATTGCTAACAAACTGGCTAACCGTATGAACGGCATAAGAAATATCTGACCGAGTCATAGTTAAGTAGAGCAAACTACTAATTATCTGTTGGAAAACAGAGGGATCATCCAGGGGCGTGCCATCATCCGTACTGATTTTGATGTTCAATTCCATAGGAGTGTCAAAAGTGTGAGCATTATCAAGCCTGCCTGAAGTGATCAAATCTGTAGCATATTTGCGCTGATGGACCCTAATGCCTGATTTGTTACGCACAAACTCAAGCCCTAGAAAGTAGGTGAGAGGACCAAGATCCTTCATTCTAAAAGTGGCGAGTAAGATGGTGTTTGAGATCCGTAATGCCGACAATATCATTGCCACTGGTAATCATATCATCCACATAGACTAAGAGGAATGTGTAGCCCTTTGGTGTCCATCGTAGAAATAGGGAACTATCAGAGTGACTCTGATGAAATCCGGCTTGAAGAATTGCTGCCTAGAATTTATCGAACCAAGCCCTGGGAGCTTGTTTAAGTCCATAATGAGCTTTGCGCAACTTACAGACGTGCTTTGGAGGGCAAGCATATCCTGGAGGAGGTTTTAAGTAAACAGTCTCTCGCATGTCCCCATGAAAAAAAACATTTTTGACATCCATTTGCCATATTGGCTAGTTGCGGGCTGCCACGACACAAAGAAGAGTATGAACGGTGATCAGTTTAGCCATTGGGGCAAATGTTACCTCATAGTCAATTCCATATTCCTGCTTATAACCCTGCGCAACCAATCTAACTTTGTATCGATCAAGACTCCCATCAGAGTCAATTTTGACGGAGTATATCCATTTACTGCCAATTACAGATGCGCCTTCAAGGGCAGGTACCAATTCCCATGTGTAGTTTGCTTCAAGAGCAAGCAATTCCTCATTCATAGCATCTTACTAGTAAGCGATCTTTGAGGCCCGGTGAATATGAGGTGGGTATAGGAGCACTATCCAAGGAAGTAAAAAGAGCAGGAACTCTATAGCAGTTAGGGACAACAAAAGGACGACTAGAGCGACGCAGAGAGATGGTGATATCAGAAGAAGTATTATTACCTGAAGGTTTAGTAGGTGGCATTGGGAGAGGATTAGGAGAGGGAGTCACCAGAGGAGGGACCGTGTTACACCGAACATATACTTTGGGAAGAGTTGATGGAGAATCAGACTCAAGGAATTGTGGCAGATAGGACGATTATCCAAATATTAAGAAAAGAAGGGAATTTGTTCCAAGAAAATCACATTACGAGATATTCGCATGCGTTTTTCAAATTGATTATAACAAAAAAAAAAAAAAAAAAAAAAAAAAAACCCTTTGTGTTATCATTGTAGCCCAGAAAGATGCATTTGGCAGCCTGTGGTGATAACTTAGTGTGCTCAGTAGGTGGAAGGTGAACAAAGCATAGGCAGCCAAAGACACGTGAGAGTATGAAGGGGTATGACCAAAGATAACTCCGTAAGGAGTAGTCTTTCCTAGTACAGTATTAGGAAGACAATTAATAAGATACACTGCAGTTTGTGCAGCATCACATAAAAAATTGGGAGGAATTAATGATGCAATTAAAAGAGTCCAAACAATTTCAAGAATGTGTTCTTTCTTTCCACAATTCCATTTTGTTGAGGAGTATGCGGATATGATTTTTGGTGAAGAATGCCTTTATAAGAAAGGAAGGAAGAGAAATCATGAGAAATGTATTCTCCACTAGAATCTGATCTAAGAATCTTGATAGCTTTCTTAAATTGGGTTTGGACCATGTTATAAAATCTTTGAAAAATATAAAACACTTCAGATTTCAAGCGCATTAAATAAATCCAAGTATAACGGGAATGATCATCAATAAAGGTCACATAGTACTTAAATCCCGTCCTACTCAAGGTAGGAGCAATTCCCCAAACATCATAATGAATAATGTCAAATGACGCAAATGCACGAGAATTATGAACAGAAAAAGGCAAAATATGACTCTTAAGCAACAAGTTTCACATTTAGATTGAGAGAGAGAATACATCATTTTATTATCAATAGTAGATTCCAAACAACCAATCTTAAACAAGGAAATCAAATGGGCATTGTTCACATGACCAAGACGTTTATGCCAAACAGTCCACAATTTATTGAAATTATTAGAAGAAGCAAAGAAGGAATGATGTCCAATGTTCAGCAAAAACAGACGCCCATGTTTACTTCCCGTCGTGATCACCTTCCCAGTTTGTCGCCCCCGTGTAACACAACCAGAGGAAGAAAAGCGAATAAGATTGTCATCGTCAATAAGTTGTCCTATAAAAAGTAAATTGGCTGATAATTTTGGAACAAAGTAGAAATTGGGAAGGGTGATGGACTGGCCAAAGACACTAGATAAAGTAATGGTATCAACTCCATAAATGAGTAGTTGATCACTAGTAGTAGTTGTTATTTTCTCTTTTCCAAGGTAAGGGTGAGAATCTGTACAGCTATGCTCTACATATGTTATGTGATTTGAGGTTCCTGAATCTTAAAACCATGTGGATGAGGTGATTGGAGAAGAAAGAGATGCATGAAATGCTATATGAGAATGAGTTTGATATCGACCACCAGTAAAGCCCATAGATGCATATGCCGAGGTCACTGTGTTTTGGATTAGTTTTTGAATTTGAGCAAGAGTCATGGATACAGTCCCGGATGAAGTGCTTCTTGTATCAGATAAGGGTGCTTGAGCCTGGAATGTAGTTGGAATGTTTTATCTTGGCATATTGGAGGGAGGCATCTCAGGTAGTGTTTCATTCCTTCGCTGTAGGCTGCAACAGTCATCAATAAGATGACCACACCGTTTGCAATATCTATAAACCAATTTCTTGCGACAATTTTTGGCAATATGACCAAAGCCTTTGCATTCATAACATTGAGTCAGCTTCGGATTTGGGGTTGCCAGAAGAGTCGAGTCAGCAGGAAGAGGCGCAAGGAAGGCTTTTGGCTCTTCCAGAATAGTACGTTGTGAGGTGAGACGAAGTTTTTCGCGAAGGACTTCTTGACAGCAGGTATCAAGATTAGTAGAATTTTCTCTATTCATGAGGGCAGACTGAACAGAGTCAAATTCTGGTCATTCTAGTCGTAGATTCATAAGAAACTGGTTCATGTGAGTTTCTTCTTGTAACTTGAGAACCTCAGATAGAAATCTAGAAGAGACTGTTTGGATCAACATGGAATCCCTTTCGGTCCATAAGGTGAGGAAACCATTAAAGTATTCCTGCACAGATTTATCCCCTTGATTATATTTAGCAATGTCACTATCCAAGTGAATCTTCCGGGCCTTATTGGTTTGATGGTAGACTTTTTTGAGATGTGCCCACATATCAGCTGCTGTAGTGTAGGCTTGAAGAGCAACGGCAAGAGAGGGATCAATAGAGTTAAATGATCCAAGTGACAACTTTAGCATTTTCTTTAGACCAGGTGGCTAAGATTTTTGAGTCAGTGGTACTTGGTGTCGGAGGCTTAGTAATTGATCCATCAAGATATCCAAAGAGCCCTTGTCCTTCTACAAAGTTTTTTAAATAGAAAGACCAGGATATATAATTATGCCCATTAAATTTAATTGGGATAACATCATACTTTTCCATGGCAGAATGTTGTAGAAAGAAGGACAACAGAAAATCAGCAGTAGTTGAAGAAGAAAAACAGCCCCCAGATCCGAAAACAGCAGTCAACCGTAATTGATGAGCCTTCCAATAGAAAACAGCACACACAGGTGCAGATTTGGAAGAAAAACAGTCCAGTCGAACTGGATTTTGAAGGCAGGATCCCTGCATGGAGCCCACAGAGTGATCTGATTGAGAATCAGATGAGAGGCTAGAGACCAGTATCAAATTCCCTTTCCAACAGTACAGGTCTCATCAAGATCCATTCAGAATCCAGGATTTTGTGTGGCTGTGATGAAAACTATTTCAAAAAGTTGGATAATCACAAGACATATCAGAAGGCTTACCTCTGATCTCTGAAAAATGCTGAAAAAATCTCCAAAAAGACTAGGAGAGATGGGCGACCAAGGCTGGAGTGAAACTTGTAGATTTTGTGATGATCGCAGGTGGGCCACTATTGATCACGATGAGGAAACAGTATGTTTTCACCCACGATTTGCTTCCCTAAGCACAGATCCTTGATCTGTGTTTCTTCCAAGTTGCTTTGATGATGTAGATGTCAGAATAGCGAGACCTCCAAGATTTTATGGCTCTTATACCATGTCAGATTGTATGGAAGAAGAAGAAGAATAATTATTGGAGAGAATGTCGTGCCTCAATGGAGGATCGAATACTTGTATTTATAATCAGGTTGTGCCTTAATCAAGGCTCTAAACGTGCTAAGTATACAATTAGAATAATGAAAGAATCTCTCCTAATCTATACAAGGAAATAAGAGGAGAAATTAGCTATACAGTGGTGGAGAGAAATTAGCTAATACAATCTACACAATATCTCACGTGAGGGACGACTATACATGGGCCTGGATGGGCTGGGCCTATCTTAAAGGCCTGTTGTGGTGTTTGGGGGGGGGGGGGGGGTTGGGGTTGGGGTTGTGATGTGATGGGGGGGATTAGGCTCTGATATCATAATTTTTTGGAATTTCTTGTAAGGAAAATGTTTGTAGTTTCACAAACGCAAGCAAGAGTTGCCTAGGTTTGGGTTTGAGCATTGAAGCAATTGTTTTAAATAATAGGTTTTCATGCCTACAGCAGTGCAATAGTTGGCTTTATCTTGAAATATAGGTTGGACCTTTCCTGAATCTAGCTGTTTATTTGTCATGCCTAATATTTAGCTAGATATGCAAAGCTGGCCTGACTTAGGCTGTGCTATCTGATTAACCCTTTACATTAGCCTATTCCACAGCACAGTTCATATAGTGGTTGGGCCAGAAAATAGGCCTTTTTGCTAGTTCATGGGCCTTAATCGTCAACCGAAATCCAGTCCAAAGCAGACTAGCTACAGTAGCAAGTTCTTGCAACCTTGGACTGGAAGTGACAACGATGGTAGAAAATTGTTCCTAAAAATAAAATGTAGCTCTATAATATTGACAATGAGTTATGCTTGAATTGGCAGTAAGTTACGCTTGAATTGGCAGTTTTTGGCATTTAAGTTAGGACCAAGGCAAATGTTCTTTCTGATTTTAAGTTTGTTTTATTGTGCGAATTCTGTTAATCAGGTTGCAACCTTATAAATTTTAACAAGTTTCAAGTGGTTATCTCAAAAAACAAGTTTCAATTAGTACATGTTAATGTTAGCCTTTTCATCTTTAGCAAGGAAGGACAAAGCCCTATCACTTGCTCAATTAGAGAATAGGTTTGTGCCTACTATTGTTATTGCTGCTGTTTTGTAATGTAATCCAGGGTGTACTGTTAGAGTAGTTAGGGTTTCTATGAATTCAGCTCAGCTCAAATGGTTTTAGGCAAGTTCTTACTGAATCCGGACCGTGCCTCGACAATATCTAATCTACCCTACTGTCGGTGATGTGGTAACTGATATTTGGTGGTAGTTGGATTAATTAGTGGCTGTATGTGTGTGTGTGTGTGTCTCTCTCTCTCTCTCTCTCTATATATATATATATATAAATGGCTGTATTTTGGTATTTCTCCTCTTCTATAGTTCATATCTGAGCGTGCACTTCTTAGAAGGGTGGAGTTAAGAGAGATTGAAGGAGAAGGAAGAAGAAATATAAGAAACAGAGAAGATGGTTCAGAGAAATGCTTGTGTTAGGCCATAATCATGTATCATAACCAACATATGGTGCTCTGTATGATTATACTAGGAACATGTGTGGAAATATGACATTTTTCTATTGTGATTAGTCGGGGCTCATTTTTTAATAAATTGTCACGAAATTAGCTTTTGTCTGTCAGCTATACTTGTGTGACACATTCACATTCTTTTATTTCAGTTCTTTCTCTCATGGTAGGGTTTTGTGCTTGCTCTTTTGTTCCATCTCTTCCTTTGACCTTTGTGTGACCTTATGATTATAAATTGAATTATGCATTCTTAGAATTAATTAACTCAATTTTCTTTATCTGTTCCATGCAGTTTTCCTATATGGTTTTAGGTATCTTATCTACTACGACAGAAATTTGATTATTCTTTGTGCTCCACTGTCTGAAGCCTTTGTGATTTGGGTGCAGGTGTATGAATCTAATCATCGGAGTACCATAATGGTTGGCTTAATTCATGGCCCATGCGAAGTCCTACCTCCTGACAAGTATAGGGAAGAAAACGAAAGGCGAACTAGTACAGGGCATGGAGCTAATTATGGATTTCATCCAATTTTCCAATGCAAGTATGAACCCTTAGAAACTAAGTTATTTAAATTCATTTCCTTTGACTACTTTGCTAAAATGTTTATATTGGAAGTTGTTGCTTTATAGTATGACCCCTCTAATGTGGAGTAGAATGTAAGTGAACAACTTTCAACAACCTCTCTATGAAGAATAGTAAAGAAGACGAGCAGAAAACATTGAAACCCCCTTCCCAACTGACTCACAAATAAATGAATAAAAGATATCACCCACCAGCATCCCTCTGCACTTAGATGTTGTTAAAATACCCCTACTTTTAGTACTCCGTCATTGATATAGTCACAAAAGTTCTTTATAAGTTAGAAATCAGATTTGACACTTTTGGGACAGATTTGACATGTGGGCCTTCTGCTAATGTTATCAGTTGTATCTTTCTATTTGTAAGAAATCTGGGGTTTTTTTTTAATGAAGAAGAGGAAGTAAGGTCATTTTGTAAGAAACCTTGTACCAACCCAAAAGCTTAAGCTGAAAGGTGGAGGCCCAAACAGGTATATAAAGCCTTGCCAAAGGCATTACTAACGCGATGTGGGATGTGGGGCTTACTTTACCGTGGGATGTGAGGCTTTACTTTACTGTGGGACATGGCGCTTTACTTTACCAACACTCCTCCTTACGTGTAGGCCTAACAGATTTTATGAACGAGCTTGCAACATGGGCTACACAAGAACGACGGGATCGATACCCGCTCTGATAGCATGTACCAACCCAAAAGCTTAAGCTAATAGGTGGAAGGCGCATACGGGTATATGAAGCCTTGCCAAAGGCATTACTTTGGCGATTCGGGATGTGAGGCTTTACTTTACCAGCACATTTATATCCTCTTATTGAATGACATAAATAATTGTTTTTTGTCCATTCCAAACTCAAAAGGTGTTAAGCAGCAGCGGGCCCAAGTTTTTTGTTATTTGTTTTTTATTTATTTAATAATAATATTATTTATTATTATTATTTTTCGTGGGCTGGGGGTGGGGTTGGCAAATGCGTGACTTGGAACTAGACTCGGGGCGGGGGGTGGGGTGGTTTGTGGGGCGGCGGGGTTGGGTTTGTCAAACACGTGACTTGGAAGTAGACTCACCCAATTAAAACTAATTGACTTGGAGAGTCAACGCAGTGACTCGGGAGAGTCATATTTTGTTTTAATAACTTTAAATATTTAAAAAATAAATAAAACCCTAATAAATTATAAATAACATATATTCAGGATAATAATTTAAAATAAATCAATTTTTATGTATCCAAAAAAATATTAAAGGAAAATATAGCAAAAGATAATTTTGAATAAGTCCAAAAATCTAATTTAAAGATCAAATATATAATCTTGCATATTACATGATGTTTAAGTCCAAATATTGAATCTAAAAAATCTAGTATAAATCTGAAATTACTTTCAAAGTTCCAACCATCACTTTCAAATCACTAACCCAAATCGTAAATATCAATTAGCTAAAATCAAATCTATATATTAAATGGTTCAAAATGCAAACAACTCATCAATTTTTTGTACTTTATATCTAATCAAATAAAATCATCAAATTCATGTCCAGTCTCGTTTTCGTCTCCGCTCCCATCGTCAACTCCGATAACTTGTGCTTGTGGTATATCATGATCATTATCAACATCATTCTCGATATCAATGTCTTCAACCAGAACATTTTCAGCATCACTGACACCAATAAGAAAATCCTACATTTAAGAATAAGAACTCGGACTTAACATGCACCCAATATAATTTTTCTAAGTTTAAGTATAAAAATATAAATTATTATTATTATTATTGTTATTATTCTTATAAATGTACCTCACCACCTATTGGATCTTCAACCTTAGTGATCCATTCTTCTAGTGGATCTTCTAACATAATATTTTAAATGCCCAATGGATCATGTCGATCTCTTTTCGATTGACGTTCTCTTAGACGTAAATTATAGTGAATGTACACCAAGATGTGCATGTCTGGCTTAGCACTCTTATAGCAATATGACTCAACTCAAGACAAGAAAGTCCATGTTGTTGCCACCATGCCGCTGAAAATAAACTCATTATTAGATAATAATCTACAGTAATGTATGAATATTTACCAAACTAATAGAGATATTAATAAATACATGTACCTGGTTCTAATGCCGTTCTATTAGCAAATGCAAGATCTAACCTGAAATCATATTTAGCAGAAATGTAGTCCGAAATCTAATAAAAAAATTAAAGTGGTTATATAAGATGATTATTGGTCATTTAATAAGTAACAAAGAAATGATTTGACTTCTTTTTTAAGTTTATAAACAATGAGTAATTTTTATAATTCAAAAATTAGAATGGTACTTACCCCAAGTGATTCTGCAACTCTTTTTTGCTGGGTCTTTTCTGTAATTAGAGATCTCCTCAGGAACCATTGAGAACTAAGGTTGGGTTTTTTCTGTAAATAGAGGAAGTCATAGGCTGGTTTGTAATTCTAGAAAATACATAGGGGGTTTCTTGGTAGTGGGAAATTGATGGAGATGAGACGAGTCCTAAACTTCCTCTTCATTTCTTTGACTCGAAGTTTGATACAAGTTTTCTTCCTCTCTTTTCCGTTATCTTCAAGGTGAGGATGTTAAAATACCTTATTCGTTGGATTCTAAAGGTGCAAATGATCGACAACCAAGCGCTTGGAGTCTGGTAATTCTCCAATTTTTCTACCTACTTCTATCCATATTACAGGTTCAGCTTTTTTATGCTTGACCAACAGACATAGTCAGTCTGCACTTGTCTTAGAGTCCCAGATCTTCATGTGGATCGAAAGTCATTTCGTATGTCACAAATTAATAGTACATGAAAGTCCATTTGAGGCCAAGATTAAAGGAGGTTTTTGCCAACTTGGATACTTAGGGCACATTTGGTAACAAGTGAGGAACTAGTGAGAAATTCGTAGATTTAAGAATTCCTCATTGCTACAGAACTGAGGATCTCATTGTGGAATTGCTTGGCTAAGGATTTCATATCGATATCAGCGTGTATTAGTGTGCATAGCTGAGAAAAATTGGTACCGGTGTGTGAATTTGGAAACTTGAGGATTTCCAAATGCTGTGAGGGAGGGTGGGATATGAAAATCGTCAAAATGAGGATTTCCACTGGCCCATCCTCAGGGAAAACCGGTGAGGAATCCCTGAGTATTTGGTTGCCAAATGCACCATGGAGGAATATTATACCTTCGGAAGTGGAAGCTTGGGACAAGGAAAAGGAGGATATGGTGCTATCTCCTATGGATAGAATGGTGAGGTGGGAAATAGTTAAAGCAGTTTTGGAATATTAACCAAATGAAAAAGTTGTCTTGGAGGTAGATATCTAGAGCACTGTGGCTCAAGGAAGGTGACCCTAATACAAAGTTTTCCCTCAGGTGGAGAATGGTAAGAGAAGGATTAGTCATATTGGTAGGTTAAGAAGCCGACTGTGCCTCACAAACCTCATCCACATCTGATTGTCGTTCATCGCATTTTCTATATCTTTTAGATTGAGAATTAATTTACTCACCTTCTTTACCACTTACCTTAAATGGCTATTCTGAAGTAGATTGGGCCAATGGTCCTGATAATAGATGTTTCACTCTAGGGTGGTACATGTTTCTTGATACTGCTTTCATTTTGTGGAAACGCAAGAAACAACAAACAATATCCATATCATATGCATATGCTACAAGCGAGCTTATATGGCTGTGATGTCTTTGTGCAGAGTTTGGTGTTACTCATGGTGCTACAGTACACTTTGTGCTGACAATGCTAGTGCCACTCAGATAGCCTCCAACCCTGGATTTCATGAAAGTACCAAACAAATCGAGTTTGGCTGCCATTTCATTCGTCACGTAATGTCTGAGGATATTTCTCGACCACATCTCTTCCAAACATCAAAACCGGCAGATCTCTACACACAAAGCTATACAAATCACTTCATGATTTCCTCATCAACAAATTGTTGTTTCATTCCACCCCACATCAGTTTTGAAGGGGAGTGTAGAGATAGATATGCCAACGTGGAAAACCGATGTTAAATAGTGCGTTGTTGATAAATAGTGCAAAACGCTCCTGGCTGTACATTCCAGCCAAATGGGCCAGAAGTCCAATATTGCCTATGGGCCTTGATGATGGGCTTAGTGCTTACAGATCTATGGGCCTGACAACCCATAAATATGTTGCATAATTTGAATCATGGTTCAAAATAGCGGCTGCAATATAGCGTAGCGCCACATTATCAACTGTAGCAGTTGAGGCCGCAATGCTATTTTGAAAATAGTAGTGCTATGGTCTAAAACCTAATAGTGCCAAGCAATTTTAATTTAAAATATTATTTTTCCTATTTCTTTTTTTCAATAGCCTTACCTAGAGTTGTTTATACCCTTATATGGGTCCAAATCACTAAAAAAAAAAAACACAAGATTGGCTGCTACACAAGATTTGGATTTTTTCACCACTTACAAATTTTGCACTGCTACGCTGCTATGTATCGCCGCAACTGTCGTATATTTCCTGCTATGTAGAATTTTGGTCATTGTGGCCACTGTACCCACCGCAACTGTTATTTTGATCCTTGATTTGAATATACCTTTGTGAGAATTGTAGTCATCATTAATGATGGTTGTAAATTTGTAATCCTTTATGATTAGGCTAATGGGTATTATATTCTAATCTTTCTCATGTGGATGCTCCTTCCCAGTGGTTGGTAGCAATGAAAATCAGGGAACCTTCTCCTCATGTAAACAGAGATCATGTGGTACCTAAAGGATCACCAAAACTCTTCGACCTTCTTTCTTCTTTTTTTCCATCTTTCTGCTTATAGGCTCTTAGTTCATTACTTACAAAAACTCTTTAATAGCAAAGTCAGAAATATAGGCGACAAATGATTTTTCTTATCAACCATGAAAACCCGAAGTGAATATGCCTTCATTATTCATGACTTTGAACCTCTGCTTTATAGAGTATTGTAGATTGATCTTTGCAATGCATTGTCATTACATGACGTTAGGATGCATATACTGGACTTAATGATGCTGAGATGGAAGCTGTACATATTATCTGTATGATGTTTAGATGTGGGAACATCTTCTTTGTTTTTAGGCCATGGATTGTTTGATGTTCATTTTATCTTGTTTATTTCTCATAGCTTCATTTTAATGGGATTTTGTGCCCCGCAGATGGTTTTATGATGAATCCAAAGGCCTTTTTCAACCTTTTGGCAATTAGTCTAGTGAATGCTTTTGCTATAGTATGCTGGTATTCGATCTTGGATAATCACCAATGTGCTATTCAACATCAGGTATATCAAATATTTCATTTCTGTTTGGCAGCATGTTTTTTCCATTTCCTCTATGGCTGTTAGGGGACTGGGTTGAACCAACCGACCCAAACCCATGAAAAATCAGAGCTTTGGTTGGGTGAATTCATAAAACCAATTTGGTTTTGGAATGGGTTTAATCAGGCTGATACTTCTAAGATACAATTTAAGTGACCTTTTTATGATTTTCATTGGATTTGGGTAAGCCCAAAACCTTACCGGCCAGAGTAGATCCCCGAGTTAAATGTAGACCTGAATAAATCCATGTTAGGGCCTGGTCAGGTCTATATTTTTATAATGATATGCACTGTACACTAAATAATATGTTACTATGAAATTGACCCAATTTGGTCTTGGGATGTAAATAGGGTTCTAGGTACTGGCCTACTTCTTGGTCCTAATATCCTGTTGGATCCTTGTACAGTTAGGGGCCACAAATCCTGACCTGACCTATGTTTGACCTGTGAGATGTTATCGAACCAAACCAAAAGCATACAATAGCGAACTAGAGCTAACAAATTCCAAGAATGAGTGCTAGGGGTCCCACTGAAGGATCAGATGAAGAATCTCAGGCACAGGAAACAACCAGATCCAAAACCGCAAGAAAATTTCAAAAAAATGGTCCAGGCGACCCTGATTTGGAGCACAGATCTGATCTGTGGGCCCCACTGGATGATCAGCTGGATGATCAGATCACACAGTGATCTCTGTCTCAAAAATCCGAAACTCCTCTAGGTGGAATTTTGATGAAAGCTTGAGAAATCACAAAACTGAACGGTCGTGATGAAAACTATTTGCACAAAGATGACAGGTGCAGATCAGATCAAATGGCCTACCTCAGATGAGCAGAAAATCTGGGAAAATGTGTAGAATTCCAGGGAGTGATTGGCGACCAGGATATGAAGGTTTCGCTGAGCAAAGGTTGATCAACAGGTGGGCCACCCTTGATCACAGCAGACACAGTGCTTTTCACAGACGAAGTGCTTCTCACAGATGAATGGAATTGTCGCAGGGCTTCTCTTATGCTTGAATGGACAGACGATTAGGCTCTGATACCATGTGAGATGTTATCGAACCAAACCAAAAGCATACAAGAGAACACAGGGACATGCAGACGAGAGAGAGAAGTTGCAAGAGAATTACTAAAGTTTGTATTGACTGACGATCCATATATAACACAGTATGGAGAGATTAGTGGATCTAATTACATGCTTACAGGTATAGATAAGGAAGCTAGTATCTATCTAGTATCTATTTGACAACTCATATAATCTTTAGATTTGTGGGCTGACCCAATACATGGGTTAAGGGCTGACCCATTAGGTCTAGCTGACCTGCTAACCTACTATTTCTTTACATGACCCACATTTGACAAGCAAAACCCAACCCGCATCATATATGGGTTGGCCACGGGTCAGATGAAGCTAACCTGCAAGAAAATGGATTGGATTAGGGTTAACCCGTCAAACCCATTTGATCTGCTGTGCTTCTTTCTTCTTCTCCTTCAATAAAAAAATCTCAAACCAGAAAGAATCTTTTCATAGCATTTTCAAAATTGTTTCCATTGGAGAAAAGAAGTAAAATACACATAAACTAGATGGAAGAAAGAAAAGGGGGTTAGTTTTTGGTTGGGGTTAAGGGTTGAGTGTAGAGTTAATTGAAGGTACTGCAAGTTTGGGCTATGTATTGTCATGGCCATGGCCCTTTTTGGATCTCCACCTTACTCGAACATAGTGGTTAATGGATGCTGCAGCCATGCCATAGTGCCTTTTGAAACTCCATGTTTCAATTACCTGGACAATATTATTAATCAGTTCTGATATCTGGTTTATTTCTTTTCTTCTTCTATCTTATCTTATGAAAATGGGTCGGTTATGGGTTGTACTTCATCCATTTCCACCCAACCCATTCCATTTGCCAGCCTTATGTACAGTTTCTCGGACCCTTGTTGGACAGAGATCCAATCTGAACCGAGCAAGTCTATAACTGTAATTCTGACATAACTTGTGCTCATGGGGAGATCAAGGAAAACAAAGAAAACTCATACATAATAATATATACTTATATCTTCAGTATTCTTTGGACTTTGCCAAACACAAATATTCTAAAATTCCAATAATATACTATTCATGCATCCCCCTGAAGAGTTCAGTCGTATGCAGGCCTTTGGAAATCTTTGAAAATGTTTCTGAAGATTGCAACCTTCCATTGTATTTGCTCTAGTTGAAAGTTCTAGTGTTCACTTCATGATACAAATTTGAGTGTCTGTTTTGAAATGAAAACAGCTCTACTTTTCATGACACCACCACCACATCTGGTCTAATGGACTCACCCCCGGAATGTACTACTGTAATCATTCCAAGATCAGTCTCAAATATTTCTTGGTTTGGAAATGTGATGGGAGTCTAGCAAATCTATATTCAGCCTCATGGTGTGATGGGGGCTTCAAATCTTTGTTCAGCATGATGGATTCTTCCCCAGGTCATCTTTTTGTTGGATATTGCTTTATTGTTGGTAGTTCTGGAGTACACACTACTACAATGTGATAATCTCCTCTAATTGTTCCTTCTGGAATTTAATGAACTGATTGTTATCATTTATATTTTGGTGGATAATGCTTTATTAATTGATCTCAATTATGGACTCTGTATTGAAATGTTTCCATGTATCATACCAGGTACTGGTGCACATGTACCCTTGGAACAGATGGGATACCATGCCTTGTACACTATGTAGCTCAAAGTCCAATCTTTTGTTCATGCCATTGTAATTGTAATCTTTTCTCCTTTTGGTCCCCCAAGGCTTGCTGTTGGTCCTTATATTCTTACAATCTTCTTCAATTAAAACTTTGCAAGGGGGTTTCATGATGTTTTGACGTGTCTGCTGTGAAGGCTTGTTTAGATGCCTGGAGTGTTCATGGGATTCTAGAGTATTAGGTGTCCTTTGAGCAAAGGAGGATTCCTCGTGTATGGATTCAACAGTGCAATTCCATGCATCCAAACAAGCCATATATAAAAGTTTGTGTTTACTCTAGTTGACAAAGCAAAGTAATTAAAAAACAGTATCTTTCAAAATACTGCTGTAGCTCAAGAATGTCTCAACTTCTGAGAATTCTGAAGAAAAATAAATAGTTGAAATCTGTATGTACTTGGTGAGAGGCTGTGATTTCCACATACCTTATTCCTGGAAATTTCTCCAACCACCTATTTAGGCCCCCATTTGCTTGCATGGAATTGAATTCCCAAATATTATAAGAAAGATATTCCTATTAAATTAGCGAAAATTGAAGAAACTAAGGGGAGGAGCGGCAGATGGCCTTCAAATTATCTGCTTTGGTGGAAAATGAATGTCCAGGTTTCATTCTAGCTTATATCTTTTCACTCGTTGCGTCTTTAATATTTCTTTGATGGAATCCATTTCTCTAGGAATTCAATTCCTTTCTAACTAACGGCCTACAGATAGTGGAAACTTTTTGAATTCTCTGGAGATGTGAAATCGTATAAAGCTTAGAACACGAATTAAATAATAGGAAAGGACGAAAAATGATTAAAATATCGTCTGCAGTTTTTGTTTCTAGAAAGGAGGTTGCGAGGTGAATTGTCAGGGATATACGGTGATGTAGATGGGGACATTGACTTTCATAAATATTGAATTACTAAGGTGATGGATAGGATATTTGTTTTTCTAGTCTTTGGAGAGGTTATTTGATAACCATTTTTATACATTCTTGGTTTGGTTCTTCATTTTTAATCATTTTAATATAATAATAGGGATTCAACCAAGCTGAATGCCACATGGCTGCGTGAGTTAGAGTCCGTGCGTTCGGTCCCTTACATGAAATAAAAAGCCTCCCAAATATTGCCTCGACCAAAAAAAACAAGCAACGGGAAATTTTATCAAGGTTCCCCAACCCAACGCCTCAGTTCCAGATGCAACACTTTTGTCTAGAAGTATATGGGGCCCACGGTAAGAACAAAGCAAGACCTTTCTATGCGTGAGTGACTCACACGTGCATTTTACTTGGCTATTGTCTTGCTGTATAAGGGAAAGGCATCCACCATTCGGAATATAATAGAGTAAATTAGCGAAAGGTCTCTCATAGAGGTTTTATAAGGCCTCCAGTCCATCAATTTTTCTTCTAAGGCCTGTAGTCCATGCAGCTGGACATATTTCGACGAGAAGTCTCTAAATAAAATTTTCATGACTGATTTACCCTTTTAATTGTTTCAGGCATAAAATTTTCTGGCGTAAAATTGATTTACCACTAGGGATTCTATAGAAAGTTGGCTCCAACTGAGACACCGTGACCCCACATCTCATGTGCAATCCGAGCCCACAGTTAATTGCAAATAACACCATTATATAAATGCAATTGCACTTCAGTCTTAGAAATAAATTACAATGAAAACCCTAAATTTCTCGATTACCAGAAGTAGACCCCTCTATCAATCTCCACGGATCAATTGGACTAAAACTGTCCCATCAATTTAAATCCACATCTTATTATCCTTGAGCTCCAGTTAAACACAGTGATCATTAGTACCATCCAATTAACTCTTAATCGAGATGGGTGTGCACTTACTAATGACAAATTCATTAATTGGCACAAGGGGATAATGTAGATAGATTCCATCTTGACCATTGGATGTTCCCACAGTCCTGCTACCACGTATCCAAGACACCGAGGTGTTGATGTACAGTTGGCCTCACTCATTGGTGACTCAAAGCAAATGAATAGATAGAAACTTGAGTTCATCAATGTCTCAGGATTGAGAGCCTATTTCTAGGGAATTATGAGAGCAAACCTTAAACCTGAGACAATATTCCAGAAGGTGCTTCTCACGGTCCCTCAATACATCCAATGTACCAGCATCGTGAACTAGAATCTTACATTCTGATGATCGAGACAAATCACACTATCCCATAGTGATCAAAGTGTTGCAACCTTATCAAATGAGATGCTCAGTTTCATCACCGGTTGTGAAGATATTTAAGTATAAGATTTGTGACATATGTCTCCCGTGTGTGGATCTCATCCATATATATATATCACATCTAATATACTAATGGGACCCAGTTCATCTCATGAACCATTATGTCATATGTATTGGTCATGTGCATTAAGTAGTAAAACACCATTCATTTCATCAAAGGAAAGCATGATATTATTGATAAATAAAGAAATTAATCAATTTATTACATAATCTGATGGATTGAGTCCGTACAATTAATAATCTCCCACTTGGGCTCAATGCCAGTCAGGGTTGCATCTTATGCCCATCTCGTCTACATGCTGCTCAAAGACTGTAGTAGTCAAAGGCTTAGTAAAGGGATCTGCCAGATTGTCTGCAGAGCCTATCTTGGTAATAACTATGTCACCTCTCTGCACAATCTCTCTGACTAAATGATACTTTCTCTGTATATGCTTTTGGCTTTTATGGCTCCTGAGCTCTTTGGACCGAGCGACTGCCCCGCTGCTGTCACAATAAACTGAGTGGCTGTCGTGCCAAAGGTACCACCCCAAGTTCCATGAGGAATCTCTTGAGCCATACTGCTTCCTTAGCTGCTTCACAAGCCGCTACATATTCAGCCTCCGAGGTGAAATCAACGGTACATTCCTGTTTTATACTCCTCCAGCTGATTGCTCCGCCATCAAGCATAGATACATAACCAGAAGTGGATTTCCTGGAATCCTTATCTGACATGAAGTCAGAATCTGTGTATCTGATTGGAATGAGCTCATCACTGTTATAAATCAACATGCAATCTCTAGTCCTTCTAAGGTATTTGAGAATACACTTTACAGCAGTCCAATGTGCAGGTCCTGGATTAGACTGATATCTGCTGACTAGGCCCATTGCAGGACATATATCCGGTCTAGTACATAGCATAGTATACATGAGGCTACCAGCAGCTAAAGCGTATGGTATCGACCTCATCTGCTCCTTTTCCTCAGGTGTCTTAGGACACTGGTCTTTGGAAATGTGCACTCCATGCCTGAAAGGTGTAATACCCTTCTTGGAGTCCTACATAGCAAACCGTACTAGTACCTTATCTATATATGCAGCCTGAGATAAGCCAATCATCCTATTTTTCCGGTCTCGATGGAGTTTGATCCCTAGGATGTAGCTAGCTTCTCCCAAGTCCTTCATATCAAAAGTCTTAGCCAACCAAACTTTTACTGTGGACAACAATCCTATGTCTTTCCCAAGGAGAAGGATGTCGTCGACATATAATACCAGAAAAACTACCCTGTCACCTTCATTTTTTATGTACACACATGACTCATCCGGATTTTGACAAAAACCAAATGACTTGATTGCCTGGTCAAAACGGATGTTCCAGCTTCGGGATGCCTGCTTTAATTCATAGATGGACTTCTGCAGCTTGCAAACCTTTTTGCGCTTGGTTTTTAGCTACAAAACTGTCTGGCTGTACCATATAGATGTTTTCTTCAAGATGATCGTTAAGAAATGCCGTCTTGACATCCATTTGTCAAATCTCGTAATCGAGATGAGTCACAATGGATAAGAGTATCCAGATGGACTTAAGCATGGCTACCGGCGAAAATGTTTCCTCATAATCGATACCCTCTTTTTGAGTATATCCTTTCTCAACAAGCCTGGCCTTAAAGGTCTTCACTCTACCATTTGGTTCTTTTTCTCTTGTAGACCCATTTGCACCCAATAAGTTTAATATTGGCAGGCAAGTCCATAAGTCTCCATACCTGATTGGAGTACATAGACTTCATCTCGCATTTTATAGCATCTCGCCAACGTCCCGAATCTGTCCTTAATTGCTTCATCATAGTTACAGGGATCTTGTTTCGGTTCTTCCGGGACTGCCTCGTAAGACTCTCCCAGGAACGAGAACCTGTCAGGAGGTCTGACAATCCTCCCACTATGACGAGGCACTGGTGTAACTACTGGGTCTGGTAAGGGCGGTTCTTCCTCAAGTTTGGTCTCACTTGGATTTGGAATTGGTTGCCCTTGAATTTATTCCAAGATTACATTTTCTAAAGATTTCCAATTCATCGTATAATCTTCCTCAAGAAAAACTGCATTGGTGCTTGCTAGCACTTTCTGCTCTCTTGGATTATAGAATAACCATCCTTTAGTTTCCTTAGGATATCTTACAAACGTGCATACTTCCGACTTCGATTCCAACTTATCCCTTTTAACCTTCAGCATGTGTGCCGGACAACCCCAAATGTGTAATAGGCTTTTGCCTGGACCACAACTCCCAGGGAGTCTTAAGTGCAGACTTAGATGGTACGAGATTTAGTATGTACATCGTAGTATCCAAGGCGTATCCTCAAAAGGATATAGGTAATCTTGAGAAAGTCAGCATAGACCTGATCATATCTAAAAGAGTCCAGTTCCTTCTTTCTGCTACTCTATTCTGTTGAGGCATACCAGGAGCAGACAACTGGGATAGAATCCCATTCTCTGATAAGTATCCCATAAAATCAGTAGGGAGATATTCCCCTCCTCGATCTGATTGAAGAGTCATGATACTTTTATTTAATTGCTTTTCCACTTCTGCTCGAAACTCTTTGAACTTTTTGTCAAACCCCAACCCATGATTAACCCGATAGTGTTTTCTTAGTGTGTGCTTAGTCCTAAGTGAGTTTAGTTACCGTGGGGTAGAATTTCATTAGTCTTAGTTCTGAACATAGCTTTGGGGAGTTTTGAGAACGTTTAATGTTAACTAGACACACTTAGGAAGGCCTGGGTGTACGTGCAAGCATGGGAAGATCGCGTTGCGTTTTGTGTTAATCGTGAATTTCATTTCATTTGAATGATTTTATGATTATTAACAACTTTTGTGTTTTGCTCGTCTGCGTTTGAAGCTCGGAAACTCAAGTTTTTGGCCAAAGGGTAAAATTGTCTTTTCACACCCAAATCTGGACACACTTTTCGAAATCTCAAAATCGTGTCAAAAATATACTTTTCAGAGACTAGATATTTCAAGGATCGTTTTATCCTTCTTCGTCAACTTCATTTGAGGCCCGCAAGATCGTGTTTTTACTTATGCAAGAATTATCACAAAAGGGGGTCCCACTTGCAAGCACTCAACCTCCTTTCCCCTCTCTTCCTCTTCATTTCCCAATCTCTGCAACTTTCTTGACCTAGGGCTAAAACCTCTTTTCCTCTTCATTTTCTCCTCTTGAATGCATGGGCTAGAGACCTCCAAAAGAAATTCCAAGACCATCATCTTCTTCCTCTCATCCCAAGCTTTCTATTGATGCTATTTTCCTTGGATTTCTAGTTGGGCAAGCTCTCCATTTCCTTCCTTGCTTCTTGTTTGGGCACTTTTAGGTAAGAGCTCTAACCCATCTCTTTAATGGAGTCCTTTTGACTCTTAAGGATCTTGTTTTCCTAACTTTCAACACCCATTTCGAAATGGGTTTCTTGTTTGTATTTTGGGTGAGTTTTTGAATGATTTTCATGGGGTTTTTGTAGCTCTTGGCTTAACTCTTGGGTAGTAGTGCTTGAAGGAGTTTTGTTAGCATTTGGGCAAAGGCAAGTAATCTCTATAGGTTTATTGTGCATGTGTGTTTATGGATTTCACTATTTCTCTTGAAGTTTCCATATTATGTGTCATTTAGTATTCATATCATGTTCTGTTGGACTCTTATCTTGTGAAGTTTTACTCAAGTATTTGTAAGAATGTTAATTAGCTTTCAAAACATTCAGATTTTCTAATTTGTGTAAGCCTTACCCCTCTTTGAAATTTGGGTTTGTATAGATGAGAAATGGGATTTGAATGTTGATGATTACGTAATGAATGATATGGGAATGCAAATTTGACCCCTTGGAGAGCATGGAAGTTCAGGGGATTTCAGGTGGTCTAAATGTAAGAAGGAAGGGAGAAATGACTTAGAAACCATCTAAGAGAAGTGGAAATTCTGCACTCAGCGAGCACAGGCAGAAGCCTGTTCGCTCGAGCGACCTCTGGGTTCGCTCGAGCGACCAGGCCACTGCCTGGTCCGAGCGCAGACAGAGGGCTGTCCGCTCGAGCGATGTCTGGCCAGTTTCAAGACAGAACCTTGTTCGCTCGAGCGACCTGATGGTTCGCTCGAGCCAAATGTCTCGCTCAAGCAAACTGTCCACACCGCTCGAGCGACCTGGCAAATCCCAATTTTCAAATTTTATTCCATTTGTATACTCTTTAAAGATTGAAAACTAGGCTATGTTAAGGACTTTAAATTGACATTTTGTAAATGGGACTCTAAGGTACGATTCAACTTCGGGGACACCAATCTTCTTATTTTAATAATGAAGTCCCAATTTCACAAGAGTCAATGACTGGCCTTAGCATATACTTGATGAAATGATTGTGTTTTGAACTTTTGTTTAATACGACAAGTAATATCGTGTACTCGCTTTGAATTCAAGTTTTAAGCTTGTTCGAAGATTTGTTTCCAATACCTAATGGGGATCACTTCTTAAGTTGTGTGCATACATATTATGCATTTTTGCTAGCAGTGCCTTGTCTTGTTTTGATAAGTGATTTCCCCTTTTATTCCGACGTGTTTGTGTCGTGTTTCGCGTGTTTTATGCATTCAAGAATTCAAGTGAACACCACAGAGCTTGGACTGCCCTTTTAGTCTGATCCACTGTCCGGGGGTCCTTAAACATGTGGACTATCTGCAGATTGGTTGTGTTTTTATTGCACATCGTGCGTGTCCGGTTCCGCGGCCGGAATCCCGTATTTGTGGGAATCGTGTCTTGTTATATTATGTATATATCGTGCTCGTCGTGCGTGCTTACTCTTTTCATTATAAATGATGGAGAAAGGATGGGCTCTTTGTGGATTTATGATTCATGATATATTATGTACGCATGTTAGTTTGTTTCAAATTCTAAAATGTATTCCAGACAAGTATTTATTTTACGTTCAGTAAATTATTTTATATGTTTTCGATTAAACATTTTTATTCATGCTCTGGCCTAAATTGATTACCTGCTAAACCGTTGTGTTTGATGCTTGTTATTTTGGTGTCCAGGTGCAGGCGGGTTTGCCTTTGAGGAGTGCCCGGAGGAGGCTGTTGAGCCCATCCCAGTTCGAGAGTGGCAACCCGACGATGTCATTTAGACGTTGGGACGGGTCATGAGATCGATTCAACTTGTTTTGGGTTTTATATACTTTTGGTATTGTATTGGCCTTTGTTGGCCTCTTATGTTTGGTTGTAACAAATTAACACACTTTGATTAACTTTGTAACTTGAACTGCTATGGGAATGTCTTGTTATAACTCATTTATGATATTTTGGTCTTGATGATGTTTATGTTCATACTCTATTATGATATGATTTGCTACACGCTTCCGCCTATTTGATCGTGTGAGCCAGATTTCCGTGTCCTCGGAATCCTCACTGCGGGAACCTGTGGAAAATTAATTATCTTACCTTATCAATCATCGTCGCGGGGCCTGGGCCTCGGTCTGGGGTTGCGACACTTTTCAAAAGCCTCGGACTTGCGGTGCATAAGGTATATGTATCCATATCTTGAGTAATCATCTGTGAAAGTGATGAAGTACTCATATCCTCCTCTAACCCTGACATTAATGGGTCCACATACATCAGTATGCACTAATTCCAATAAATCTTTGGCCCTATTGCCCTTAGATGAAAATGGTCTCTTGGTCATTTTGCCTTCAAGACAGGACTCACGGACAGTCATTGGTTTTACCACCAATGAAGGCAAGATACCATCTTTCACTAGCTTTTCAATCCTATTTAGGTTTATATGATCTAGCCTCAAGTGCCAAAGTTTTGTTGGATTAGATGAAGGTGACTTCCTCTTTAATGATGGTCTATTAATTGTTTCAGTATCATGTATCTCATACATCGTGGGAGTTAACAAATAAAGCCCATTGGTTACCTTGCCAGAACATACAAAAGTATCATTCTTCTTTATGATAACTTCAGTACCAAAAGTAATGGAATAACTTTTATTCATCAAACTAGAAACTGGAATTAAATTTCGCTGTAAAGAAGGTACAAATAATGTGTCTAACAAAACCAACTTATTATTTGAAAAACATAAATTAATGACTCCCACTGAAACAGCCTCCGCCTTAGCGTTAGATCCTAGGTTGACAATGATTTCTCCATCACTAAGCCTCCTGGTTTCCCTGAACCCCTGCAACGTATTATATATGTGATTAGTTGCCCAAAGTCCACACACCAAGATTTTTGAAGTACCAGTTGCAAAACTAACTTCAGAAATGAGTGACTCAATCATACCTGAGGTCTTCTTTTTAGACAGATATTCTGGACAATTCCTTTTCCAATGTCCTGTCTTACCACAATGGAAACACTTTCCTTTTGTCCCTGAACCCTTAGCCTTGGCCACGCCTCCATTAGGATCATTCTCCAACTGATTTCTTTTTGCCTTTCCGCCCTTTGCCTTTCGGCTTGGACTTAGCATTTGACTTTTCTGTCACTAGGGCAGGTGGCTTCTTCTTCATAATCCCTTCAGTCACTACCAGTTGGCTAGACAGCTTAGCCAGAGTCAAATTCATCTTATTCATATTATAATTAACCTTGAAATTGTTGAATGACTTTGGCAGTGACTCAAGGATTATGTCGATCTGCGATTCTGCATTAATCGTAGCTCCTAGTACATCTAACTCATTTAATGAGTCCATCATTTTCAACATGTGTTCCTATATTGATGTACCTTCAACCATCTTGGTGCTAATGAGCACCCTCATAGCTGCCTGCCTAGCAGGCCTGCCCTGTTCCTCAAACAGCTCCTTTAAGTTCGATATAATATTGTATGCAGTCTTATATGATTGATGTTGGTGTTGTAAAACACTAGACATGGATGCATGAATGTAACATCTGACATTCTCATTGTCTTTGGCCCATTTGGTGTAATGTTCATTTTCTTCTTTCGATGCATCCGGGCCAGGCTCAACAAAGGGGGGTTTGGTAAGGACATATTTATATCCTGAAGCAGTCAAGACAATATCCAAGTTCTGTTTCCAATCTACATAGTTGGATCCTACCAACTTATTCTAGTTGACGATGGTCGCAAGTGGATTGAAAGTATTCGAATTCATGCTTGAAATACTGTAGCACATAACCATACATTCAATTAATGAATTTAATTGATATTAGGGTTTAGTATTCTATCAAATTTATGTAGAAATCCTCATATCCACAAAATTCAGAATACGTCGGAATCCCAATCCCCGGGGTATGCCTCCTTGGGGAGTACAAATACCACCTAGATTGGTGCGGATCAAAGTTGGTCAAAATTATGATTATGACTAACTATCCATGATCTTCATCATTCATTATTATCTAGGTGTCTCATACCAAATAATGTATGACTTCCGATTGGCTTCGGTTTCTAAAATACATGAGGCAAATCCTTGGGGATACTACATCATTATTTTAGTTAAGTGTGACCCACCAACTAGCATTGCATGACAACCGTTGCAGGTAGCTCCTCCTTTGGGAGTGGGCCCCTGTCCCGTCTCACCAACACTATCCATAGGAGATCCATATCTAGTAACCAGACAAATACAAGCCCTCTGTGGGGAACGACCATTCTCAAGATGGCGCGAGGCTAATACTTTCCTTACAATGGAACTATGGTGGAAAACCATGAGGATTTCTAAATATAAATGCCCCGCTCCCACTTAATATTTTAGAATTGAGGATTTCCTTATATGTATATAAGCCCACAAATATAGACATCAAATCATCTCATGATATGACCAATGATTGGTTCCAAGTCAAGTTATTTTAAGGAAAGTTCAGTTTCTAAATTAGTGATACCAATGGATCCATCTCATGGGCCCACCAACTCTAATTAGAACTCTTTCCAAAAATTAATTTGATTTGACCAATTTTGGAAACTGCTATGTTTGGATCAGATTTGGAAACATTTTAAAATAAGCAACCATCCACAAATAGAAAGTGCTAAATTTAAAAACTAGTCCTCTACTCCACATGGCCCAAGCGGAATAGACTTCTTAGATTTCTAGACTTTCCAAAACTTTGGGATTCCTCAAACTCTTTGGGCATCACCAAAACTCTTTTGGTAATCTTCAAACTCTTTGATTAGGAGTCCAACTTCACTTTCCTTCTTCGTCTCGGATATCACCTAAATTTATAAATTATTGAAAATTACATAAATTCCTATGCCTCAAAGATGAGACTTACATGGTAATCTAAACATGGATATAAAAGGGCTATAGGGAAATTCACCATGCCTTGCCTTTTTACGCGAAACCAAGGAAACCATGATGCCCTTTACACTTAGCCACAAATAAACCAATAACCATATAAAAGAAAGTAAGAGTTGTGGGCCATATGGAGAGGACATTATCACCTGCAAGTTAGTATCTCATACAACTCACAAAACCAGGATGCCACTTCTATATAACATGCGCTTCGCAACGGAGGTCCGGGGGTGTCCTCCGGCGGGGTTCGAGTATAGAGGATACCATCCATCATCTCATGACGAAAATCCCGGACTTCCAAAAAAGAAAAATCCAGCACACTGTTCGCTCGAGCGGACTTGGATCCGCTCGAGCGGACTGTTCTAGAACCTGGTTCGCTCGAGCCGATGGAGGTTCGCTCGAGCGACCTACTCGGGAAACCTGCAGAAAATTCCTTTTCTTGTCTGAACCAGCCCCTTTTACAGCATTCATACCAGATACAAAAGGCATAGAAACATCAAATCTAATCCTTACAAAGCCCTAGGTCTATCCTCTTCACATCTCATGCAAATATTAGATCTAGATCGCTGATCTAACATGATTAGAGATGAGGTAAGGCTCTGATACCAA
Organism: Camphora micrantha; assembly: GCA_003546025.1. Taxonomy (NCBI): domain Eukaryota; kingdom Viridiplantae; phylum Streptophyta; class Magnoliopsida; order Laurales; family Lauraceae; genus Camphora; species Camphora micrantha. The sequence goes on along the minus strand of QPKB01000003.1, from coordinate 44,679,007 downwards.
TTGTTGGAAGTAGGTGGGCCTTGTGGATAGGATTTCAAAACTTTTGACCCACTTAACTCAGGGATCAAGTACTCATAAGGCCATAAACCACATCCAAGATGCAATCCCTCATACTCATCTATCATGTACAACCATAATAACCTATCTAAAAGATAGAGAACAAGCAGCACCATGCAACAAAAATAATCCACAACTAATAGAGAAGCAGATTATACCTTTGGAGCCTGGTTGTGCTCTAATGGAGAAGAAGACTTGCTAGTTAAAGAAACTCTTTCTTTGTAAGCAACTTAGGATCTCCAAGACCTCTTAGTCTTCCACGCTATGTCCCGTATCAGATCTCTTCTTCTCAAGAAGACTGGTGAAAACTTCAAGAGAAAACCCTTCAAAAAACTCAAAGAACTAGAAGAGAACTAGAAAAGATGTGCAACTCTTGCACAATAGGGAGGGCTGTGCGTGAAATCTAAGAGTGGACGTCCTAGGCCCCTTGCTTCTCCTTTTATAGCTTTAAGCAACCTCCTTCCCTCCTCTTGTACTAATTGAAATAGAAGTCTTACTTTCACACAAATTAGTAACCTTACTATTACCACTATTGGAAGTCTCACTTCAAATAGAAATAGTAACTTTCTAATTCCTTCATCTTAGAGTTCTAGTAGGATTAGTATCTTTCCAATAACTTGGGCTAGCGTGGGGACCACTAGGGATTTCATAGAAAGCCTGCTCCAACTAGGACACCGCGACTCCACATCTCATGTGCAATCCGGGCCCACAGTTAGTTGCAAATAACACGACTATATAAATGCAATTGCACTCCAATCTTAGGAGAAAATTACAGTGAAGACCTTAAACTTTCCGATTACCACAAGGAGGCCCCTCTATCAATATCCATGGATCAATTGGACTAAAACTGTCCCACCAATTTAAATCCACATCTTATTATCCTTGAGCCCCAATTAATCACAGTGATCATCAGTACCATCCAAGTAACTCTTAATCGAGATGGGTGCGCACTTACTAATGACAAATCCATTAATTGGCACAAGGGGATAATGTAGATAGATTCCATCTTGACCATTGGATGTTCCCACAGTCCTACTACCACGTACCCAAGACACCGAGCTGTTGACCTACAGTTAGCCTCACTCGTTGGTGACTCAAAGCAAACGAATAGATAGAAACTTGAGTTCATCAATGTCTTAGGATTGAGAGCCTATTGCTAGGGAATTATGAGAGCAAACCTTAAACTCGAGACAGTATTCCATAAGGTGCTTCTCATGGTCCCTCAATACATCCAATGTACCAGCACCGTGATCTAAAATCTTACATTCTGATGATCGAGACAAATCACACTATCTCATAGTGATCAAAGTGCTGCAACCTTATCAGATGAGATGCCCAGTCTCATCACCGGTTGTGAAGATATTTAAGTATAAGATTTGTGACACATGTCTCCCGTGTGTGGATCTCATCCATACACATATATCACATCTAATATACTAATGGGACCCAGGTCATCTCATGAACCATTATGTCATATGTATTGGTCATGTGCATTTTAAGTAGTAAAACACCATTCATTTCATCAAAGGAAAGCATGATATTATTGATAAATAAAGAAATTAATCAATTTATTACATCATCTGATGGATTGAGTCCAAACAATCTAACAACAGTGTGACTGAAATCAGAAGTTTCTTGGGGTTAGCAGGCTACTAGCGAAGATTTATCCAAGGTTTCTCATCCATTGCAGCACCATTGATGAAATTGACTCGGAAGAATGTCCCATTCGTTTGGATCGAACAGTGTGAAACAAGCTTTCAAGAGCTAAAGAGAAGATTAACCACAGCTCCAATCCTCACATTACCATCGGGCGGCGGTGGATTTATTGTTTATACGGATGCTTCAAATGTGGGACTGGGTTGTGTATTGATGCAAGATGGCAAGGTAATTGCTTATGGCTCGAGGCAGTTGAAGGATCATGAGAAAAACTATGCAACTCATGACTTGGAACTAGAAGCAATGGTTTTTGCTTTGAAGATGTGGAGACACTATCTCTATGGAGAGAAATTCGAAGTCCATTCCGACCACCGGAGTTTGCAATACTTGTTCTCTCAGAAGGATTTGAATATGAGACAGAGACGGTGGATAGAATACATCAAAGACTATGACTTTCCAATCAAGTATCATCCAGGCAAAGTGAACGTAGTAGCTGATGCATTGAGCAGAAAATCAGTGACCATGGCTTGCTTGAGAGGAGCCAGTGTTTTTCAACAGTTTGAAGAGTTAGGTGTGGAAGTGCAGACCCTAGAGTTGGGTGTAATGTTAGCAAATATGACAATGTTTGAACCTACTTTTATCCAGAAGATCAAGGACAGTTAGTTGCATGACCCAGATTTGGCAAAGATTGTGGAGCACATCGCAGAACGGCTAGATTTCAAGAATTCGGATGGTGTATTGTATTTTCGTGATCGGTTGTGTGTGCCAAATGTAGATGACTTGAAGAATGAAATAATTACTGAAGCCCACAGCAAAAGATACTCCATGCATCCGGGTAGCACGAAGATGTATCAGAATTTGAAGAATAGATTTTGGTGGAACAACATGAAGAGAGAGATACCAGTTCTTGTATCTCGTTGCTTAACTTGCTAGTTGATTAAAGTAGAATATCAGAAACCCCCAGGTTTGCTACAACCGTTGTAGATTTCGGAGTGGAAATGGGAACACATCACCATGGATTTTGTCTCCGGTTTACCAAATACTAAGAAGGGGAATAATGCAATATAGATTATTGTGGATCGTCTCACAAAGTCTGCTCACTTCATTCCGATGAAGACAGAATATGATGCATATGGCACTACTTGCAAAATTATTTGTTGATGAGATTGTTAGTAAGCATGGTCAGCCCGTATCCGTCACTTCAGACAGAGATAGCAGAATTATTTCGAGGTTTTAAAAAACTCTTCTTGAGTCCATGGGTACCAAACTCTAGTTTAGCACAGCATATCATCCTCAGACTGATGGTCAGTTAGAACGGACGATACAGACTCTTGAAGACATGTTACGTGCTTGTGTGTTAGATTTCAAAGTTCAATGGGACGAGTACTTACCACTTTGTGAGTTTGCTTACAACAATAGCTACCACTCTTGCATCGGTATGGCACCTTTGGAAGCACTCTATGGCAGAAGATGCAGAACTCCAGTATGTTGGGAAGAAGTCAGTGTACGCAGTTTTCGTGGACCGACAATAGTTGGAGAGACCAGTGACAAGGTCAAATTGATTTAGGAACGTTTGAAGATCGCCCGAAGTAGACAGAAGAGTTATGCTGACACTCGCCGAAGAGAATTGTAGTTTCAAGTGGGTGACAAAGTGTTCTTAAAGGTCTTACCAGTTATAGGAACCCTGAGGTTTGGACAGAAGGGCAAATTGTCAAAAAGGTTTATTGGTCCGTATGAGATTTTGAGCAAGATTGGGGACGTTGCTTATAGACTTGCATTACCGCCAGAATTCTCCGGGGTACACAACGTATTTCATGTTACCATCTCAAGAAATATGTTCACAATCCTTCTCATATTTTACAGCACGAACACTTGGAGATTCGAAAAGATGCTTCGTATGTGGAAAAACCGATCAAAATCATTGATACCAAAGAGAAAGAATTGAGAAACCAAACTATTCATTGGATCAAGGAACTTTGAGAAAATCACGAACCAAAAGAAGCCACTTGGGACTTGAGAGATCAAGTTCAGAGGAAGTATCCACACTTGTTACCAGAGGTAAATATTTGTTTTATTTGGTGGACCAAATATCCAAAGGGATGGAGGATGTTAGACCCCAACCCAAGATTAACCCGATTAATGTATTCTTAGTGTGTGCTTAGTCACAAGTGACTTTAGTTACCGTTGGTTTAGAATATAATTAGTTTTAGTCCTGGACATAACTTTGAGAATTTTGAGAACGCTTTATATTAGTTAGACACAATCAGGAAGGCCTGAGTGTACGTGCAAGCGTGGGAGGATCGTGTTGATTTTTGTGTTAATCGTGATTTCGATTTCATTTGAATGAATTTATGATTATCTACAATTTTTGTTTTTAGCCTGCTTGTGTTTGAAGCTTAGAAACCCAAGTTGTGGCCCAAAAGGGTAAAATTGTCTTTTTACACCCAAATCTGGACACACATTTCGAAATTCTAAACCGTGTCAGAAATATACTTTTCGGAAACTAGATATTTCGTGGATCATTTTATCCTTCTTTGTCAACTTCATCCGAGGCCCACAAGATCATGTTTTCATCCATGCAAGAATTAGCACTATTGGGCCCCATTTGCAAGATACTTTATCACTTTACTCTTCTTCCCCTTTTTCATTTCCAAATCTCTCCAACCCTAGGAGACCCAAGCTCAAGAAGAAAACCATTTTTCCTCTTCACTTCCTTTCTCTTGTACACCAAGCTAGAGGTCTCCAAATGAAATTCTAAGACCACCATTTTCTTCCTCTCATCTCAAGCATTCTATTAATACTATTTTCTTGGGATTTCTAGTTGCGTAAGCTCTCCATTTCCTTCCTTGCTTCTTGTTTGGGCATCTCTAGGTAAGAGCTCCAACCCATCTCTTCAATGGAGTCTTTTTGACTCCTAAGGATCTCATTTTTCTAGCTTCCAACACCCATTTCAAAATGGGTGTCAAACCCCAACCTAGGATTAACCCAATAGTGTTTGCTTAGTGTGTGCTTAGTCTTGATTGGGCTTAGTTATCGTGGGTTAGAGTTTGATTAGTTTTAGTCATGGTTATAGCTTTGGGGAGTTCGAGAACGTTTAGTGTTAACTAGGCACACTCAGGAAGGCCTGGGTGTACGTGTAAGCGTGGGAAGATCGTGTTTGGTTTTGTGTTAATCGTGATTTTCATTTCATTTGATTGGTTTTATGATTATGTGCAACTTTCATGTTTAGCCCATTTGTGTTTGTAGCCCAGAAACTCAAGTTTTGGCCAAAAAGGGTAAAATAGCCTTTTCACACTCAAATCTGGACACGATTTTCGAGATCCCAAAACCATGTCAAAAATATACTTTTTGGAAACTAGATATTTCAAGGATCGTTTTAGCCTTCTTCGTCGACTTCATTTGAGGCCCACAAGACCATGTTTTGACTCATGCAAGATTGGCACTAAGGGGACCCACTTGTTTAGCACTTAAGCTACTTTCCCTTCTCCTTTTCCCCATTCCACAAAATCTCTGCACTTTTCTTGACCTAGGGCTGAAAACCCTCTTTTTCCCCTCTTCTTCTCTTCTTGAATGCTTGAGCTAGGAGACTCCAAATGGGATTATAAAACCATCATCTTCTTCCTCTCAAGCTAAGCTTTCCATTGATACCATTTTCTTGAAGTCTCTTGTTGGAAAAGATCTCCATTTCCTTCCTCATTTCTTGTTTGGGCACCTCTAGGTAAGAGCTTCAACCCATCTCTTTAATGGAGTTTCTTCTATTCCTAAAGATCATGTTTTTATAACTTGTAGCAACCATTTCGAAATGGGTTGCTTGGTTGCATTTTTGGGTGAGTTTTTGAATGGATTTCATGGGATTTTGTAGTTCTTGGCTTGGACTTTTGATTAGGAGCATGGTTTAAAATCTCGGTCTCGGTCGCGGTATCGGCCAGGCCGAAAAACCGATATGATATCGATATCGGTCGCGGATATCGGTCCGTCGCGGTCATCGCGGTGCGAATTTGTTTTTTAATCCAAAAAAATTCGCAAAAATATCCAAAAAATCCAGAATATTAGAAAATGCTGGAAAACAATATTTTTTCCATTAGTAACAGCAATAAATCAAAATCTCGGTTACCTTAAGTTATAAGTCCTGTCTGTGTCGCAGTTCGCTGTCTTTTCCAGTATTTCATATAATGCAGCCATTATTGATGATCATGATCAATTTATTAGTGTAAAATATAAGAAAATAAATATAACATATCAATCATCATTTAATACTAACTCAATAATAAAAAAAGTTGTGAAATTCAAGACCATGAAGATGACATTAAAATCAGAAACATGATAGTAAGATCGATAAATCATAAAGCAGTTAGGCATCAAAGATTCATGGTTTACCTGAACTTAGAGGAGACTAGTAGAGAGTAGAGACTATAGAGAGATTGGTGAGTATGACTGTATGAGTGTATTACAGATTGACAACTTAATTCCAAGTGGAGTGTCGGCCTGGCTCGATATCATCGTCGTCATTTCTTCGGTATTGGCTAAAATGATATGCTCCATACTGTTGTGCAGCACTACCATACCCATGGCCATATTCAGATTGTTCTTGATAAGATGATGAACTATCTTGATCCCCCGTGGATTGAGATGACTGGTTGTACTCATATGGCATGAAATAGTGATGAGGGGCATGAAGAGGTCGTTGGAAAATTGGTGGGGTAAGCCTCCCTTGCTCAATTAACATCTGTTCAATAGAAATAAGCGGTGTTGGTGAAGGGGGTACCCAATTAGGGTCATATGAATAACCCCCATGCTGTCCATACATGGCACCTTGTTGGCCAACATAACCCCCATGCTGTCCATACATGGTATCTTGGCCAACATAACTCCCATGATGACCATGAGTAGCAGCGCTACTACTACCCCCTGCCCCAGTCTGTCCAACATGTCTGACATAGCCACGACGAGGATCTAACTCGGTAGCATCAGGAGAATGTTCAACTGTTTCATAAGTGACATGCTCATCATCTCTATAATGACCCTCATCCCCGGGAGAGTCAGTTGGAATTCCTGCTGATGATGAAGAAGTAGAAATACTTGACTCACTCTCCTCGTCCACCTCCTTTCCCCTTGGCTCACTCGTATCAGGTGCGCGCCCCTGCTGCCTATCCCCAGTCAATTCCTCCATCAACTCCTCAAACTCTGGGTCTTAATCTAACACTGGTTCTTCTTGTTCCTCCAACCATTGACCTAACACAGTATCCTCTTCTGAAAAAATATAGTCCAAATTAATTGGACAGAAATATTCCTGATGATCCTCAAACTGTCTTCTCATTCTATTTCTGCTCCGGAGCTTGAGGTTGTAGTGGATGTAGACCAATTTATTTAGCTTCTGCATTGTCAATCTATTTCTTGGTCTAGTGTGGATAAATGAGAATGTGCTCTAGTTTCTTTCACAATTGGAAGACGATGTAGTTTGACTAAGGACTTTAATAGCAATTGTCCTTAGTGCAGGAGCACTCTCTCCATAATTCAACCACCATTCAGCTGAAAAAAAATAGAAATGATATTAGAGTCAATAAAATTATAATAAGTCTCTGAATAATATAGAGACGACATTACAATCAATACTAGGATAGGTCTGTGCGATAGCTCTCCGCGCAGTCATCGTTCCAAAGCTTCCAGCGCGTACATTGTATATGTCAATCTGAAGACATTAACGTAGAAAAATAAATTAGAGAAATTATAAATTACAATGTTATATACTTTTTTCCTTAATTATCCTACCTGATTAGTAGCCCAAATTGCATCATCTGTACTCGCTGCCAATCTTTCAATTACATTTTTTAGTCCCAAACGGATTTCATCAGATATGTGTCCATCCGTAAATTGGGGATTAAAGAAGTATCCTATAAAACCAATGAATTTTAGTCATTGATAAATTAATATAGTGAGGACTGAGAAGAGATTGGAGAGTTGAATACAACAATTCAAGTATTAAAGGAAATAGCATTCACTTACCGGAAGTGTGTAAATCATGTTTCAATTGTCGTCCCCATCGATCGTCGATGATCTTCCAAAACTTTTTGTAATATTTACAATCTGCTTGAATAGCCATCTTTGATCTCTCCATGGCCTCATGTAAGAAGCCCATTGTTGGCTTATCATCGCCATCAACCAATCGAAGAACCTTTATTAGGGGATAAAAAACATTCAAAACACCCTTCACATGAGGCCAAAACTTGTTGGACTCAATTATTTTACATACTTCAAGAGTAATGGGACTTGGCCTCTTTCCCCATTTTGAGTTTATGAACTCATGTGATTTTATCAATCGGAGAAGTCCTTCTCTATACTTGTAAACACTTTCGATAGCAATGAAGTGGGTGGCAAATCTAGTGATGCCAGGCCGTAGTAATTCATGGTTGTCTGTATACGTTTTCATCATGAAAATGAGTCTATATGATTGATAAAAAAAATTGGTGATCTTCTTTATCTTACCAATCACTTGCTGCATGACTTTTCCTTTTGCAATATCTTCAAGCATTAAATCCAGGCAATGTGCTGCACATGGAGACCAGAAAATCCTTGGCCTTTGTTTCATAAGCATCATTCCTGCAGCCTTCATGTTTGCAGCATTGTCGGTAACAACCTGAACTACACAATCTGCCCCAATTTCTTCAATCACTTCATTCAATAACTTATTAATATATTTTGCATCTTGAATGTAATCAGTTGCATCAACTGATTTGATAAACACCGTGCCCATAGACGAGTAGACAAGAAAATTCAAGAGATGACGATGTGTGATGGTCGTCCACCCATCGCACATTACTGTGCAACCTCTTTCCTTCCATGCCCATTTGAAAGTTTGCACCCAAGCCTGCAACTCCTCATACTCTTTTTCAACACGAACATGCCCAATCTCATAAGGGGTGGGTGCCTTTATACCTGGACCATGTTCTGCAGCTGCATCTAACATGGTGGTGAAATAAGGAGAAGATGCCTTGTTGGGAGGAATGCCTCCATCTAAAAAAAACTTCCCAGTGGCTCTCACTAGATGTTCTCTTGCTTTACCAAACTTGCCCTTTAATGCTTTCATAATGCTGGGCTGCTTTGATGTTGGTTTTCTATAAGCAAATGGGTCAGTTGGCCCCACATGTTGAGGTGCATGTGTAGGAGGTCTTGATATCTCCTCAATGTCTGGATTCTGACGGGGTTATTTTTGACTAAATGCCCGACGCAAGCTCGCTCCCCCAGGTCCGGATGACCCACCACCATGTTCATATTGGCTACCTTTAGAGGCTGCTTCATATTGCATTCTTCGCCTCTCTTCCTCCTCCTGAAGTGACCTCACACTTTCTCTCCTAGCCCTCCTCATTTCCGGATCTTCATCGTCATCATCGGAGGAACCAAATACTTCTTCTCTACAAGCATCAAGTTCTTCAGTTCTTCTTCTTTGTTGTACAACTTTCTTTTTTGCAGATGCATTGAGGAGCTCCTTCATTTCAGCAGTTACATTCGGTGGCACTTTATGACATTTTATCACCTGTCCTGATACATGTGCCAAATGTTGTTTCAATCGAGTAATCCCGCCACTGAGCACTTTTCCACAATAATTACATTGTACTTTACTTTTGCTTCCAACTGCTTCACCGTGGCTCCATGCTGGATCTATATCACGCACCATCTTGTTCCTATAAAATAAGAAATTCATGTAATACTCTAACAACAATTATTTTTAGGAAAAAAAAAGATTTAATAAAATCATTTTCAAAATCCTAAATATATAGATCTAGCATAAAAGTATGTAAATCAATCATTTACACACCATACAATGATCATGAATCATTAAAAGAATATATTTATGACGAAAGCTCCAAAAAATGATATATTATAATTCAAATATTAAAAAATCCGAAAATAAAATAATTAAAATAAAAATTTAAATCATGTTTAATTGTTTATGACTAAGAGTAGTTGTGGATCTATTATCTACACACTATTAATAAGCCATTAAGCCTTTGGCATATGAGTATATCACAAATATGCTAACAAGTAACAACAATTATTTTTAAGAAAAAAAAATTAATAAAATCATTTTCAAAATCCTAAATATATAGATCTAACATAAAAGTATGTAGATCAATCATTTACACACCATACAATGATCATGAATAATTAAAAGAACATATTTATTATGAAATGCCCAAAAAATGATATATTATAATTCAAATATTAAAAAATCCGAAAATAAAATAATTAAAATAAAAATTTAAATCATGTTTATGACTATGAGTAGATGTAGATCTATCATCTACACACTATTAATAAGTCATTAAGCCTTTGGTTAGTATCACAAATATGCTAACAAGTAACAACAATTATTTTTTAGGAAAAAAATTAATAAAATCATTTTCAAAATCCTAAATATATAGATCTAACATACAAGTATGTAGATCAATCATTTACACACCATACAATGATCATGAATAATTAAAAGAACATATTTATGATGAAATGCCCAAAAAATGATATATTATAATTCAAATATTAAAAAATCAGAAAATAAAATAATTAAAATAAAAATTTAAATCATGTTTATGACTATGAGTAGATGTAGATCTATCATCTACACACTATTAATAAGCCATTAAGCCTTTGGAATCACAAATATGCTAACAAAGTAACAAGTAACAACAATTATTTTTAGAAATTTTTTTTTAATAAAATCATTTTCAAAATCCTAAATCTATAGATCTGACATGAAAGTATGTAGATCAATCATTTACACATCATATAATGACCATGAATCATTAAAAGAACATATTTATGATGAAATCCCCAAAAAATTATGTATTATAATTCAAATATTAAAAAAATCCGAAAATAAACAAAAAAAAATGAAAAAAAAAAGGTTCAAAATCATGTGTATGAGTAGATCTAGCATGAAAGTATGTAGATCTAACTTCTAAATGAAGAAAACAACACAACTACAAAAGTAACAAACCCAAATGATTTATAATTTCATCTAAAAAAAAAAATAACATAAAAAAAATACTTTAAGTTGATTTTCTCTTACCTTAGATAATTTTTTCTTCAAAAATAGAAGTGGAACTTCAAAAATGCAAGGGGGATGTGTGAAGGAGAGGGGCTGCTGGTATAGATAGTAAGAAGATGAGAAGAGAGAAGAAGAAGATGAAGATGGGGGAAAAAAATGAAAAAAAAAAAAGGTTTTAAAGCATCTTGGCCGATATTTTCAAAATAGCGGCCGAGATATTGGTTCCAACGATATATTCAAAATCTCGGCCGATATGGGCCGAGATTTTGACGATATTTACCCGATCCGATATCTCATCGAGATATCGGATCGGTATCGGCCGATACCGGTTCATATCGGCTGATATGAACCGGTATCGGCCGGTTTTTTCTTCCATGATTAGGAGTGCTTGAAGAAGAATCTTGTTTTCATTTGGCTAAGGCAAGTAATCTATTTGGGTTGTTTATGCATGTGGATCTATGGATTTGTTATTTGGTATTAATGCTTTGTTTTACTAGGTTTTTATGTTGATATCTTACTTTGGAAAATGCAAGCATGCGTAATAGCTTTCCAAACTTTCAGATTTCATATCTTTTAATCAAGTCTTGCTTTTGTTGAAGTTTGGATTTGTTTTGATAAGAAAGGGTTTGAAGTATTATGAAATGGGTTTCTATGTTAATGACTTGTTTAAGTATGAAATAAATGCCCCAATGTGAGCCTTGATATCATGTATATTCATGTATCTAATTTGCTAATTAGGTTGGAAAGATTGTAGAAAAGAAAGGAAGGAAAGGATGGACCAGTGCACTGCAGAAATCAAAACTGGGTTCTGATTTCCGCAGTTCACGCGGTCGACCGGCCAAGGGGCGCGGTCTACCGGGGACACTGGGTTTGATCCCAGTTGGATGACTTGCTGCACTGCGGGATTTACTGTTTCTGCAGTTCACGCGGTCGACCGACCAGGGGGCGCGGTCGACCGGTTACACAGAGTCAGGTTCTCTGGAACTTGACCAAAACATTGTTCATTGAATAAAAGTTACAACTCTGAGTCGACCGGGGCTTGGCCGGTCGACCGGGCTCACAGTGTACGCGGTCGACCGGCCAAGGGCCAGGTCGACCGGGCACATTGGAATTTTCCCTGTTTAAGCAGATTTTTGCCCATTTGCATTTTCTTTTAAAATATGAAAACTAGGCTATATTAAGGACTTTAACTTGACATTGTGTGAATGGAACTCCATGCGATATACCAACTTCGGGGACACCAATCCTTGTATTTTAAATATAGAGTTCCAATCACCCAAGGGTCAATGAATAGCCTAAGCATATACTTGATAAAATTATCGTGTTTTGAGCGTTGATTTAAGACCGCAAGTCATATCGTGTACTCGTTTTGAAATCAAGTTTATAAGCTCGTTCGAAGATGTGTTTCAAGTATTAAATGGGGATCACTTTTATAAGTTGTGAGCATATATATTATGCATTTTGTTAGTCGTGCCTCGTCTTGCCGTGACAAGTGATTTCCCCTTTTATTTTCGATATGTTTGAATCGTGTTTTGCGTGTTTTGTGCATTCATGAACTCAAGTGAACACCACAGAGCTTGGACTGCCCTTTCAGTCTGATCCACTGGCTGGGGGTCCTTAAACATGTGAACTAACTGCAGATTAGTCGTGTATTTATTACACATCGTGCGTGTCCGGTTCCGCGGCCGGAATCCTGTATTTGTGGGAATCGTGTCGTGTTATACTATGTATATTCGTGCTTGTCGTGCGTGCTTACTCTTTTCATTTATAAATGATAGAGAAAGGATGGGCTCTTTGTGGATTTACGATTCATGATATATATATGTAATGCATTCATGTTAGTTTGTCTTTGATTTAGAAAAGTGTTTCGTAAGTATTTATTTTACGTTTAACATAGTATTTTTTTATGTTCTCGATTAAACAATGTTTTACATGCTTCCACTTAAAATGATTTCTTGCCAAACCGTCGTGTTTGATGCTTGTATTTTGGTGACCAGGTGCAGGAGACCTCCCTTGAGGAGGAGTGCCAGGAGGAGGCTGTTGGGCCTACCCTAGCCCGTGAGTGGCAACCCGACGACGTCATGTAGACGTTTGGACGGGTCATGAGTTTCCGATGGATAACTTTTTGGGTTTATATACTTTTGGTATTGTATTGGCCTTTGTTGGCCTCTTATTTTGGGAACTGTAATAACTTAACATACTTTGTTAACTTTAGAACTTGAATTTATGGGAATGCCTTGCTATGTCTTCATTCTGATATTTTAGTCTTGATGACATTATGTTTATATTCTGTCATGACTTGTTAAGATATGATTTGCCACGCGCTTCTGCATACTTGATCATGTGAGTTGGTTGTTCCTTGTGATTTTTGGAACCCTCACCACGGGAACCTGTGGGAGGTTTAATCATCTTTCAAATAATCACCCACCACATCAGCCGCGGCCTTGGTCCGGGGTCGCGACAATGGGTTTCTTGTTTACAAGTTTGAGTGAGTTTTGAATGAACTTCTTGGGATTTTTTGTAGTGTTTGGCTTAGTTCTTGGATTAGTGCGCTTGAAGGAGAGATTTTGTTAGCATTTGGGCGAAGTCAAGTAACTTCTATGGGTGGAATGTTGCATGTGTGTTTGTGGATTTCATTTTTACTTTTGAAGTTGCATATAACTTGTTATGCTCTTCTTAGACTCTTATTATATGGTTTCCATTTAAGTATATGTATTATGTCAAGTGATTTTCCAACTTCCAGATTTCTATTTGATTGAAAACCTTGTTTCATTGAAAAATTTGGATTTTTGCTTTGATAAGAAATGGGATTTGAATGTTTAGATTTTTGAATTGAACAGTATGGAAATGTGGAAATTGACCCCTTGGAGAGCATGGAGGCTTAGGGGATTTCAGGTGGTCTAAGTGTGAGAAGGAGGGAAGGAGTGAATCAAGAATCATCTAAGGGAAGTGCGGTTTCTGGACTCAGCGAGCACAGGCAGAAGCCTGTTCGCTCGAGCGACCTCTGGGTTCGCTCTAGCGACCAGGCCATTGCCTGGTCCGAGCACAGACAGAGAACTGTCCGCTCGAGCGACCATGGGTACGCTCGAGCGAACTGTCCACTGTCTGGCTAGGTTCAAGACAGAAGATCGTTCGCCCGAGCGACCTTGTGGTTCGCTCGAGCAAGCTGTCCAGACCGCTAGAGCGACCTGTCAATTCCCAGTTTCGAAATTTTATCCCATTTTTATAATTTTTGAATATTGAAAACTAGACTATGTTAAGGAATTTAGCTTGACATTGCGTAAATGGAACTCCAAAATGTAATTCAACTTCAGGGACACCGAATTTTTATCTTTTAACATTTAGTTCTCAATTACACAAAGGTCAGTGAATGGCCCCAACATATACTTGATGAAATTTCGTGTTTGAACTTTGGTTTGATACAATAAGTAACATCGTATACTCGTTTTGAATTCCAAGTTTAAGCTTGTTCGAAGATTTGTTTTAAACATCAAGTGGGGATCACTTCTTAAGTTCGTATGCATATAATTATGCCCTTTTTGTTAGCCGTGCCTTGTCTTATTTTGATAAGTGATTTTCCCCTTTATTTCTACGTGTTTAGACCGTGTTTTGCGTGTTTTGTGCATTCATGAATTCAAGTGAACACCACTGAGCTTGGACTACCCCTTCAGTCTGATCCACTGTCTGGGGGTCTTTAAACATGTAAACTATCTGCAAATTAGTCATATATTTTATTACACATCGTGCGTGTCCGGTTCTGCGGCCGGAATCCCGTATTTGTGGGAATCGTGTTTTGTTTATATTATGTATATCGTGCTTGCTCTTTTCATTATATTTATGTATATCGTGTTTGCTCTTTTTATTATATATGATGATAGGCTCTTTGTGGATTTACTATTCATGATATATAATATGCATCCATGCTAGTGTGTTTCTATTTTGAAATGTACCCCAGTCAAGTAATTGTTTTAAGTTCGGTAAATCATTTTAATGTGCTTTCATTAAATATTTGTTATTCCATGCTCATGCCTAAATTGATTACCTGCCAAACCGTTGTGTTTGATATTTGTTATTTTGGTGCCCAGGTGCAGGCGACATTACCCTTGAGGAGGAGTGTCCAGAGGAGGTTTTTGAGCCACCCCCAACTCGTGAGTAGCAGCCTGACGACGTCATCTAGACGTCCAGCGGAATCTTGTGTTTCGATTCATCGTATTTTTGGGTTCTTCAATACTTTTGGTATTGTAATGGCCTTTGTTGGCCTCTTAATTTGGGATGTAACACTTAACATACTTTTGGTTAAACTTGTAACTTGAACTATGAAGGGTTTGCAAAGTTATATTTCCTTCTAATGATATCTTGGTCTTGATGCTATTTTACTCATGCACTTGAATGAATCGTTATTCATGACTAGTTGTGATGTGATTAGCTTCACGCTTCCGCATACTTGATCGTGTGAGTTAGATCTTCCGTGTCTCTGGATCGTCACCGCGGGAACCTGTGGGTAATTATCTAAATGGAATAATCATCACATGTAATCATCGTCGCGGGCTTGGGTCTCGGTCCGGGGTCGCGACATTTATTGCCCTTAGGCTCCTTTATTCACAACCATTCATTTGAGGATACTTTAGTTATTATATATGAATACCTAAACTACCCTAGTCCTTATCATTTATTTATATTAGCAACCAAGGACCATTTGGTCATTCCATTTTAACCTTCTCCAAATACCCTCATCCTTGTCCTAAACTTACACTAGCAAAGGAGGGTACTTTGGATATTTTCCATTCCACCTATTCCTATATAAGAAACCTACTACAAGCTTCCCAAACATTTCCTACACTCTCTTCCTTTTATTTCACTACAATGTGCTGCCATTTCTCTCTCTCTCTCTAAGTTAGATATTTTGGTTTCTTTCTCTCCATATCTTAGCCCTCCAATTACTAGAAGCAAGAGCCTCATCTACATCTAGCCATCTATAAGCTAAGGAGCCCATCTCATCTCCAAGATCTCCCTTCCCTCTCTAAGTAAAGGAATCTTCATCTTCCTTTTCAATTTCCTTGTAAAAATGTCTTTTCTCTTAGATTTCTCTTCCTTATGCATTTCTCTCTTTAGGAATGGGAGTAGAGATTGTAGATCCCACTGTGGGAGTGATCTTAGAGCATTTGGAGAGCAGCCCAAGCTAATTGAGGAGTCCCCTTCCTAATTAGCCAAGTAGACATGCTTAGATTCTCTAATTAAATTGATTAATATGCTTAGATTGTTATGTTAGATTGTATGGACTTAATCCATCAGATGATGTAATAAATTGATTAATTTCTTTATTTATCAATAATATCATGCTTTCCTTTCATGAGATGAATGGTGTTTTAGTATTTAATACACATGACCAATAGATATGACATAATGGTTCATAAGATGAACTGGGTCTCATTAGTATATTAGATGTTATATATGTATATGGATGAGATCCATATACGGGAGACATGTGTCACAAATCTTGTACTTAAATATTTTCACAACCAGTGATGAGATTGGGCATCTCATCTGATAAGGTTGTAGCACTTTGATCATTATAAGATAGTGTGATTTGTCTCGATCATCAGAATATAAGATTCTGGATTATGGTGCTGGTACATTGGATGTATTGAAAGACCATGAGAAGCACCTTATGGAATACTATCTAGAGTTTAAGGTTTGTTCTCATAATTCCCTAGCAATAGGCTCTCAATCCTGAGACATTGATGAACTTCAATTTCTATCTATTCATTTGCTTTGAGTTACCAATGAGTGAGGCCAACTGTAGGTCAACACCTCGGTGTCTTGGGTAGGTGGTAGTAGGACTATGGGAATATTCAATGGTCAAGATGGAATCTATCTTAATTATCCCTTGTGCCTATTAATGGATTTGTCATTAGTAAGTGTGCACCCATCTCGATTAAGAGTTAATTGGATGGTACTGATGATCACTGTGATTAATTGGGGCTCAAGGATAATAAGATGTGGATCTAGGATTGAAAGAGACAGGTTTGATCCAATTGATCCATGG
This sequence comes from Camphora micrantha, assembly GCA_003546025.1. Taxonomy (NCBI): domain Eukaryota; kingdom Viridiplantae; phylum Streptophyta; class Magnoliopsida; order Laurales; family Lauraceae; genus Camphora; species Camphora micrantha. Next base: position 44,662,205 of record QPKB01000003.1, on the reverse strand, counting down.
ATATTGATAGAGGGGCCTACTTGTGGTAATCGGGAAGTTTAGGGTCTTCATTGTAATTTATTCCTAAGACTGGAGTGCAATTGCATTTATATAGTGGTGTTATTTGCAATTAACTGTAGGCCTGGATTGCACATGAGATGTGGGGTCACGGTGTCCTGAGCCAGCTTTCTATGGAATCCCTAGTGGTCCCTACGCTAGCCCAAGTTATTAGAAAGATACTAATCCTACTTGAACTCAAAAAGGAAGGAATTAGAAAATTACTATTTCTATTTGAAGTGAGACTTCTAATAGTAGTAATAGTAGGAAGAGAAAGTTACTAATTATTTTGGAAGTAGGACTTCTAGTTAATTATTAGTAAGAGGAGTTGCTTCAGGCTATTAATAAGGGGAAATAAGGGGCAAGACGTCCACCATAGGGATTCACGCCCAGCCCCCTTTTATGTGCAAGAGTTGCACATCTCTCTCTCCTCTCTTTCTCTTCTAGTTCCTAGAGTTTCTTGAAGGGTTTTCTCTTGAAGCTTCCACCAGTCTTCTTAAGAAAAGAGATCTGATAGTGGGTTATAACGTAGAATACAACAAGGTCTTGGAGATCCCAAATTGCTTCAAGAAGAGTTCTTGATCAAGTTGTTTGTCTTCTTCTCCATTAGAGCACTACCGGGCTCCAAAGGTATAATCTGCTTCTCTATTAGTTGTGGATTATTTTGTTGCATGGTGTTGCTGATTTCTATCTTTTAGATAGGTTTTAATGCTGTACATGATTGATGAGATTGGGGGATTGCATCCTGAATGTAGTTCAATGGCCTTATGGGTACTTGATCCCTGAGTCAATTGGGTCAAAAGTTTTGAAAACCTATCCACGAGGCCCACCTACTCCCAACATGTTAAATACTATCTTTTATGGTTATTTGGCATGATTTATGTATTTGGATGGTTGATTGGATGGTATTATGCATGGATTGTTGTTCTAAGCCTTTTCTTATATGTTATTGGTCATTGATGGATGGGAATCCCCCATTTGGAAGATAAATGGTCCATTTGTGATGAGATCATGATGTGGGAGTTGTGTTTGATGTTTGGAAGTGTTTGGTGAAGATCTGGGATCCACTTGATGGAGTTTTGATGGAAAATGGAAGAATCTTGAAAATATGGATTTCATGTGTACCCGTTCGACCTGGTCACCCAGGAAGTCGACCAGGCACACATGGTATTTCCCCTCAGCTGGGAGCTGAAAACGGTCATAGGGTACCTGACATAGTGTACCCGGTCGATCGGGGGACCCTCCAGGTCAACCGGGGACACAACAGAGTGTGTTTTCTTACTCCCAATTAGCTGTCCACTTCCACGGAGTACCAGGTTGAACCGTGGACTCATGATGTTGACCCGGTACACTGTAAATAGTGATTTTTCAGATTTATTTTCCGTTTATGACCTGGTCATGAGTGGGCCCCTTTGACCTTCCGTTTGGACCGTTTAGGACACGCTAGACACTAGTCAAGGGCTGGGCTTAACCTTGACCCGTGTAGTCACTTAAGTGGGGTCTTGGGTTATGAAATAGAACTTGATTCAATGATTATGGATGTATTATGATGCTAAATACCCATAGGAGCACTAAGGATATTTAATAAGCATCTGGGACTCTGGGATCACTATCTTCTGTGAAATGTGACCCCAACCCCCATGGTTGATGTCCATCGACAGTGGTTGGGACGACGACGATGGGCTGGCTCTGACCCCCCACGTCCTTTGTACTTCAAGTATGGTTATACCTTTGTGCTCTTGTGGATTTATATTGGATGTATGATTATTATGTATTGTAGATGTCGTTGTTTATTACCATTAATTGTCGACATTGTTACGGTTGGATCTGGATGCGATGGTTACGGATATGGTAAGGTTACTCCCGCAGGTTACTTCTGTTACCGGTGACTCTGATGTGCTTATATGATGTCACGATGGTGATGGCTTTATCTTATCTGCCTGAAATGTCGTATCAAACATCTCTTATATAAATATCTCGATTATCATTCCAGCAATACACTCCACACTGTTTTTTTGTTGCACTCTGATATTCTATATTATTATCGAAATACTAATCACGCAGGTACAGCTAGGATCAGGCATGGTCTTCTTCCCTATCTATTAATATAATGTATTCCCATCTAAACATACCTATTTGCTTGGTTCATCGAGCCTGATCCATTCCTTGGTGCTTTCAAGTACCTTCTCTTCCGCTTTCTTTGATTGGTGGTTTGCTTGGAGGTTGATCCGTTGCCGCAGGGTTTAGAGATTGATGTAGTTGGTGCATCGAGAGGCGTCTATCACTTAGATCTCTATTCTTTCCTTTTCTTGTAGCTGGTCGTGTTGGCCTAGGATTGAATAGTTAGTTTAATTACAGAAAGTACCTTGTAATCCCTTAAAGTGAAATAAAATTTTAGGGCTTTGTCCATTTACATGCTCATTTGAGATTCACACTTGATTATATTATTGGATTTTCCGCATCTCTTGGGTACTTTCCTATAGTGTCCCGAGAATCGAGGCGCTGGGATCTTATGGCGTTACATTTTGGTATCAGAGCATTAGGGTTCTCGGACAACTAAAACACTTAGCAACTCTTAGGATTCGATGTGAGGATTGAGTAGACTACAACTAAAACACTTAGCAACTCTTAGGATTCGATTTGAGGATTGAGTAGACTTAGACTAGTAACGCGATGGTTGTTTGTTGTTTGTTTGTGTCATTTGTGTTTTGCTTGTTCTAAAAGTGTTTAATTGCAGATCATGTCACAGCAACATAGTTCGGATAGGGGTAGTCTGGGCACCACGAAGGACAGATTCGAGCAGTTTGCGCAAACTCAGACCAGGATCAACACTCAGATATTGGAGATCCTTAGCCATATGATCCAGTAGCCGCAGACTTTGCAGTTTCCACCGGTTGTTACACCGCGTGAGCTACATTAGTAGGAGCTATTCGAGAGGTTCCGTAAGAGGAAACCTTCAGAGTTTAATGGATGTGGAGATCTGATGGAGGTAGATGCATGGATTATAGAAATGGAGCAGATCTTCAGGATGCTTCCATGTATGGGCGGACAACGAGTTCAGCTAGTGACCTACATGTTGCGAGATGCAACCAAGTTATGGTGGATGATAGTGAGAGCTCCTTATACAGACATGGATGATGCAGTATCTTGGGAGACGTTCAAGGAGCAATCACTTAACCTCCTTTCCCTTCTCTTCCTCTCCATTCTACAAATCTCTGCAATTTTTCTAAACTTAGGGCTGGGAAAAACCCCTCTTTTCCCCTCTTCTTCTTCCCTTGAATGCTTGAGCTAGGAGACTCCAAATGAAATTCTAAAACCATCATCTTCTTCCTCTCAAGCTAAGCTTTCCATAGATGCAATTTTCTTGAAGTTTCTTGGTGGGAAGGATCTCCATTTTCTTCTTCACTCCTTGTTTGGGCATCTCTAGGTAAGAGCTTCAACCTATCTCTTTAATGGAGTTTCTTCTACCTCCAAAGATCTTGTTTTTCTAACTTGTAGCAACCATTTCGAAATGGGTTGTTGGGTTGTGTTTTTGGGTGAGTTTTTGAATGGATTTCATGGGCTTTTGTAGTTCTTGGATTGGCCCTTGATTTGGAGTGCTTGAAGAAAGATCTTGTGTTTATTTGGCTAAGGCAAGTGATTCATTTAAGTGGTTGTACATGTGTGTCTTGGATTTGCATTTGGTATTAATGTTTTGATTTATTAGGTTTTCATGTTATGATCTTGTTTTAGACAATGCAAGCATATCTAATGTCCTTCCACACTTTCAGAATTTCATATCTTTGAAATGGGTCTTGTTTTGTTGAAGTTTGGATTTGTTTAGAGATGAATGGGTTTTCAAGTATTGTGAAATGGGTTCTTTGTTAAGGCATTGATTAAGTTTGAAATGAATGCCCCAATGTGAGCCTTGATAGCATGGTTATTCATGTATTTAGTTTGCTAATTTGAGTGGAAAGATTGTAGAAAAGAAAGGAGGAAAAGATTTGACATGTGGACCATGTATTAGGAGTGCAATTTCTGCACTCAGCGAGCACAGGCAGAAGCCTGTTCGCTCGAGCGAACCAGGGGTCCGCTCGAGCGACCAGGCCCCTGCCTGGCATGAGCGCAGGCAGAAGCCTGTTCGCTCGAGCGAACCATGGGTCCGCTCGAGCGACCAGGCCACTGCCTGGTCCGGGCGCAGACAGCAAGCTGTCCGCTCGAGCGACCCCTGGTTCGCTCGAGCGAACTGCTGCTGCCTGAAATTTTTGAGAAAGAGACTGTTTTGAAATTTTAACCCATTTATGCATTTTTAAGGATTGGAAAAGAAAAACTAGGCTATGTTGTGGACTTTAACCTGACATTGCGTGATTGGAACTCCAAGATACGAAGCAACTTCGGGGACACCAATTATTAGATTTTAACAACAGAGTTCCAATCACCCAAGAGTCATTGAATAGCCTAAGTACGTACTTGACAAAATTATCGCGTTTTGAACTCTGTTTTGATACTTCAAGTAATATAGTGTACTCGTTTTGAAATCAAGTATTTCCAAGATATGTTTCAAGATGTGTTTCAAGTATTTACAAGATATGTTTCAAGATGTGTTTCAAGTATCAAATGGGGATCACTTCTATAAGTTGTGAGCATATATATTATGCATTGTGCTAGTCGTGCCTTGTCTTGTCGTGACAAGTGATTTCCCCCTCTATTTTCGATATGTTTGAATCGTGTTTCGCGTGTTTTGTGCATTCATGAATTCTAGTGAACACCACAGAGCTTGGACTGCCCTCTCAGTCTGATCCACTGTCTGGGGGTCCTTAAACATGTGAACTAACTGCAGATTAGTAGTGTATTTATTACACATCGTGCGTGTCCGGTTCCGCGGCCGGAAATCCCGTTTTTGTGGGAATCGTGTCGTGCTATATTATGTATATTCGTGCTTGTCGTGCGTGCTTGCTCTTTTCATTATAAATGATAGAGAAAGGATGGGCTCTATGTGGATTTGCTATTCATGATATATATATGTTATGCATTCATGTTAGCTTTGTCTTTGATTTAGAAAAGTGTTCCACAAGTAAAGTATTTTCTTGATATTTCGATTTAACAATGTTTTACATGCTTTCACTTAAGTGATTTCTTGCCAAACCGTTGTGTTTGATGCTTGTATTATGGTGTCCAGGTGCAGGAGACCCTCCCTTTGAGGAGGAGTGCCAGGAGGAGGCCGTTGGGCCCAACCTAGCCCGTGAGTGGCAGCCCGATGACGTCATCTAGACGTTGGGGTGGTGCATGAGTTCCGTTGGATCACTTTTTGGGATTTTTGATATACTTTTGGTATTGTATTGGCCTATGTTGGCCTCTTATTGGGAAGTGTAATAACTTAACTTATTTTGTTAACTTTACAACTTGAATTATGGGAATGCCTTGTTGTGTTTCATTCTGATATTATGTCTCGATGTCATTATGTTTCCTATTGTGACATGATATGATAAGATGTGATTTGCCACGCGCTTCCGCATACTTGATCGTGTGAGTGGGTTGTTCCATGCGTGTTTGTTTGGAACCCTCACCGCGGGAACCTGTGGGAGGTCTTTAAATCTTTCAAAATTTTTAATTAACCGCCGCGGCCTCGGTCCGGGGTCGCGACAGGACTGGTATCAGAGCGGGACTTGTTTCAGGCACTTAAAAGAAACTAGAAAGATCTTAGGATCGTGGTGAGAGTTCGTGAATTCGTTAGAATTGTTTAGTGTGACGTCTAGGAAACCATGTGACTATATTTATTGTGTACTAACATTTTGTTTTGCAGCAATGCCTCCAAGAAGAGTTCTACCAAACAATGCTTCAGCTAATAACCAAAATGAGAATGATCAGGCTGCTATACCAACAACAAATCAGTTTCAAGAGCTGATGCAAGCTATGTTGAACCAACAGAGACAAGCAAATGAAGCCCAAACCAGATTTCAAGAACAAATGGCCAAAAAGGATGCTGAGATGCAACAGGTCCAGAGGCAACTGTTAGAGGTTCTTCAGAACAGGAATGAGGCTCCACCAGTGGCTCCGAATATCGTCATAAACAATAGGGAGCATGATCCCAACCTATTGTTTGAGAGGTTTAGAAAAAGGGCACCCAAGGAGTTCTCGGGCAATGAGAATCCTCTAGTGGCTGATGACTGGTTAGCCAATACAGAGAAGATCTTCGATGTTTTCACTTGCACTGGCAGGCAGAAGGTGAACCTTACAGCTTCTCTGTTTTATGGGCTAGCAGACCAATGGTGGCAAACTGTCAAAGAGCCCTATATGGCCATGGCAAATGAGGAGGCATGGGCAGCCTTCAAAACCCAGTTTCAGGATAAATATATTCCATCACACATCAAGAGACAGAAAGCCATTGAGTTCCAGCAACTCAGGCAGGGCAGTATGTCAGTGTTGGAGTATGTTACAAAGTTTGAGAGGTTAGCTAGGTATGCCACCGAGCTTATTGACACGGAGCAGAAAAAGATCAACAAGTTCTTGGAGGGGCTAAATCCCATTATCATGAAGGATACCATTGGGGTAGTTCCACCAGCTACTTTTGATGAGGCTGTAAAGAGGGCATACCAGTTTGAAGATATCAATAACATGATCGTTCAAGATAGGAAGCAGCACTACCAGCAGCACAATCAGAGATCTCAGCACCATAGCAAGAAGCCAAAGCAAGAGCAGAATATAGTGGCCCAAGGTTGTGCTCATTGTGGCAAGAACCACCCGACACATGAATGTCGTAAGGCCACGGGAGCTTGCTTCAAGTGTGGGGCAATGAACCATGCCATTAAAGATTGCCCACAGCTTCAAAATCAGCAGTACAGAAACCAGCAACAGAGGCCAGCACCTCCTCAGAATCAGGCACCACATCAGAATCAGATCAGGCCACCTCAGCAACAGCAGCAAGCAAGGCAGAATCAGAATGTGCGTCCACCTCCGCAGAATAGAAACGTCCAGGGCAGGCAGAATCAGAATCAGAACAGGCCTCAGCAACAAGGTCGTCTATTCAACCTCAACCGTGCAGATGCTGAAGCTGCAGGAGATGTCGTAGAAGGTAAACTTCTTGTTTGTGGTGTAGAAGCACAGATTTTATTTGATCCTGGATCAACACATTCATTTATGTCTCCTATGTTTGTTAAGATGATTGATGCACCCCATAGTCAACTGGATTTTATTTTGCTTGTGACAACTCCAGTGGGTAGGCAGGTTGAGTGTAGAACCTATTACCCTAACTGTCCAGTTTTGTTAGGAGATGTAAATTTACCAGCCAATCTTATTGTCCTAGACATGCATGATTTTCATATCATTTTAGGCATGGATTGGTTAGAAGCATATCATGCCACCATGGATTGTTTCAGTAAAATCATAACATTCAGATTGCAAGGAGAGCAAGCAGAGTTGGTGTTTCAGGGGATCAGGAAACCATCTAGACCTGGGTTTGTTTCCTTGCTTAAGGCAAGCAGGTTGATTCACAGTGGATGTGAGGCTTTTGTAGCGTTTATCACGGAGGATAAACAGTCCCAAGGGGTGGAGGGAATCCCCGTTGTGTGTGAATTTCCGGATGTTTTTCCAGATGAAATCCCGGGATTACCACCAATTAGGGAAGTTGAGTTCACTATAGAGCTTCTTCCAGGGACAGCTCCGATCTCAATTGCACCTTACAGGATGGCTCCAGCAGAATTGGGTGAGTTGAAACTTCAGTTGCAAGAGTTGTTGGGCAAGGGTTTTGTTAGGCCAAGTGTTTCACCTTGGGGAGCACCAGTTCTATTTGTGAAGAAGAAAGATGGAAGCTTGAGGATGTGTATTGATTACAGGAAGTTGAATCAAGTAACGGTCAAAAACAAGTACCCTTTGCCTAGGATTGATGAATTGTTTGACCAATTGCAAGGAGCAGCTTACTTTTCCAAGATAGATTTGAGATCTGGGTATCATCAGTTGAGAGTTAGAGATTCAGATGTGCAGAAAACGGCTTTTCGAACGAGGTATGGGCATTATGAGTTTCTAGTAATGCCCTTTGGTTTGACCAATGCACCGGCTGTTTTCATGGCTCTCATGAACAAAGTGTTTGCTCAATACTTGGATCACTCAGCAGTAGTGTTTATTGATGATGTTCTTGTGTATTCCAAGAGTAGAGAGGATCATGAAGAACACTTGAGGTCATCATTGCAACTTTTGAGGGATAATCAGTTGTATGCTAAACTCAGTAAGTGTGAATTCTGGTTAGAGCAAGTTGCTTTTCTAGGCCACATCATCTCAAAAGAAGGTTTAGCAGTGGATCCAGCCAAGATAGAGGCAGTAGTTGATTGGAAGAGACCAAGCAGTGTGACAGAAATCAGGAGTTTCTTGGGGTTAGCAGGCTACTACCGAAGATTTGTCCAAGGCTTCTCGTCTATTGCGGCACCCTTGACTACTTTGACCCGGAAGAGTGTTCCGTTTGTGTGGACAGAACAGTGTGAAGCTAGTTTCCAAGAGTTGAAGAGAAGATTAACCACAGCTCCAATCCTCACATTACCATCGGGCAGCGGTGGATTCATTGTTTTTACAGATGCTTCCAATGTGGGATTAGGTTGTGTGTTGATGCAAGATGGCAAGGTGATTGCCTATGGCTCAAGGCAGTTGAAGGACCACGAGAAGAATTATGCAACTCATGATCTGGAATTGGCAGCAGTAGTCTTTGCTTTGAAGATGTGGAGGCACTATCTCTATGGAGAGAGATTTGAGGTCCATTCAGATCATAGGAGTTTGCAGTATTTGTTTTCTCAGAAGGATCTGAATATGAGGCAGAGGAGATGGATGGAGTACATCAAAGACTATGATTTTCCAATCAAGTACCATCCAGGTAAAGTGAATGTTGTAGCTGATGCTTTGAGCAGAAAGTCAGGGATCGTGGCCAGTTTGAGAGGAGCCAGTGTTCTTCAGCAGTTTGAAGAGTTAGGTGTTGAAGTGCAGACCCTAGAGTTGGGGGTTATGTTAGCCAATATGACAGTGTCTGAGCCTACCTTCATCCAGAAGATCAAGGACAGTCAGTTGCAAGATTCAGATTTGGTTAGGATTGTGGATCATATTGCAGAGCGTCCAGACTTCAAGTTGGTGAATGGAGTATTGTACTTTCGTGATCGGTTGTGTGTACCGAATGTGGATGATCTGAAGGAAGAGATTATGACTGAAGCCCACAACACAAGGTACTCCATGCATCCTGGTAGCACGAAGATGTATCAGAACTTGAAGAATAGATTTTGGTGGAACAATATGAAGAGGGAAGTAGCAGCTTTTGTGTCTCGTTGTTTGACTTGCCAGTTGATCAAAGCAGAGCACCAGAAGCCTCCAGGTTTGCTACAGCCATTAGAGATTCCGGAGTGGAAATGGGAGCACATCACCATGGATTTCGTCTCCGGATTGCCTAATACTAAGAAGGGGAATAATGCAATATGGATCATTGTGGACCGTCTTACCAAGTCTGCTCACTTCATTCCGATGAAGACTGGTAATATGATGCATATGGCACCTCTTGCCAAACTCTTTGTTGATGAGATTGTGAGTAAGCATGGTCAACCCGTTTCCATCACCTCAGATAGAGATAGCAGATTTGTTTCGAGGTTTTGGAAATCTCTTCTTGAGTCCATGGGTACCAAACTTCAGTTCAGTACAGCGTATCATCCTCAGACAGATGGTCAGTCAGAGCGGACGATACAGACTCTTGAAGACATGTTGCGTGCTTGTGTGTTGGATTTCAAAGTTCAGTGGGATGAGTGCTTACCACTTTGTGAGTTCGCTTACAACAATAGCTACCATTCTAGCATTGGTATGGCACCTTTTGAGGCTCTCTATGGTAGAAGATGCAGAACTCCGGTTTGTTGGGAAGAAGTCGGTGTTCGTAGCTTTCACGGACCGACTATAGTTGGTGAGACTAGTGACAAGGTCAAATTGATTCAGGAACGCTTGAAGATCGCCCGTAGCAGACAGAAGAGTTATGCAGACACTCGCCGAAGAGAATTGCAGTTTCAAGTGGGTGACAAGGTGTTCTTGAAGGTTTCACCCGTCAGAGGAACCTTGAGGTTCGGTCAGAAGGGCAAGTTGTCAAGGAGATTTATTGGTCCATATGAGATTTTGAGCAAGATTGGAGACGTGGCATATAGGCTTGCGTTACCGCCGGAACTCTCCGGGGTACACAACGTATTTCATGTTTCCATGCTCAAGAAGTATGTGACTAGTCCTTCTCACATTTTGCAGCACGAGCCCTTGGAGATTCGAGAGGATGCTTCGTATGTGGAAAGACCGGTCAGGATCATTGATACCAAGGAGCAAGAGCTGAGAAATCGGACAATTCATTGGGTCAAGGTACTTTGGGAAAATCATGAACCAGAAGAAGCCACTTGGGAATTGAGAGAGCAAGTTCAGAGGAAATACCCACACTTGTTACCCGAGGTAAAAATTTGTTTTATTTGGTGGACCAAATATCCTAAGGGGTGGAGGATGTCAAACCCCAACCCAGGATTAACCCAATAGTGTTTTGCTTAGTGTGTGCTTAGTCTTGTTTGAGTTTAGTTATCGTGGGTTAGAATGTGATTAGTTTAGTCATGGTTTTTAGCTTTGGGGGAGTTCGAGAACGTTTTAGTGTTTATTAGGCTCACTCAGGAAGGCCTGGGTGTACGTGCAAGCGTGGGAAGATTGTGTTTGGTTGTGTGTTAATCGTGATTTTCATCTCATTTGATTGGTTTTATGATTATGTGCAAGTTTCATGTTTAGCTCATTTGTGTTTGAAGCCTAGAAAATCAAGTTTTGGCCAAAAGGGGTAAAATAGCCTTTTTCACACTCAAATCTGGACACGATTTCGAGGTCCCACAACATGTCAAAAATATACTTTTTGAAAACTAGATATTTCGAGGA
>QPKB01000003.1:44486484-44643984 GCA_003546025.1 Camphora micrantha | reverse complement strand
TTGCAAAGAAAAGTAGAGAAAAAAATAAATAAATATGGAGAAGAGATAAACAGAGAGAGAAAACGTGTGGTGGAGAAGGTGGTGTTGGTGTTGTATATGGGATGGGTTATTTATAGTGGAGAGTTAGGTTAGAGAGAGGAGTGAATTTAGGTGGTGTGGACGTATGAGGGGAAATAAGGAAAGAAAGATGGTTGGTTTAGATGAGGAAAGATGGAAAGAAAAAAAATATATAAAGAATTAAGAGATAGGAAAGAATCGTTGGAGAGATGAGGTGAGAGACTTGAAGGAGAGAAATAAAATACTAATAAAAAATTCAATTGAATTTCTAACTTAGTCAAATTCTTCTTCTTGACTCCATCTTCTCATTCGGGCTTCTGTTGGACTCAGCCCAAGAATTAAAGTTGCTCCAACTTCAGTTTTGCACAATTTAAGCCCAATATTGGATATGTTTCAACGGACTCCTGATTTCTTCAAATTTACCATAATGCCCTTCTGCTTGATTTTCTCTAAACTAGACCCGGCTCCGAATCAGCTCTGTCCCTTTCGTATCAAATATGATCTTCTTCTTCTGACATTCTGTAGCATCTTGAATCATCTTAATTAGAGCTCGAAAGAGAGAGTTATGCCCAGCTTGCGAAGCGATGTCGAAACTGTCCAAAATCGCTCAATTAGCTTCGTTTTGCACTTAGCACCTCCATTTGCATCCTAAATCAAAATATGATAATAATGAGTACATTTAGGCATCAAATAAGTATAAAGGACTAAACATTAATGGAGAAAAATATGACATTTTTCATTCTCATCAACTTATCACTCCAGAATTAGAGAAGATCAAACTTCGTACATGGTCTTCGAGTAGACATCCAGTTACACATGACTTGTATAGAGCTCCCCACGCATGAGGATTATGTGGAACTGGCAATATGGGTTGAAGACTCCCTTCACAAGGTAGCCTTAGCCCAATGGAGAGCTTCCAAGCAGACCAAGATGATGCAAGTGCCTCTGGAAGAGGATGAAGACGATGTAGTCCAAGATGATGAAAAACCATGGACTGATTTGGAATTTTAGCAGAGGCAACAGCGCTATCGTAGAGGTTGTGAGACCAGTGAGCATCGAAGGCGGTCAAGAGCATGCTATGTGTGTGGAAACTTTAGACACAAGGCTCGTAGCTGCCCAAGGAAGAGGAACCGTACTTCAGGACTCCACCAGCAGACTCATAGGTTTCCACTACCTGAATTTTCCCGCAGCACAGTACTTGAGGTACAGCCTATCCAGCAGTGGACCCCATACCCATAAACACATGATCAGTTTAAGCCAGCTTGGGATTATTCGGACAGTTCTATAGCACTTATGATTGGTGTGAGACGTCAACCTGATTTCCTACCGAGTAGTGATCTTGAGATTAGCTTTTCCTGAGGTTTATTTTATCTTTTATGTTTGGTGTAATTAGATCCCTTGTTGTTGTCGTGCTTAGGATCCTTGTAATGTGTGTGCTCTTATTATTGTGTGAATGATTGATTGTTGCTTCTTAGATAGCGTAATGTCCCATTTAGGAGTGAGGGGTATGTGATACACCGAGTTGTCCCTTTTAGAATCAGGAATTGTGAGACATCCAGAGATAGTTCTTTAGGAGTGAGGGGTGTGTGACATCCCAAGCTATCCTTTTTGGAGCTCAAGGTGAATAACACTTGAGTTAACCTTTTGAGTTAAAAGAGTAGGACTTCCAGTGTTAGTTCTATTAGAAGTGAGGAGTGCGAGATACTCGGAGCCAGACCTTTAGGAGCAGGGTTAGAAACACCTCGGGTTCTTCCTTAGGAGTGAGGGGTGTGCGACACCCTTAGTCAGTCCTTTTAGTATCCAAGGAGTGAGACACCTCAAATTGGTCTTTTAGAAGTAAGGAGAGTGAGATACCCCCTAGTTGACATTTGGAGTTGGGAGTGTGATACACCCTAGTTGTTCCTTTTGAGTTTGATATGTGAGACACCCATAGTCAGTTGCTAGGAGTGAGGGGTGTGCGACACCCCTAGTCGGTCTTATTGGAGTTAAGAGTGTGAGATGCCCTGAACTGAGCAGAGTTGGGTAGCTGACCTTGTTAGAAAAGTAGAATGTTGAATTTTACCATCCTACTAGCTGCCTATTGACTAGTATGCCAGAGTGTTGGAAGGTCAGATTCTGTTATCTTACCAGTTGCTGATTGTAACTTGTATTACTATTTTACTAATTGTCTATTGTACTTTGGATTGTCGTTTTACTAGTTGTTGTTTATGTTAGATTGTATGGACTCAATCCATCATATGATGTAATAAACTGATTAATTTCTTTATTTATCAATAATATCATGCTTTCCTTTCATGAGATGAATGGTGTTTTACTACTTAATGCACATGACCAATACAAATGACATAAATGGTTCATGAGATGAACCGGGTCCCATTAGTATATTAGATGTGATATATGTGTATGGATGAGATCCACACACAGGAGACATTTGTCACAAATCTTATACTTAAACATCTTCACAACCGGTGATGAGACTGGGCATCTCATCTGATAAGGTTGCAGCGCTTTGATCACTATAAGATAGTGTGATTTGTCTCGATCATCAGAATGTAAGATTCTGGATCACGGTGCTGGTACATTGGATGTATTGAAGGACCATGAGAAACACCTTATGGAATACTGTCTCGAGTTTAAGGTTTGCTCTCATAATTCCCTAGCAATAGGCTCTCAATCCTGAGACATTGATGAACTCAAGTTTCTATCTATTCATTTGCTTTGAGTCACCAATGAGTGAGGCCAACTGTAGGTCAACACCTCGGTGTCTTGGGTATGTGGTAGTAGGACTGTGGGAACATCCAATGGTCAAGATGGAATCTATCTATATTATCCCCTTGTGCCTATTAATGGATTTATTATTAGTAAGTGCGCACCCATCTCAATTAAGAGTTAATTGGATGGTACTGATGATCACTGTGATTAATTGGGGCTCAAGGATAATAAGATGTGGATCTAAATTGGTGGGACAGTTTTTAGTCCAATTAATCCATGGATATTGATAGAGGGGCTTAATTGTGGTAATCGGGAAGTTTAGGGTCTTCATTGTAATTTATTCCTAAGACTGGAGTGCAATTGCATTTATATAGTGGTGTTATTTGCAATTAACTGTGGGCCCGGATTGCACATGAGATGTGGGGTCACGTGTCCCAGTTGGAGCCAGCTTTCTATGGAATACCTAGTAGTCCCCACGCTAGCCCAAGTTATTGGAAAGATACTAATCCTACTAGAACTCTAAGATGAAGGAATTAGGAAGTTACTATTTCTATTTGAAGTGGGACTTCTAATAGTGGTAACAGTAAGGTTACTATTTTGTGTAGAAGTAAGACTTCTATTTCAATTAGTACAAGAGAAGGAGGTCGCTTAATGCTACAAAAGGAGTAACAAAGGGCTGGGATAGACACCTTCTTGGAAAAACGTCCAACCCCCTTTTGTGCAATAGTTGCACATACTTCTCTTCTCCTTCTAGTTCTCTTCTAGTTTCCTTTAGAGCTTCTAGTTGTTTTCTGTAGGAGATCCCACCCATCTCCTATAGAGAAGAGATCTAGTACGGGTCATAGCGTGGAAGGCTAAGAGGGCTTGGAGATCCAAAGTTGTTTTCTTCTCCATCAAAGCACAACCGGACAGCAAAGGTATAATCTGCTTCTCTATCTTTTGTAGATTATATTTGCATGGTGTTGCTTGTATTATTGCTGTACATGGTATATGAGTATGAGGGATTGCATCCTGGATATGGTTAATGGCCTTATGGGCGTTTGATCCCTGATTCAAGTGGGTCAAAAATTTTGAAATCACATCCACGAGGCCCACCTATTTCCAACAGTTTATTACCTGTATTGTTAGAAGAATAGTTCTAGTATCCCTCCCAGTTATGAGTAGCTATTCCGAGTGTTAGCTGGGTAGTTTAACTCCCATTTTGCAGAGTTGGGTATACCTGAGACCTTAGAAGTTTAGAAGTAATTTTTTTTACATTTGGGGACCAAATGAGTTTTAGGAGTGAGGGATGTAAGGACTTGTTCCTAGAAATACCTAGGGGACCTGATTTGATAAAGTCAACCCTAGGTTATCCTATTTAATAGGTTATTAGCATGAGTAGTTAGTAATTCCCATTAATTAAGCCTAGTTTATAGGATTAAGACCGTTGTGAGATTAATAGTGGTTTCCCTAGAATTAATTAGCCAATTAGATGCCTTAGTTGTAATCCTAACTATAGATGGGTTTTCCTTAGAGAGTTGTGCAATTAACCTTAGAATGACCCAACTACCCATGGCCTAACCCATTATCCCATTAATTATATGAGGGCACTCTAGTCTTTCCTACCACACATTTTCCATCATTTTTGGAAATCCTACTACCTTAAATGACCTTGGTCTCTTTTATTCTCTACGAAGTAAACATGGGCACTTTTGTCATATTAAATAGCCTACCTTTATTGCCCTTAGGCTCCTTTATTCACAACCACTCATTTGAGGAAACTTTAGTCATTATATATGAATACCTAAACTACCCTAGTCCTTATCATTTATTTCTATTAGCAACCAAGGTCCATTTGGTCATTCCATTTTAACCTTCCCCAAATACCCTCATCCTTATCCTAAACTTACACTAGCAAGGGAGGGCACCTTGGAAATTTTCCATTCCACCTATTCCTATATAAGAAACCTACTACAAGCTTCCCAAACATTTTCTACACTCTCTTCCTCTCATCTCACTACAATTCCCTCCCATCTATCGCTCTCTATCTAAGTCAGAGATTTGGATTTCTCTCTCTAGATCTTAGCCCTCCAATTACTAGAAGTAAGAGCCTCATCTACATCTAGCCATCTACAAGCGAAGGAGCTCATCTCATCTCCTAGATCTCTCTTCCCTCTCCAAATAAAGGTAATCTTCATCTTCCTTTTCAATTTCCTTGTAAAATAGTCTTTTCTCTTAGATTTATCTTCCTTATGCATTTCTCTCTTCGGGAATGGGTGTAGAGATTGTAGATCTAGCTGTGGGAGTGATCTTAGAGTATTTGGAGAGAAGCCCAAGCTATTTGAGGAGTCTCCTTCCTACTTAGACAAGTAGACATGCTTAGATTCTCTAATTAAATTGATTAATATGCTTAGATTGTTAAATACTATCTTTTATGGTTATTTGGCATGATTTCTATATTTGGATGGTTGGTTGGATGGTATTATGCATGGATTGTTGTTCTAAGCCTTTTCTTATATGTTATTGGCCATTGATGGATGGGAATCCCCCATTTGTAAGATCAATGACCCATTTGTGATGAGATCATGATGTGGGAGTTGTGTTTGATGTTTGGAAGTGTTTGGTGAAGATCTGGGATCCATTTGATGGAGTTTTGATGGAAAATGGAAGATGGAAGAATCTTGAAAATATGGATTTCGTGTGTACCCGGTCGACCTGGTCACCCAGGATTTTGACCGGGCAAATAGGGGATTCCCCTTCAGTTGGGAGTTAAAAACGGTCACAGGGTACCGACCCAGTGTACCCGGTTGGCTGGCTAAGAGGCCGGATCGACCGGCCAAACTGTGGAACACCCCACCTGGCAGATGTTTGTTATAATGTTCGCAATGTACCCGCTCAACTAGGTGACCCTCCATGTCGACCGAGGACACTGCAAACTGTGTTTTCTGACTCCTAGTTAGCTGTCCACTTCCACAGAGTAACAGGTTGACCCGTGGACTCATAATGTCGACCCGGTACACTATAAATAGTGATTTTCCAAATTTAACTGCTTTTACGACCTGATCATGTGTGGGCCCCGTTGACCTTCCATTTGTGTAAGACCCTAACCCGAGTGACATCAATTAGTATTATTTAAGTTATGTTTTAGTTCTAAGCGTGTTTAGTGGATCTTGACTTAGTTGGGTTTAGAATAGCTCTATTATAGCTTTGGAAAATTTTGAGTGCCGTTGTGATTAGTGGGGCCCTTTGGGGGTTCCTTTTATGACCTTGCGTTTACTTAGGAGACTACTCGAGATTCCATTGATTTGTGTTTTTATCCCGTTTTGCTTATCTCGTTAATCTCTACAACTTTCACGTTGATCTCGTTCCCGTCTCGAATCCCGAAACCTGACTTTCCTAGCTTCAAGGGCAAAATAGTCTTTTTACACTAAATCTGTACCTAATGTTTGATATTCCCGAAACCCGCGAAACATATACTTTTTGGAAACTAGAAATTTCGACGAACAACTTTTCCTTCTTTGTCGATTCATTTGAAGCCACGATAGCCATGATTTCAGCCTTCCAAGATTTCTAGTGGTGGAGCCCACTCGACACTTGCTATATAAGGGGACCATCCTCTTCCTTTCTCCTTTTTCCAGCACAAAACCACCAAGAACTATGGCTTTTCCCTTTTCCCTTCTTCTTCTTGCTCTCCTTCCCTCAATCTCTACCAACCTTGCACCACTTGATGAATGGATGTCAACATCTTCTTCACCATCTTGAGAGCTCTTCATTGATACCATTTTTGGAGGAAACCTCCATTTCCAAGATCCTCATTGAACTAGTCTTGCCCATTTGAAGATCATTCAAGTAAGCAACCCTGCCCATCTTTTAGATATGTGTTCTTCAAGCCTTTGAGAAGCTCCATTTCCTTTATTGAAACTTCTTTCTTCTTGATCTTTGTTTTGACCCATTTTAGGGTTTGTTTTGGGGGTTTTTGTGTAGCTTTGGAGCTTGGCTTGGAGAGAGGGTTTAGTGCTTGATTTTCTTGGTTAGAGACCTGGAGGCAAGTGGATGATTTGATGTCTTGAACTTTGAATGGTTTTCATGAAATGCATTAATGATTTCACTATAGGTTTCATGCTATTTTTGACTTACAGGATTTTGAAATAACTGCATATAAATGAGTTGGTTAGTTATTGTCCAAATGAGATATTATATTGATGACCTTTCATTTATTGCATTGATGTCTTGTGATTTTGGGTTTTCTCTCATCTTTTGTGGTTGAATGTGATTGAGAAGAAAATGTTTGATTTGATGATTATGGAGGTATTAATGTGGATTTTGGATGATGTTTATAAGGGGTTTTGAGCCTCTCTTTTAGTGAAGGAATGAGGCTCAAAGGTGTTATAAGAAGAGGAAAATGAGAAGAGTAGAACTGTCCCGGAATCAATTTCTGGACAGTTCGCATTAGCGAACTTGATAGGTCGCTTGAGCGACCTATCCAGAAAGGGATTCCTCTCGTTCCAGTAGACAGTTTGCTCAAGCGAACCAAACTTCGCTCGAGCGAACTTTCCCAGAACCATATCAGAGCTCTCACAAAACCTTGTTAGTTCGAGCGAACTTATTGTTCGCTTGAGCCAACATGTTCGCTCAAGCGAACCTCCCTAGAAAACCATTCCAGAGAGCTCGTCGCTCAAGCGAACGTCTTGTCCGCTCGAGCGACGAACACTATTTACCTGGGGCTACTCAAGGAGCATAAATGAAATGTTTAGATGGTTGAGAGAGGTTTGTTAGGAACCCTATTGTGATGGGAAGACTTATGAGCATTGTTTGAACCCATTTGAAAAGAGAAACTGAATTACAAGCTTTCATTAAAATTTTTAAAAATTCCTAAGGTGTATAAAGAGCCCGGAATGTCTCCAAACTCAAGGAGTAGCAATTTATATTGAAATTGACATACGGGACCTTTATTTACCTTGACCTGATTTTGAATCCCGATACTTGTCCGGAAATCCGTGAATCATGATTTATCATTCCCCAAAATACTGAAATTGCAACTGTAGCATTTTGCTAGTCCCGATATGCACTTCCCGCCTGAAATGATGTTGTGTCTTCAAGTACCCCGTCCCACCCATTTATATAAGTGCATCACATGTATTTTGTACATGCTTCGTTTTATGTCATTTGACCAATGAGTCGGCACCACTAAACTTGGATGACCTTGTTGGTTTGATCCACCTACTTGGAGATCCCACTCCCGTCTCTCCAGCTGCAGTTTGGATCCCGCTACCCTGGTCATTATTGTGGTCTTGTCCCGATGCCGCAGATTGCTACTATGGTTCCTGATGCCTGATTCGCTACCGTGGTCATGTCCCGTATTATTATGTATATGTATATATAAATTTTATTGTACCTCCTCACTTCGGTGACTGAGGTTAACATCCCAATATGCTCATGTCACTTCGGTGATAGAGGACTTAGCTTCGTGTGGTTGCTATCTTGCTTGTCTTTCGATTTCATTGGATACCGTACTTGTTTTATATTGTACCTGCGTTTTGAAATAATGATTCTTCTGTTTTGTGAAAATTATTGTTTTAACAGGTTTAAATATTTTCCAAGGTATTTCATTTATTGTTATGTCTTTTCACCCACCTGCCAAACCAATGTGTTTGACCCTTTACTTCGGTACTCAGGTCCCGTTGTTGGTTTCCCCGAGGAGGAGCTTGAGGAGGCGGTTCGAGAACCGCAATGACTAGTTGAGTGGCATGCCGATGATGTCGTTTAGACATTCGGGTGCTCGAGTTGCGTAACATTTTGGGTTTATGTTTAACCATTCTTTTGAAATTGATACTTTTGTTTATATTGGCCTTTGTTGGCCTCTATCTTTGGAAAATGTAATTAAATTATCTTTAATGTATACTTTAACTTACTTTTGAGAAATAGCTAATGATCATTGCTCATTCTGATACTTGTTATAAATGTTTCAATCATGTTATCTTGGATATGAATATATTTATTAGATTTTCTACACGCTTCCGCACCTAAAAGAAATATTCATGTTGATGTGATATCCTCACCGCGGACACTTGTGGGAAATCGCGTATACGAGTAGCATATTTTTATCAACTCGTTTATGTTTTGATTACAATAAATTCGTAGTTTGGCTGTGATCATCATTGACATCAATACTGAGTCCCGATCCCGGATTAGGCCCCGCGGACCCGGTCCGGGGTCGCGACAATTTGAACCGTTTGGGACACGCTAGACATGAGTCAAGGGCCGGGCTTAACCTTGACTTGTGTAGCCGCTCGAGTAGGGTCTTGGGTTGTGAAATGGAACCTAATTCAATAATTATGGATGTCTTATGGTGCTAAATACCTATAGGAGCACCAATGATACTTAATAAGCATCTGGGACTCCGTGATCACAGTCTTAGGTGAAGTGTGACCTTGGACCTGAAGAGAGGAGCAACGATCATCGATGTATCTGTTATATGTGGAACTTATATTGTTCAAAAGGACACTAAAGCTGGCTGGTGGGTCCGAACCTTGGATGTAGGCCTTGAGAGGTATTATAAATCAGGGCATTGCACTTAGGCTCTGATCCATGATCACGGTCCGTACTGGATGATATGTCAGGACATGGCATGTTAGATCCCAACCCAAGCTAACTCGATTAGTGTGTGCTTAGTCTTAAGTAGGCTTAGTGATCGTTGGCTTAGAATATAATTAGTTTTAATCACGGATATAGCTTTATGAATTTTGAGAGTGGTTAGTATTAGTCAGATATACTCAGGAAGGCCCGAGTGTACGTGCAAGCGTGGGAGGATCGTTTTGATTTTCGTTTAATTATGATTTTGATTTCACTTGAATGATTTTATTATTCTTTACAACTTTCGTTTTCAGCCCATCTGTGTTTGAAGCCCAAAAATCCAAGTTTTGATCCAAAATGGTAAAATTGACTTTTCACACCCAAATCTGGATACGAATTTTGAAATCTCAAAACCATGTCAAATTTATACTTTTTGAAAACTAGATTTTTCAAGTATCATTTCATCCCTCTTTGTCGATTTCATTCAGGGCCCGCAAGATCATGTTTTTGTCAAAGCAAGCTTTAGACCTGTTGGGCCCCACTTCCAGGTCACTTAAGTCACCTTCCTCTCCCTCACGCACGTTCATTCCCATTCTTGAAAATTCCTGCAACTTGAGCTGAGAAGAGGGGACTCTTTTCTCTCCATCTTCTTCCATTTGCATGCCATAGCTAGAGACTTCCAAATAAAAATCTGAACACATCATCTTCTTCCTCTCCTTCCAAGCTTTCCATTGCTACTCTTTGTTTGGAAATCCCAGTTGGTCAACCTCTTCATCTTCTTCCTTGCTTCTTGTTTGGACACCTCTAGGTGAGAGCTTCTCCTCTCCTCTCCCATGGGGTTCTTTTAGCTCATGAAGAGCTTATTTCTCTAACATGCAAACCCATTTTCCGAAATGGGGATTTTGGTTGTCAAAAATAGTGGTTTTGAATGGTTTTTCATGGGGTTTTTGTAGCTCTTTGGATCAGCTCTTGGATAGGATATTTGTGGGGAGTTTTGTTTGGCATTTGGGCAAAGGCAAGTAATCTTTATAGGAATGTGAATGCATGTTTGATATGGATTTCATCTTTGCTTTTAAATATTCTTCTAGCTATGTTATTGAGTTTTCAATCAAGATGTTTTAGAATCATCCTTTCATATTTCATTTATCTTCATGCACATGTGTTAATTATTCTACAAGCTTCTGAAATTTTGCTTTGAATTATAAGCATGTGTCTTGCCTAGAAATCTTGTTTTGATTTTTGATGAAGAATGGAAATTTAATGGTATGGATTGCTAGGTGAATGGATTTAAAATGTTTTAAATTGACCCCTTGGAAAGCATGGAGGCTCAGGGATTGCAGGTGCTCTAAGGATGAGAAGAGAAGAAGGGAATGATCAGAAATTTGTACCTGAAGAAGTGCATTTCTGCACTCAGGGCGTACAAGCAGAGACTTGTTCACTCGAGCGACCCTTGGGTCCACTTGAGCGACCAACACTCTGTGCACCTCGGTCCCAGATTGCACCACCCCGGTTCAGATTGTACCACCTCGGTTCGAACTGCACCACCTTGGTCCCGGACTGCACCACCTCGGTCCCGGACTGTACCACCTCAGTCTCGGACTGCACCACCTCGGTTCGGATTGTGCCACCTCGGTTCGGACTGCACCACCTCGGTCCCGGACTACACCACCTCAGTCCCGGACGCACCACCTCAGTTCGGATTGTACCACCTCGGTTCAGACTGCACCACCTCTGTGACAACTTGGTCCGGGCGGCACCCTTAACCACGGGGCGTAGCGTGTCAACCACGGGCTTCAAACGGTGAGTCTCCATTAGCCCGCATTGGAAATATCCAAGTCCTGACCCTGGGCTTATAAGTCAAACCCCGTATTAACTTACCATAAGGCCTTTTAAAACCGTGCAGCCCTGGAAACCGTAAGAACTCCGAAGTTAAGCGTGCTCGGGCAGGAGCAGTACTAGGATGGGTGACCTCTTGGGAAGTCCTCGCGCGTGCACGTGGGCCAAAGCGGATAATTTCATGCTGAGTTGGGCGGGGCTGTGACAGTTGGTTTCAGAGCCGAGGACGGCTCTATTTCCAGTGGGGGAGAATGTGACAACTTGGTCCGGGCGGCACCCTTAACCACGGGGCGTAGCGTGTCAACCACGGGCTTCAAACGGTGAATCTCCGTTAGCCCGCATTGAAAATATCCAAGTCCTGACCCTGGGCTTATAAGTCAAACCCCGTATTTGAAAGTCCGGGATCCTAACCCTAGAGGGGGGGGGGGGGTGAATAGGGTGATCTACACTTAATGACTAATCAAGGCCAATTTTAATTTCTTAACAATTAACTAGTCACATGTGATGATAAACAAACAATATGCGGAAGCTTAAACAAAACAATCACCACAAAGCAATCACCATAACACAATGATTTATAGTGGTTCGGCCTCAATGCCTACATCCACTACCGGCTTGTGTCTCAACACCCCACCGGATTTCCACTATTTATGCTTTTGAAAAAGGCTAAGCAATAACCTCTACAATATGCTTTCCAAGGATAAGCAATAACCTAACAATGATGTTTTTCAAGGCTTAACATCAACCTATACAAGATGCTTTTCTAGGCTAAGCAATAACCTTTACACAATGCTTTTCTTAGGCTAAGCAATAACCTTTACAAGATGAGATTTTCTCTCAAGGTAGTGTTTACACAAAACACTCTAAGAGAATACAATTTAAGCTCAATTAATATGCCTCTTAATTAGGCGGATATGAAATTGAAAAACTAACTCACACAAACACTATATGAATGCAAATGTGTATGTTCATGATGTGTGTGTGTGATAACTTCAATCAAGTTAAAATGAAGGCTCAATTAATGTATGCTTAATGCATTTTAAAGTTTAAAGCTCACAAAGATTTGATTGAAGTGAAATGCAAATCACATGTATAAATACTAACTTGTTGATGATATAAAAATCAAAGGTTCACAAGTTGTATGAAACTATTTAAGACTAAACATGTGATGCATGTGCTATGTTGTTTTCAAAAACAAAGGTTTAACTAAAGTTTTAAATGAATGAAAACAACAATTTGATTCAACCAAGTAAATGAAACATGTTACAAAAGAAATCAAAAGTTTTGACAAAACATGTTTTCTAAAGTTTTAAAACAAACTTGGTTTGAAATCAAGGGTGAAGAATCCAATCCAACTTAAATCAAAGATTAAGAGAAGTGATGGATTCAACACATCATAGTTAACATGCTAAAATTAACTTACCAATAATTTAAACAAAGCATGAATTCAACACATCATAGAGATTTAACTTCATTAATCCAAGCTTTAGCTTTCCATTAGACCCCTTGATCTCTCTTAGTTCATCCCCTTTCTTTTCTCTCCAAACACCTCAAAGAAGACTCAAAAGTTCCACTTTGATCCCCACTTTTACAAAGGAATGAAACTCATTTTATAGCCAAAAAGTCACTTCTGGCGTGTCCCCGGTCGACCTGGTACAAGGGGCGGTCGACCCGGGCTCAACGGTCATAAATCTGACCGTTTGAAAAGAGGCCCAACGGCTCTTTCCCGGTCGACCGCGCAGTGTGGCCGGTCGACCGGGTCCCTTGGGCCGGTCGACCGGCCACACTGCGCGGTCGACCCGAGCCTGGGACCAAAATTCCCAAATTTGCATATTTTATGCATATTTCAAAGTTTTTCCTGAGGGAACTTTTTGGGCCATTAAATCAAGCTTGGAAACATGTTTTAAAACAAACTAAGTGGTTTAAAAACATGAAACACAAAAACCTAAAAAGATTCAAAAACTTTAAAACCAAAGGTTTGCTTGATTTCTAAAACTTCTTTTCAAAAAACAAATGCATCCAAGATTAAAAACAAATCATGCATAAAACATATGATTTACAAGATTTAAAACAATGCATGAGTAAATCAAGATTTCAAGTTTTCTAAAACAATGCAAATGTGTGCAAATCAAATGATGCTTGAATGATAATGCATCCATCAAATTGCAAATACAAAATCCCTAACAGTATTAACTTAGCATGAGGTCTTTTAAAACCGTGCGGCCCCGGAAACTGTAAGAACTCCGAAGTTAAGCGTGCTCGGGCGGGAGCAGTACTAGGATGGGTGACCTCCTGGTAAGTCCTCGCGCGTGCACGTGGGCCAAAGCGGACAATTTCATGCTGAGTTGGGCGGGGCTGTGACAGTTGGTATCAGAGCCGAGGACGGCTCTATTTCCAGCGGGGGAGAATGTGAGAGCTTGGTCCGGGCGGCACCCTTATCCACGGGGCGTAGCATGTCAACCACGGGCTTCAAGCGGTGAGTCTCCGTTAGCCCACATTGGAAATATCTATGTCCTGACCCTGGACTTATAAGTCAAATCCCGTATTAACTTAGCATGAGGCATTTTAAAACCGTGCGGCCCCGGAAACCGTAAGAACTCCGAAGTTAAGCGTGCTCGGGCGGGAGCAGTACTAGGATGGGTGACCTCCTGGGAAGTCCTCGCGCGTGCACGTGGGGCAAAGCGGACAATTTCATGCTGAGTTGGGCGGGGCTATAACAACCTCGGTCCTGGATTGCACCACCTCGGTTCGGATTGTACCACCTCGGTTCGGCCTACACCCCGTCGGTTCTGGACTGCACCACCTCAGTTCCGGATTGCACCACCTCGGCTAACCGACATGTGACCACCCATTCAGGAAAAAAATGAGATTTTTCAGGGTATCGAGGAGAATGAAAAACTAGGATATGTTTAAGGGCTTCTAGCTTGATATTGTGCACTTGAAAACTTGAAATGTTGTTTAGCTTCGGGGGCACCAATTCCTTTAATTTCAACATTTGGGTTTCAATTGCACAAGGGTTAACGAAAGGTCTTAGCATATGCTTGATGGACTTTGTTTTCAAACTTCAGTTTTGATACAGTAAATACCATCGTGTACTCGTTTGAATTTCAAGAATAAGCTCAGTTGAAGATTTGTTTTTAGTATAAAAAGGGGATCACTTCTAGTTCGTGTGTATAAAATTATGCCTTTTGCTAGCCATGCCTTGTCTTGTTTTGATAAGTGACTTTCCCCCCTTTTATTTCGACTTGTTTAGAATGTGTTTCGCGTGTTTTGTGCATTCATGAATTGAAGTGAACACCACTGAACTTGGACTGCCCCTTCAGTTTGACCTACTGTCCGGGAGTCCTTAAACATGTGGGCTATCTACAGATTAGTCGTGTATTTTATTACACATTATGCGTGTCTGGTTCCGAGGCCGGAATCCCCGTATATGTGGAAATCGTGTCTTATTTATATTATGTATATCGTGTTCATCGTGCGTGCTTGCTCTTTTGATTATATATGATAGAGAAAGGATGGGCTCTTGTGAATTTACTATTCATGATATATATTAAGTATTCATGCTAGTTTGCTCTTATCTTTGAAATGCACCTCAGCCAAGTAATTGTTTCAAATTCAACAAATTGTTTTGGTATGTTTTATTTAAACATTTATGATTCCATGCTCATACCTAAATTGATTACCTGCCAAACCGTAGTGTTTGATGCTTGTTATTTTGGTGCCCAGGTGCCAGTGCCGGTGACGTTGCCTTTGAGGAGGAGCGCCAGGAGGAGGCTAGCTCGTGAGTGGCAGCCCGACGACGTCATCTAGACATCAGGTGGGGTCTTGAGTTTCGTGTCACCATGTTTTGGGTTCTTCTATATTTTTGGAATTGTATTGGCCGTTGTTGGCCTCTTATTGGGTTGTAACAAACTTAATTTACTTTTACTACTTGAAATTTAAACTATGATGGGAATGCTATGTTATAATTCCTCTTTCTGATATCTTAGTCTTGATGCTATTTTACTCATACACTTGAATAATTTTATTCATGCCGTGTCGAGAGGTGATTTGCTACACGCTTCCGCAAATTTGATTGTGAGAGTTATTCTCCTGTGTCTCGGGATCCTCACCGCGTGAATCTATGGGAAATTTCAAATTAATATCATTAAGCAGCGTCGCGGGCCCGGGTCTCGGTCTGGGGTCGCGACATGGCACTTGAAGTCCTAACCTATAATATTGGGAACTTTACGGTTGATACTGATAGACGGACCGTATAATGAGATAATACTAATTAAGCGTATAGAGATGCAGAGTTTATAAGGGTATGCATTATTAACTGTTGGGAATCACAAGGATGGATTCGCTATACCTGAACTCTGTGCCTCGTACCCTTGACTATTATCATCTCATATTAAGGATAATAAGGCGATCTAGTTCGGAGTACCCCCACTTAGTGATCTGTAGGATTTGTGGATGTACGAGTGGTCTGCCACGGGAAATGATGCCAGCATGGACATTGAATGATGAAAGATTGAGATGTGGTTGAGTACAGTAGGTACCGATGGGTGATCGGGTACCGACACCGTTGACATTCGGACTGGGTACATGTTGAAGGATATTGATGTTGATCTAGCACATAAGACCAATGACTGGGACTTATACTTGTCTATGGATGAGTGTTGAGGTAGATCTAGCACGTAAGACCAATGGCTGAGACTTGGCTATGGCTATGGACATTGATGGACTCTTGTACGCTCTTATTCGATGTGACAGCAGTGATTGGTGGCTATGACCCCTATGGTTGATGTCCATCGACAGTTGTTGGGACGACAACGATGGGATGACTTTGACCTCCCACGGCCCTTATACTTCAACTGTGGTTGTACCTTTGTGCTCTTATGGATGTATATTGGATGTATCTTTATTATATATTGTAGATGTCGTTGTTTATTTCCTTTAACTGTCGACATTGTTATGGTTGGATCTGGATGCGATGGTTACGGATATGGTAAGGTTACTCCCGCAGGTTACTTCTGTTATCGGTGACTCTGATGTGCTGGTATGATTTATATGATGTCTCAATGATGATGCCTTTATCTTATCTACCTAATATGTTGTATCAAACATCTATTATATAAATATCTCGATTATCGTTCCAGCACTACACTCCACACCGTTTTCTGTTGCACTCTGATGTTCTATATTATTATCAATATACTCATCACGTAGGTACAGCTAGGATCATGCATGGTCTTCTTCCCTATCTATTAATAAAATGTATTGCCATCTAAACATGCCTATTTGCCTGGCTCATCAAGCTTGACCCAATCCTTGGTGTTTTCAAGTATCTTTTCTTCCACTTTCTTTGATTGGTGGTTTGCTTGGAGGTTGATCCATTGCCGCAGGGTTTAGAGATTGATGTAGTTGGTGCATCGAGAGGCGTCTATCACTTAGATCTCTATTCTTTCCTTTTCTTGTAGCTGGCCGTGTTGGCCTAGGATTGAATAGTTAGTTTTATTACGGAAAGTGCCTTGTAATCCCTTAAAGTGAAATAAAATTTTAGGGCTTTGTCCATTTACTTGCTCATATGAGATTCACACTTGATTATATTATTGGATTTTCCGCATCTCTTGGGTACTTTCCCGTAGCGTCCTGTGATTTGAGCCGCCCGAATCTTGGGGAGTTACATGACCCCTCTTACGTGAGCAAACATTCACGAGACTTGTCTTCACATCTTTCTTTAATGTTCAAATGATGGAATAAAAGAAGTTTTGAAACCATAGCCTTCATTTTATATTCCCACTTTTTTTGGGCGAAATAGGAGATTGGCGCCGTATGTGGGAACATTACACAATATTAGTAATGCTTCGTTGATCGAAACACTTGGGAAGAGTGTGAAGAGTGTTCCTCAGTTGCTGCTATGTTAAGCAAAAAAAAAAAAAAAGAAAAAAAGAAAAGGGGGGGGATCAGAGAAAAAAAAAAGCTACCAAAGACGAAATGGAGAAGATGCACAACGCCCAGCAGCCAATGCAGAAAGGATACGACGGCCATAGAAGTCGGTGTCAACTAGTCACTCTTGCTCCACTACGCGCATTCGTCAGGAGGCCAATACAGACAAGACATGACAACCATAAAACTATGGAGTCAACCGTCTATCCACACCCTACCGCGCATCTAGCGGCCGTGGTAATGAACGGCTCGTTATGATCGGCCAATGCCTTCAAGGTTATTACATTCCAAAGAGGCCACAACGACTAACTAAGTCTCACGGCCTGTGGATTGTACATTTAAGACATCAAACACTATATGGCCACGAGGTGCAAAACTCACCTGGCTAGCCTCGAGTACTTGACACTCAATGGCTAATGCCAGTAACCTTCATCAGCCAACACCAGCAGCCTTCACCGGCCAGTCCACAAAAAAAAGGTTGCCGCTGGACTTTTTATACATTTTTTCTTTTCTTTGATGTTCTGTCATGAAATTCTAGGCTTTTTTGCTGATCGAATGCTCATTGTACAGAACCCAGGACTCTCCTAAACATTACTAAATGAAGAATTGAAAAATGATGACATAAATTAAATATGTCGCAAATAATATGGCCAATAAGACTATTGCTTGTGAAGTTATCTCAATTTATAAGTCCATAACGTTCAATCTTTAAAGTAAGTTTACCTTGGTCGGTAGCGAACATTTACTGCCCTGTTTAAGGCCTACGAAACTTGACAAGATCCTAGTTAATCAATTCATTGGTGTATGTCGGTCAAAAGCCAAATACATCACCATGAATATGATTGGATCACATATCATTTTCTCACCCTTTTTTGGGGGAAATGTTTATTGTACGGAAGTGCTGCCCGTTTTTCGATAGCACGTGTACAAAAACATAAGAAAAGAAAATGAAATAGATTGATATGGGATTAAGCAAGTGAATATGCTCTCCTATCATTCATTCATTACTGGTTTTCTTTACTTATATTGCAGATCAATCATGAATTCTCTTATCATTACTTTTGATGAGACCAAGGAATTCTTGTATAATGTTTCAAACCAAGAAAGCAAGGCTTCTAGGGGTCAGAAAAGAACCCATGCTAAAAAAGAATTCCCAGATCGAGTATCTATCTTCCAACGTATGACTCCAGTTGCTCCTATCATCAGAGCTTCTCCTAAAAGGAGCACACCATGCAAGCCATGGGTGTCAAAATAGGTTCAGAATCCTTTTGGTGTTTGTTAGACCCCGACCCATATCAGCCTGATTAGTGTGTACTTAGTGAGTGCTCAGTCTTAAGAGGGTTTAGTGACCGTTGGGTTAGAATATAATTGGATTTAGTTCTTGAAATAGCCTTGGGAATTTTGAGAGCAATTAGTGTGCGTCAGACAGGCTCAAGGATACCCTGAGTGCACGTGCAAGCATAGGAGGATGATTCTATTTTTTTTTATTTAATTGTGGTTTTGATTTCACTTGAATGGTTTTATTATCCTCTACAACTTTCGTTTTCAGCCTGTTTGTGTTGAAGCCCAAAAACCCAAGTTTTGGCCCAAAAGGGGTAAAAATTGACTTTTCACACTCAAATTTGGACACGAATTTCAAAATCTCAAAACCATGTCAAATTTATACTTTCGAAAACTAGATTTTTCGAGGATCATTTTATCCTCCTTTGTCGATTTCATTCGGGGCCCCCAAGGTCATGTTTTTGTCTGCGCAAGAGTTAGACCTGTTGGGCCCCACCTTCAAGTCACTTAAACCACTCCTCTCCCTCACTCACTCACGTTTCAGAACCCATTCTTGCAACTATTCATCTAAAAAACCATAGCTGTGAGGAGAGCTTGGTTTTCTTCACTTCCCCACCTTGCATGCCATCGCTAGAGGAACTGGATTGGATTTTGGAGACCAGCTTCTTCTTCCTCTCATCTAAAGCTTTCCATTTCTGCAATTTGCTTGGAGTTTTCAGCTGGAAAACCCCTTCATCTCCTTCATTTATTCTTGTTTGGACACCTCTAGGTAAGAGCTTCATTTCCTTGACTTTAATGGAGTTCTTTTAGCTCATAAGGAGCTTGCTTCTCTAGCATGCAACACCCATTTCGAAATGGGTTTCTTGTTTTTAAGTTTTGTTGAGTTTTTGAATGGTTTTCATAGGGTTTTGTAGTGTTTGGGCTCAGCTCTTGAGTAGGATTGCTTGAGGAAGATTTTTGTGGCATTTTGGGCAAAGGCAAGTAACCAATCTAGGAAGGTTGTGTGAATGTTTGAAATGCATTCCTACTTTAAAAATGCATTGTAGGTGTGTTTAAGTTCCAATTTATGTTACTGTAGACTCTTCTTACTTGTTTTTTATTTCTTTATATGCATTGATGTTGATTACACTTCACGCTTTTGAAATTCTGTCTTGAATTCCAAACCTATGCTTTGTTTTAGAATGTTGGGGTTTGTTTTGATGAAGAATTGGAGTTTGAATGGCCTAGATTGAGATGTGACTGTTAGAAATGTTTGGATTGAACCCTTGGAGAGCATGGAGGCTCAAGGATGTGCAGGCTGGTTCAACAATGAAAAGAAGGGAAGGAAAGATTCAGAAAATTTGCACAAGAGAGAGCATTTCAGCACTCAGTGGACACAGGCAGAAGCCTATCCACTCGAGCGACCACAGGGTCCGCTTGAGCAAACAGGCCACTCCCTGGAGCGTGACAGGCCAGAGACCTGTCTGCTCGAGCGACCCTTGGGGCTCGAGTGGACAAGCCTCTGTGTCAGGTCCGCTTGAGTGAACGGTTGACCGCTGGAGCAAACCTGAGCAGAATTCCAGGAATGAGTTTATGGTTTCGTTCATGGATTTTTAGGGATTGAAAAACTAGACTATGCCGAGGGTTTTAAGTGGACATTGTGCAAATGGAAATCCGAAATGTATTCTAACTTCAGGGACACCTATTCATTTTATTTTCCGACATTTGGGTTTCAATTATACAAAGGTCAATGAATGGTCGTAGCATATGCTTGATAGACTTCGTGTTTGAATTTTAGTTTTGATAAGATAAATATCATCACGTATTCGTTTTGAATTTAAAGTATAAGCTCATTTGAAGATTTGTTTCAGGAATAAAAAGGGGATCACTTCTTAAGCTTGTATGCATATAATTTATGCCTTTTCGCTAGCCGTGTCTTGTCTCATTTTAACAAGTGATCTTCCCGTTAATTTTGATTTGTTTAGAACGTGTACCGCGTGTTTTGTGCATTCATGAATCAAAGTGAACACCACTGAGCTTGGACTGCCCCTTCAGTCTGATCCACTGTCCGAGGGTCCTTAAACATGTGGACTATCTGCAGATTGGTCGTGTATTATATTACACATTGTGCATGCTTTGGTTTTGCAGCCGGCCTCCCCGTCTGCCTTGTGTGGTGTGGGAATCGTGTTTTTGTGTGTCGTGCTTGTCGTGCGTGCTTACTCTTGTCATCATGTATGATAGAGAAAGGATGGGCTCAATGTGGATAAACTACTTCATGATATTATATGTACTCATGCTAATTTTATTTTGTACCTTCGAAATGTATCTCAATCATGTATTTGTTTTAAATTCAGTAAATTGTTTTAATTTTGTTTCTTCAAACATATATTGTTCTATGCTCATGCCTAAATTGATTAACTGCCAAACCATCGTGTTTGATGCTTGTTATTTTGGTGCCCAGGTGCAGGCGACGTTGCCTATGAGGAGGAGCTTCAGGAGGAGGTTGTTGAGCCACCCCCAGCTCGAGAGTGGCAGCCCGACGATGTCAATTAGACGTCGGGCAGGATCATGAGATCCATTACTTTTTGTTGGGTGTCTTGTTTTAAACTTGTGGAATGTATTGGCTTTTGTTGGCCTCTTATTGGGATGTAACAAAACTTAACTTTTTTTGGGCTAACTTTGAAACTTGAATCATGATGGGAATGCTATGTTATATTTCCTCCTAATATCTTGATCTTGATGTTATTACTCTTGCACTTGGAAATATTATTCATGCTTTGTCTTGATGTGATTTGCTACATGCTTCCGCCAACTTGATTGTGTGAGTTAGTCCCCCGTGTCTCGGGATCCTCATCGCGGGAACCTATGGGAAATCCAAAATTAACCGCTTCGTGGGCTCGAGCCTCGGTCTGGGGTCGCGAAAGTGTTCATCTCAAAGAACATCAGAATTCGGAAAAGGCTACTCCAGCTCACCCTCGCATCACTAAAGGGACAAAAGGTTCTGTCACGACCTCGGACCGGGTTACCGACCTAATCCGGGATCAGGTTGCATTAGTGAAGATGAAATACCAATGCATATTTTTATTTGGCTAATACATACACGGATTTAGGAAGAACGTTTCATCCATGCACGTGATTTCCCACAGGGTTATGTGGTGAGGATTTCACATACAAGTCAATTTCATTCGGGATGTGGAAGCGTATAGCAAATCAAGTAGATAAATCCATTCAATAAAACAAGACCGATTTCACAAGTGTATACAACATGATGTCAGAGTGAGCAATGATCATTATAGCATTTTCCAAAAGTATAGTTAAATGTTTATACAAAAGATCAGTTAATTACTCATTCCCAAAAATAAAGGCCAACAAAGGCCTGTACAACTAAAAGAATGTGTTATCCACAATCCCCAAAAAGTATTAATCCCAAAATGTGTCGTATCTCAAGGCTTGACCGAATGCCTACATGACATCGTTAGCCTGCCATTCTCCTACTCGATGTGGCTCTCCGGCCGCCTCCTCAAGCTCCTCCTTAGGATAACCGGCATTTGGACCTGAGTACCAAAGAATAGGTCAGACATGGCGGTCTAGCAGTTGGGTGAAAAGATATAGTAACTTAACAATATTTAAATGTATCTTGGAAAACATTGAAACCTGTTTGAACAGTAAATTTCATGAAATAGGGTGCATCATTTATTAGAAATCACATGTACAATATGAAAACATGTAAAGGTACCAAGAACAGGGTACTAGCAAGATAGCAACAACACAAAGCTAAATCCTCTATCACCGTAGTGATGAGAGCACATCGGGGCGTTGATCTCTGTAAGACCCCGACCCGAGTGATCCCGATTAGTGCTTAGTTAGTTGCGTTTTAGTCTTGATTTGTCTTGTGGTTTTGGTTTAGTGGTCTAGAATAGCATTTGGAATAGCTTTGGGGATTTTGAGTGCTTTGGTATTAGTGGGGCCCTTTGGGGGTTCCCTTGTTTATGGCTTTTTGTGTTCTTGAGATTTTATATTGGTTTTCGTGATTTGTATTTCATCCCGATTTACTTGTTTTATTATTGCCTTCAACTTTCATGTTGATCCCGTTCCCGTTCGAAACCCCGAAACATGACTTTTCCAGCTCCAAGGGCAAAACAGTACTTTTACTCTAAATCTGTACCAAATTAGTGTTAATCCCGAAACCCGCGAAACATAAACTTTTTAGAAACTAGATATTTCGACGATCATTTCTTCCTTCTTCGTCGATTTCATCCGGAGACCCGAAAATCACTATTTCAGCCCAACTAGGTTACTTGATGGTGGAGCCCACTTGTATGGCTTATAAAAGAGAACCCTCCTCCTTCATTTCCTCTTTTTCCAGCAACTCTAACTGAACCTAGGGTTTATTTGCACCTTCTCTTCCTCTTCTTGCTTCTCCATCATCAAGCACCTCCCAAGCTTGCACCATCATCTCAAAAGATTTCCTAATCTTCTTCTCCATTGCAAGGGCTCTCCATAGACACCATTTTGAAGGAAATCCCACCACTCCAAGACTCTCTTCTAGCTTGCATTGCTTCTTTGGAACACCATTTGGTAAGCTCTCTTCCTAATCTCCTAGATTAGCATTCTTCTAGCCTTAGAGAAGCTACATTTTCTATATTGGAAGCTCTCTCTTCTTCTTCATTGTTTTGACCCATTTTAGGGTTTGTTTTAGGGGTTTTTGGTAGAGCTTGTTTCCTTGACTTGCAAGAGTGCTAGGAGCTATTTTTCAGTGATTTGGGACTTGAGGCAAGTGAATGTTTTGACATTTTTACTTTTGAAAGAGTTTTGGTTGAAATGCACTTATGGTTTTACCTAAGGTTTTGATGCATTAATGACTTGTTTAGGTTGGAAATAAATGATCATATTCATGCTTGAAAGCTTGTTTTAATCACATATGATATTGCTAATCAGGTTTGGAAACAATGTAGAAAAGTTTGGAAAAAGGGAATGAACCCCTACACTGCTGTAACAGAACCTGGGTTCTGTTACGCAGTGTACGCGGTCGACCGGCCAATGGCGCGGTCGACCGGCGACACTGGGACAGACCCCCCTGCAGAGCAGCCTGCTGAACTGCGGGAGTCTCAGTTCTGCAGTGCACGCGGTCAACCGGCCTAGGGCGCGGTCGACCGGCGACATAGAGGTCAGGCTCTCTGGAGCCTGACCAAAACACTGTGCACAATTGTAAGTTACAACTCCCGGTCGACCTGGCCCATGGCCGGTCGACCGAGCCACTGTGTACGCGGTCGACCGGCCATGGGCCAGGTCGACTGGCCCAATTGGAACCCTGCAGAAAACTGTCTTTTTCCCTATGATTAAATGGACTTTAGATGGAACTTAGGGACCCTTTTGTGGGCCCATTGGACTTCTTTTGAGGATGGTTGAACCGTCATCTCCTCACGGTTAATCCGGTCGTATCGGTGCTTAACCTAGTTCAATCTTGAACGGAACGGAACGACGGGATATCCTTTCTTTTATCTAAACGCGAAATTGGGCTGTTTGGGTATCGCGAATCCGTTTTCCCTTCGACGAATGAGTAGGTTGTAAGGTACTACTAGATTAACATTGTGCTTAGGATCCATCCCTCTTAGGTTTTTGTTTAATTAAAATACGATTAGGGTTTGAATCCCTAAGGTGCATAAAGAGCCCGGAATGTCTCTAAACTCAAGGAGTACCAAGTGATCATCACAATAGACATACGGGGTCTTTATTCACTTGATTTATATCGAATCCCGATACTTGTCCCGAATTTCAAGAAATGTGATTTATCACTCCCGAAAACATTGGATTTGAAACTAGAGCTTTTGCTAGCCCCGACATGCACTTCCAGTTTGAAATGAATTAGTGCTTTTAAGCACCCCGTCCGCCCGTTTATTAAAGTGCATTAAATATGATTTGTACATGACTTGTTTTACATGATTTGACCTATGAGTCGGCACCACTAAGCTTGGCTTTCCTTGCCGGTTTGATCGACCGACTTGGAGACCCCTTCCCGTCCTGCCAGCTGCAGTCTTGGATCCCGCTACCCGGTTATTACCGTGGTCTTGTCCCGATACCCGGTTCGCTACCGTGGTCCCGTCCCGTATTGTATTATATATGTATATGTTACTTATGTTGCATCTCCTCACTTCGGTGACTGAGACAACATCCTGATATACTCTTGTCACTTCGGTGATAGAGGATTTAGCTATGTGTGGTTGCCATCTTGTCTGTTTTCCCGTTTCCTTGGTTACCTTACATGTTTTTTCTTGCATATGTATTTGGATAAATGTTTATCTTGTTTTATGAAACTAATGCTTTGACAGGTTTAAATGATTTTCAAGGTATTTTCTATATTGCTATGTCTTTTCATTCGTTTGCCAAACCGTCGTGTTTGACACTTGACTTTGGTACTCAGGTCCCGTTGTTGGTCTCCTCGAGGAGGAGCTCGAGGTTG
The DNA here is from genome assembly GCA_003546025.1 of Camphora micrantha. NCBI lineage: Eukaryota > Viridiplantae > Streptophyta > Magnoliopsida > Laurales > Lauraceae > Camphora > Camphora micrantha. The sequence goes on along the minus strand of QPKB01000003.1, from coordinate 44,619,176 downwards.
CGGTTGGCGAACCGCAACGACTAGTTGAGTGGCACGCCGATGATGTCATCTAGACATTCGGGTGCTTGAGTTGCGTAACACCTTTTGGGTTGTAACTAACCATTCTTTTGGGAAACTTGATACTGTATTCATTGGCCTTTGTTGGCCTCTATTTTTGGGAACAATGTAATTAAACTACCTTGTTGTAAACCTTAACTTTATTTTGGGGTTATAGCTTTAATGATCATTGCTGATTTTGATACTAGTATGAAACATGCTTTAAATCTTATAACTTGGATATGAATGTATGAAATATAGATTGCTACACGCTTCCGCACATAAAAGAAATATTCATGTCGATGTGTTATCCTCACCGCGGACACCTGTGGGAAATCGCGTGTATGAGTGGCATCCTTCTTGATGGACTCGTATACGTTTTGTTGGTTTGGTTTCAATAAATTGGAACAATCATACATCATACATCATATCATTAATCTCATTAGTGTCCCGATCCCGGATCAGGCCCGCCTTGTCTGAGGGACCCGGTCCGGGGTCGCGACAATCTCTGACACACGAGTTGATGAGAATCAACGAAAATAGATATTTACATATAACTATACGGGATGGGACTACGGTAGCGAACCGGGTATCAGTACGGGGCGGGATCCAAGCTGTAATGACCCTGACCTGGATTCACCTTTGGGCCCAACCTTAGACCCACTAAAGACCCATGACTAGGGTGTTTTTCAATTTATTTCATGGTAATTATTTTAATAGAAATTTATTTATCATTATGATTATTACATGTATTTAATCCAATGTCTTCATGCATTTAATTATGACTTCATGCATTTTATTTAATTGTCCATGCACTTCATTTTCTTCATTTTCATCAATTATTAATCATTTTATGTTGCTAATTAAAGTGTCATTTTAATTAGATTTGAGTTTTATAATTAATGCTTAAATCTAATTTAGCGGACCCTCACACATTATTAAAACAATAATAATAATACTAACAATTAATGTTAATTTTGAAAAGTTCTTGGAGATGGTGTCTGTTTAGGGCCCCACTTTGACTTGTGCCAAGTGGAGGGTGATGTGGCACTTTGTTTCCATCCTCTTTACTTTCCATTTTTGTCGCGACCCCGGACCGGGCCCCCGAAGGACTGATCCGGGATCGGGACCATTAGTGTTTAGTGTGTCATGAACCAACCACACATATGTTTTTATTTTTAATTTCTCCCAAGATCCGCGTGTGTGAGGATCCACAATCACATCACTCTCTGAACATTTCTGCGGAAGCTTTCGTGGCAATGCGACCCGGAGTCCGTGGACATCATCGGATTCCGCGTCGCATAGGGCCCTTTAGCATAAAGCTATCATTTTATAAATCATATCAGACTGGAATACACCCACATATAAATTACAGAGCTGACGGTAACAGGATATTACATTTCCATACATATTCAAGTTACAATTATCAATGTGTATTAATTACAATCCCAAGAAGGGCTAATAAAAGCCGGACAATACAACTAATATCCACTACCCATTTGTGACGTAACTCCGATGTCAAGCACAATGTCTACAGGACATAGCCGACAAGACAACCTGCAACTCGTGGCTCCACAGCCAACCAAACTCTCAGCTCGGGGCGGGAATCTGAACCTGAGTACCAACATAGTGGGTCAAACACGACGGTTTGGCAAGAGAATGAAAAGATACCACAATATACAATAGATGAAATACCTTGAAAAGCATAGAAATCTGTTTAAACAAGAACTCTAATAAAACCGATAAATCATTTGCTGTAAAACAAGTAAACGAGATAAGACATATGAGGTAACCAAGGAATCGGGAATAACAAGGTGGCAACCACAAGAAGCTAAGTCCTCTATCACTAAAGCGATAGAGCAATAACTAGGCCCTGATCTCAGTCACTCGAGGTGAGGAGAAACAGGGGATCTCATATAGATACATATACATATACAATACTATGCATGACCACGGTAGCGAGCCGGGCATCGGGGACCACAGTAGCAATCTGCGGCATCGGGACAAGACCACGGTAATGACCGGGTAGCGGGATCCAAACTGCAGCTGGCGGGACAAGAGGGGGATCTCCAAGTCGGTTGATCAGACCAACAGGGTTATCCAAGCCTAGTGGTGCCGACTCATAGGTCAAATACAATCGAGACAATGCAAGCAAATCAAGTACGAATACATAATCAAACGGGCAAGACGGGGGTGCTCAAGAGCACACTGACATATCATGTGGTGCAATGCACTTCAGGTCAAGTAACTGTTTCAAGTGTACAATAATACTTTCGGGAAAACCATTCATATAAAGCAAGGCTTGGAAATAGAGAAATATTATGAACTATGCTAAATCAGGAAAGACAATGATTTTAAGATCTATGTGAGTGAATAGGGGTCCCGTATGTCGATCATAGATATGAATTGGTACTCCTTGAGTTTGAAGACATTCCGGGCTCCTTATGCACTTTTACGCTTTTCAAAACTTAAAATGAGCTTATGGTTATAACTAGATGTTATGATAAGGAAATCAAGACTATAAATGGTCCATCCTAAGTATGATGTTAATTCGGAGACATCGAGTAACCTACTCAGTCATCGAAAGGAATAGAATTCGCGATAACCAAGGAAAAAGTCTTGTATTTATATATAAAGGAGATATCGCGTCATTCCGTCCCGTTCAAGATTGAAATGAAGTGAACATCGATGTCACCCAACCAACCGTGAGGAGCATCGGCTCAAGACGTCCTCACGCATGGTCAAATGAGTCCAAAGAGGGTAGCCAAGGTCCCACCTAAAACCAAGAAAAGAAAGAAAAATATAAAAAAAAATCTCAAAACCCACTGGACTCAATCTGAGTCCTCCGATCGATCGGACCGAAGGTCCGATCGATTGGCTAAAATTTTCTGAACAGGGTCCGATCGATCGGCTAAAATTTCTACACAGGGCCCGATCGATCGGCCCAAAACCCCTTACAGCTAAAGACAGTCCGATCGATCGGTCTGCACGTCCGATCGATCGGACCTGGGCGTACAGCAGTTCCGGGAACCTGATTTCTTTTTCTCCCTTTTTCCTTTCCTTCCAACACATGATTAACCAAGGAAAACTATGAACAAGATGACTTAATTACATGCTTCCAAGACATTAAATGAGGCTATCAAGAGGTATAAAGATCATTTATTGCAACCATGGAAGATCAATAAAGGAAATCAATGAAAGCATAAAAATCCATAAATGCTACCAAACCATTTGAAACTTAAAAACATCCAACATTCACTTGCCTCAAGTCTTCAATTAGTGATATTAAGCTCTAACAAGTCTTCCAAGAAAAGGTCCAAGCTACAAGGCAAAATCCCCAAATAAAACCCTAAAATGGGTCAAACAATGAAGAAGAAGAGAGAGCTCCTAATAATGAAAATGGAGCTTCTCAAGGACCAAAGGAACATGAATCTAAAAGCTTAAGAAGAGATCTTACCAAATGGTGTTCCAAATGAACAAGACAAGCTAGAAGATGATCTTTTGGAGGTGGGATTTCTTCAAAAATGGTTCCAATAGGATGCCTTCAAGGTGAGGAAGAGAATGGTGATCTCTATCTTGATGTTGGTGCAAGACTTGGTTGTATTTGATGATGGCAAAGCAAGAAGAAGAAGAAGAGGAACCAAGCAAAACCCTAGGCTCAGTTATGTGCTGGAAGATGGAGAAGGAAGAAGAGAAATGGGTTCTCTTATAACCAATGAGAGTGGGCTCCACCACTTAAGAACCTAAAAAGGCTGAAATAGCGGTTTTCGGGACTTCGGATGAAATCGACGAAGAAGGAAGAAATGATCGTCGAAATATCTAGTTTCCAAAAAGTATATGTTTCACGGGTTTCGGGAATAACAATAATCCGGTACAGATTTGGTGTGAAAAGACTGTTTTGCCCTCAAAGCTAGAAAAGTCAAGTTTCGGGGTTCGGGACGGGAACGGGATCAACATGAAAGTTGAAGCTATCAGCAAAACAAGTAAATCGGGATGAAATACAAATCAAGAACAAATCGACTAAATCGGGAAAAATACAAATCAAGAACAAACAAGTAAATCGGGATAGAATACAAATCAAGAAAACCAAGATAAAATCCCAAGTACACGTCAAGTCATAAACAAGGGACCCCCAAAGGGCCCCATTAATACCCAAGGCACTCCAAATATCCCAAAGCTATAACAAAGCTATTTTAATCCCAAATCAACCAAAAAACCACAAAACACACTTAGAGCTAAACACAGCTCAAAGACACTAATCTGGGCCTCTCGGGTCGGGGTCTCACAATTTTATTTCAAATTTCAAACTTAATTGTAAACCTATTAATTAATTGTTAATCATTAATCTAATTGAGGAATTAGGGCACTAAATTATCCCTAATTGGTTTGACCTAACTATGATTGAGAGAATGTAGATTTCTCTCCAAATTGGACACCCCTTGATTAGTTCAAATGGAGATGATTGGGGATCTATGGAGACTAATATAGGGATGGGATCTTTAGAGAATTTAAATGAAGGGGGTATGATAGTCTACATATCTAACCAAGGGAATGTAATTAGATTTAGTTCTATAAAGGGAGGGAGTGGTTAGACTGTTTTTTAGTTAGGAATATCCTCCATCGTGTGTGTGTTTTAGAATTAGAGAGAGAGAGAAAAGAGAGGAAGTTGGACGTATGGCTTAAGGGAAGAAAGGAAAAGGAAGAAAGAGAGAGAGAAGAGAGAAGGAAGAAGCTTGGCTTGGAGGTGGACTTCTTTGAGGTAGGTTTTCTTTTTATTTTCTTACATATTTTATTATTTAATTTATTTCACCATTTTCTTCTCTAATACCTTCCCTTCCATATTTATTGATTGCCATTAATGGTGTTTTAGCACCATGATGAAGCAACCCGTGTCATTTTCTTTATTGAGATTGGCCAAAGGAAGAGGGGATCCAAGTTCATGGTTTTGATTATTGATTAGGCTTGGGTCATCACCAATGTTTGGATAGGAAAATGGTGAAATCTTAATTTATGGTTCAGATGTATTTTAGGGACTAGATTTTTAAAGATTAGATTTATTTTGTGCTTTTTTTAATAAATCATTAGAGTTAGATTTATTGGTTCTAATGATCATAGAGTTTAATAATTATCGTATTTTATCTTTTTCTAAAATCTATTTTTTTGTAAAAGAAATTGTTATGCTTTCAGCCATTGTATTATAATCTAGTTTATTTTAAAGATCCATATCATGAGAATGAAAGGGATTAAAAAAAGGGATTTTGGATAAGCTAAATATTCATGATAAAGGAAAAATATTTTTTTTGAACCCTTGGATTTGACAAATCAACGGTCAGATCGGACCCAAAAATTCTGGGGAAATTCTCATCGATATGTGCAAAGTTTTTAATAGTTTGGATCTTTTAAATAGCTAGAAATCAAGGGTTTTAATTAAACTTTTAGTTTCTATTATAATCAAGATTTTAGGTGTTGGAATATTAAGACCCTTTTTGGGTTAACCAGTTTGACTCTATATGACCCAATGGTGCACCGATTGTAGATCTTGAGTTGGATATTAATTTTGGTATAAATATATTTAAATTCGAGCAACCATAAGGTTCTGTTTTAATGGTTGTTTTAATGGTTCTAAGGTTCTGGAATGGTGGATTTAAATCTAAATTAGTTTTGGCTTAATGGGCTAAGCCCAAAACATAACCCTAGCGCACCAATTGATCGAATATGGACAAATTGTAATGTTATTATTTTCTGTTATTTATATGTTAAATTTAATTAAAGGACCAAATTAAATTATTAATAGTTGTTTAAATGAATTAAGAAGTGTGGCCACACCCTTGGCCAAGTTTGAAGCCATTTTGGCTAGACTAGTTGACTAGTCTAGTTGGTTATGATAGGTCTTTGGGTTATGGTGGTTAAAATGAGTTTTTATGAATTAAATGGGGCCATAACCAGTAGTTATATATTTTAATTAAGTCGCTAGTCAGTAGGTTAAATCCTTTTATTAGCGGAGATTAAGAAGCCCGAATAAATATTTAAAGGGGCCATAGCCATCAAACCCAGACTAGGGGTAATTAGCTAGTTCGTTCGTAAGTGTATGTGTGTTTTAGTGGCTGATAACTTAATTCCTCATTGTGGTACTGTTAGCTGTTGTTATGGACCTTAGGACACTTTATAAATCATATGGACCACACCTTAAATCATAAGATTTAATAATTAATAAGTTTAGAATGTTAAATGGCTAGATTAGGTTCCCTAGTGGACCTTGGTGGGTTAGTTTTCACTTAGATGATTAATTGGTTAAGAAATTAGATTTAATTGATTCTAAAATATGGTTAATAACTAAGATTTAAATAATTAGTGTTTAATAATTATCATTTATTTTTGCATCATAATTCACATTTTAACACCCTTTTTCTCAAGTGGTTAGTAAAGCTGCATAAAAGGCAAGTTTCAATTACTTTCTAAAAATATATATACGTAATTGGTGATATGGTAATAGTGTTATGGACATTCTGGTATGTTGCCTAGCATTCAAATTATGGAAATTTCTATATGTTGTCATTTATGGCAAGTTTTGCATAACGTGCTATTTATGGAAAGTTTGTATCGCATTCTTTTAACATTGGAAAATGTATGATGATAAATGACTCCATAAAATATTAATTAATATTATTAATCTAAAGGGATGAACCATAAGAGTGCACAAGGAAGCCAAGTGGCATGGGACACTCAAGGATAAGTATGCATATAATATGCTTTATTCTAATTAGGTCTAAACTAATTAAAATAAATGAAATGTTAGAAAACAAACGAAAGTAGGGACCCCAGTTCCACAGCCCCACTACGTTGTATAACCCCCATGGGAAGACGTCTTACTATGTAGTGGTCCAGTGCAGTGTAGTAATTAGTGATCGGTTACATATAGCAGGTATTCCGAAAACGACATTTGTCTTGGAGGGGTTAAATTCTGAGACACTTCGTAGATGGGTGCATTGTTGGACTGGTCAGTGACACAAAGACCCAACCTAGTGTAGGAATTGATATTTTGTAATGAGTTTTAAGTGAGTGATTGACCAATATGGAAGGGAAGGTCTCAAAGTATTATAATGGCCAAGTGACAAGTGAATAGTGCTAAGTGTAGTGTATTGTCACATGGGTTCTAATGAATGGTTCAAATGTAGTGTTGGGACCCTAAATTCTATATCGGGAAGTGACTTATATTGTATGACATTTCAAGAAATGTTGGTGCCCCAATATTTATTTTATGAAATATTGTCATTATAGTAATGTCATGTCATTTATTATTTATCATATGTACATCCTCATTATCTTATACCTCTTATAATAAATGCTTTGGTTTGTAATTGTTATCTTGCGGAGTACCGTTGTGCTCATTACATTCCACCACCACAGATGATGTGCATGAGAGTGAGGATGCACAGGATCCAGGGATTGAGGGTGAAGAGGAATACAAGCCTGTGCCACAGTATGACTATGATGATGCCATTCTAGATGGTCAAAATGATAAATTATGAGAATTTATGTCAATAAGTTTAATTATGTCTAAGACTTTATTAGTTTATTTTGGGATTGATGTATTTATTTAATTTTCGTACTTGGTTCATTTGGTGTAATAATTGTTGGATAGTTATTTTTGGTTTTGATCTTGGCTTACCTGATATAGGGCTGGGCAATGTGGTTTACTCATGATTATTAGTTGAAAAAAAAAAAAGAAAAGAAAATTGGCCCACTATTTGAAAAATTGAGTGGCCTTAGATGACTGGGTCATTTGGCATCACGTCGGATCCATGTTATCAGATCTTGGGGCGTGACATAGGCTGCAACTGAAGGGACGGGAGGGAGACCTCCTAGTCGTTGGATCAGACCGACAAGGTCATCTAAGCTTAGTGGTGCCGACACATAAGTCACATGAAAGAAATTGGGATATGTACAAATATACATATGATGTAAACACATAAACGGGCGGGATGGGGTGCCCATAGGCACAAATATCATCTTATCATCGGGCAATGCATAACGGGTTAGCAAAATGCTAAAAATATAATTTCAGTGTTTTCGAGACACGACTATTACTATAGCATGAATTTCGAAAAGTGCATATCAAAATTTCGGGAAAGTAGAACATGAAGAATTTCATAAATTTCTAGGCCAAGCATCGGGGTTCAATATTCGTTCAATGTGAATAGGGGTTCTGTATGTCGATTTCAACATAAACTTGGTACTCCTTCAGTTTTGGAGACATTCCGAGCTCCCTTAACACATCGGTAAGATCAAAAGCCATTAACAAATCTCCACGATGGGGTTTCTTTCTCAAACGGGCTCCATACATTGCCTCCTAGATCTCCCTATTATAATGGGGCTCTCAACAAACCTCTTCCAAACATTTAATCATCATACCCAAGCCCCTAACACAGCCCCAGGTCAATAGTACACATGGCTCGAGCGAACCTGAAGTTTGCTCGAGCCATGGGCTCTCTGGAAGGGTTCGCTCGAGCGAACTGGGCTCTGGTTGGTTGGTTCAAGCGACCAACAGGTTGGCTCGAGCCAACTGGCCTCTGTCTGGGGTTTGCTCGAGCGAACTGTCACAGCACTGCCCTGAATTGGATTTCGGGCTCTTTCCTTTCTTCTCGTGTGAACTCCTTTTTGAGCCTCCAATCTTACATATAAGGGAGGGATTATGACCACCTCCAAACAACATTCATCCCTCAAAACACATCCACCATTCCATCTCATCAAATCATAAGAAACCAACAAAGCAAGGAATCCATTGGAATAAAAAAAAAAAAACAAGATATAATAGAGCAACAACACATACATTTCCAAGAGGTTGAATAGGGAGAAAGTGTAAGACCCCAACCCGAGAGGCCTTGATTAGTATTAATTAAGTTGTGTTTTAGCTCTAAGTGTGTTTAGTGGATTTTGTTTTAGTTGGGTTTATATAGCTTTGTTATAGCTTTGGGAAAATTTGAGTGCCTTTGTGATTAGTGGGGCCCTTTGGGGGTTCATTTTTATGACTTTACAGTTACTAGGGGGATTTTTCGAAATTACATTAATTGGTGTTTTTGTCCCGTTTTACTCATATTGTTAATCTTTTCAACTTTCATTTTGATCCTGTCCCCGTTCCGAATCCCGAAACCCGACTTTCCTAGCTTCAAGGGCAAAACAGTCTTTTTACACTAAATCTGTACCCATTACTTTTTGAAAACTAGAAATTTCGACGAACAACTTTCCCTTCTTCGTCGATTTCATCCAAGGTCCCGAAAACCACTATTTCAGCCCCACAAGAATTCTTAGTGGTGGAGCCCACTCCCAGTTGCTTTATAAGAGAACTTTCTCTTCTCCTTTCCCTTTTCCAGCTCAAACCCACTAAAAAGCTAGGGCTTTTCCTTTTCTCTTCCTCCCCTCACTCTTCCATCTCACAAACCACTACCAATCTTGCATCAAAGGCCAAATGGAGATCACCATTATCTTCCTCTCCCTGAAGGCTTTCTCTTGATACATTTTTTGGAGAAAACCTCCATTTTCAAGATCCTCATTAAACTAGTCTTGCCCATGTCCCGACCCTGGACCGGGTCAAGGGGCCTAATCCGGGATCGGGACTCTTATTTGATGTGAATGATAGTCCATATTATAAATTTATGTTAACCAAAACGTATACGAGTCGATAAAGATGTGCCACTCGTATACGCGATTTCCCACAGGTGTCCGCGGTGAGGATATCACAACAACATGAATATTTCTTTTAAATGTGGAAGCGTGTGGCAAATCTAATTCATACATTCATGTCCAAGATAATATGATCGACAACATATTTATAACCAGTATCAAAATGAGCAATCATCATTAGCTATTCCCAAAAGTAAGTAAAAGTTTACATCAAGATCATTTAATTACACTTCCCAAAAATAGAGGCCAACAAAGGCCAATGTAATCAAAGTATCAAATTCCCCAAAAGAATGGTTAGTCCCAACCCAAAATGTTACGCAACTCGGGCAACCAAATGTCTAAACAACATCATCGGCGTGCCACTCTACTAAACGTTGCGGTTCTCCAACTGCCTCCACAAGCTCCTCCTCTGGAAAACCAACAACGGGACCCGAGTACCAAAGCAATGGGTCAAACACAACGGTTTGGCAGGTGGGTGAAAAGATGTAACAATAATAGAAAATTATCTTGGAAAATATTTAAACCTGTTAAAACAGTAGATTTCATAAAACAGAAAATTCATTTATTCAAAACATAAGTACAGCATAAAACAAGTAAGGCATCTAAGGAAATCGGGAAACAAGCAAGATGGCAACCACACGAAGCTAAGTCCTCTAGCACCGAAGTGACATGAGCAAATCGGGATGTTGACCTCATCACCGAAGTGAGGAGGTACAATAAAATTTACATCTACATATACATAATAATACGGGACATGACCACGGTAGCGAACCGAGCATCGGGAACCACAGTAGTAATCCGCAGCATCGGGACAAGACCACGGTAATAACTGGGTAGCGGGATCCAAACTACAACTGGCGGGACGGCAGGGGGATCTCCAAGCAGGTGGATCAAACCGGCAAGGTAATCCAAGCTTAGTGGTGCTGACTCATAGGTCAAATGACAAATCAAAACATGTATAGAACATATCAAGTGCATGTATGTAAACGGGCGGGACGGGATGCTCAAGGACACAAGTATCACTTTATTTGGGCATATATAAACGGGCTAGCAAGATGCAAAAATACAGTTTCAATACTTTTGGGAATGATAAATCATAGTTCATAGTTTTTGAGACAGTATCTGTTAGGAATTTTGTGTATTGCAATTTGATGGATGCATTATCATTTCAGCATCATTTGAATTTTCTCACATGCATTGATTTAGAAAAACTTGAAATCTTGATTTACACATGCATTGTTTTTTAGACTTGTAGAACTATTGATTTATGCATGTTTTGTTTTTAAACTTGGATGCATTTAAATTTGAAAAAAAGTTTCTTGAATCAAGCTAGCCTATGTTTTAAATCTTTCAAATCATCTTAGGCATATTAGGTTTCATGTTTTTTAAAACTCTTAGAATGATTTAAAACATGTTTCCATGCTTGATTCCATGGCCCAAATGTCCCCACAAGAAAAATCTTTGAAATATGCAATTTTTGGGGAAAAAGGTCCCAGGACTCGGTTGACCTGCAGTGTGCTCGGTCGACTGAGCCCATGGACCCAATCGACCGCGCACACTGCGGGTCGACCGGGAAAGAGCTGTTGAGCTCTTTTTCAAACGGTCAGACTTATGACCGTTGAAGGCCAGGTCGACCGGGGAAAGGGCAGGTCAACCGGGGACTGGCCGTTGGGCAATTTTGTGTATAGAAAGAAGCTCATTCCTAAAGAAATTTTTGAGGAACAAAGAGGCTCTCCTTGAGATGTTTTGAGGCCAATCAAAGGGGAATGAGCTATGGAAGGATAAGGGACATTTGAAAAGTTAAAGCTTGGATTAATGAAGTTAAATCTCTAAGTAAGCTTTACTTTTCTTAATCATATGTTTTCATGCTTTGTTTTAAATATTGGTAAATCTTTTCTAGCATGATAAAATATGATTTGTTGTGTCCTTAACATGTATATGTTTTGAATTGATTTATTGTTTTGGATGCAACACTTTGATTCAAACCAAGTAGTACTTAAATTGGTATATCTAAGTAAATCATGTTTTTGTAAACATCTTTGAAATTATATGTAACATGATTCCTATACTTGGTTGAATCTTTGATTGTTGTTTTTCATCATAAGAAAATCACTTTCAAATCTATCTTATGTTTTGGATTCAACAACTTCACAAATCATATGTACTTTTGCTTTAAAGTTTCACAACTTGCTTAGCTTTGATAGGTATATCATTTTCAAGTTGTATTTTTAAGTACATGTGATTTGTTCCTTAACTTCAATCAAATCTATTTTTGTGTTTTACACTTTCAAAAAGCTTTAAGCATACATTCATTGAGCTTCATTTTTAAATTGATTGAAGTAAACATTCATACACTTTGAGCACTTGCTAATTGTATGTGTATGTTTGTATCTTGATTTTCACTTTTATATCCGCCTAATTAAGAGGCATTGTATTGAGCTATTATTGTATCTACATTAAGTGTATTTAGACACTACTTAGAGAGATAACCAACCTTTTGGTTGTAGAGGTTATTGCTTAGCCTAAGAAAAGCATAGTGTAAGAGGTTATTGCTTAGCCTTGGAAAGCATATTGTAAAGGTTATTGCTTAGCCTATTGAAAAGTATAAATAGTGGAAATCCGGTGGGGTGTTGGATCACAAGCCGGTAGTGGATGTAGGCATTGAGGCCGAACCACTATAAATCATTGTGTTATGGTGAATGCTTTGTGATGATTGTTTTTGTTATCTTTCGCACTTTAGTTCTATATCATCACTTGTGACTAATTGATTTTAAAGAAGTTAGAATTTGGCATAATTGTTCACTTATTAGAAGCTCACCTTATTCACCCCCCCTCTAGGGTTCGGATCCATGGACTTACAGTATCGGGATTCAAAATTTGATCAAGGTGAATAAGGGTCCCGTATGTCAATTTCAATATAGATTGTACTCCTTGAGTTTGGAGACATTCCGGGTTCTTTATACAGCTTAGGGATTTTCAAAACTTGAAATGAAAGCTTGTGATTGGGTATCTCTTTTCAAATGGGTTCAAACAAGGCTCATAAGTCTTCCCATCACAATAGGGCTCCCAACAATATTCTCTCAATCATTTAAACATTTCATTTATGCTCCCAAAATAGCCCTGGGTGAACAATGTTCATTGCTCTAGCGGACAAGAAGTTTGCTCGAGCGTCGAGCTCTCTGGAATGGTTTTCTAGGGAGGTTTACTTGAGCGGATAATGGGTTCGCTGGAGCGAACGTGTTGGCTCAAGCGAACAATAAGTTCGCTCGAACTAACAAGGTTCTGTAAAAGTTCTGAGATGGTTATGGGAAAGTTCGCTCAAGCGAAGATATGTTCGCTTGACCTGTCAAGTTCGCTCAAGCGAACTGTCTAGAAACTGATTCCGGGACAGTTCTGCTCTCTTCCTTTTCCACTTTTTACATACTCCTTTAGCCACACTTTCTCATCAAAATGAGAGGGTCAAAACCTCTTATAAACATCATCCAAAATCCACATCAATACGTCTATAATCATCAAATCAAACATCTTCTTCTCAATCACATTCAACCACAAAAGATGAGAGAAAACCCAAAATCACAAGAGTTCATTTATACTACAAGTAAGCAATAAATGAAAGGTCATCAATGCAATATCTCATTTAGACAATAACTAACCAACTCATTTATATGCTTTTATTTCAAAATCATGTAAGTAAAAAATAACATGAAACATATAGTGAAATCATTAATGCATTTCATGAAAACCATTCAAAGTTCGGGACATCAAATCATCCACTTGCCTCAAGGTATTTAATCAAGAAAATCAAGCCTCTAAACACTCTCTCCAAGCCAAGCTCGAAAGCTACACAAAAACCCCAAATACAAACCCTAAAATGGTAAAGACAAGGAACAAGAAGAAAATGGCTTACAATAAGGGAGATGAAACATCTCTAAAGCTAGGAGAACACATGTAAAAAAGAAAGAGAGGAATATCTTACTTGGAAGTGCTTCAAATGGACAAGGCTACCTCAAAGAGGGTCTTGAAAATGGAGGTTTTCTCTAAAAATGGTATCAATGGAGAGCTCTCTAGATAGTGAAGAAGATGATGACATCCATTTATCAAGTGGTGTAAGGTTGGTAGAGATAGAGGGAAGGAGAGCAAGAGGAAGAAGAGAAAGGGGAAAAAGCCCTAGCTTTTTGGTTGCTTGTGCTGGAAAAAGGAGAAAGGAGAAGAGAAAGTCTCCTTATAAAGCAAGTGTGAGTGGGCTCCACCACTAGAAAATTTGGAAGGCTGAAATCATGGCTTCTGGGGCTTCAAATGAATTAGATGAAGAAGGGAAAGTTGTTCGTCGAAATTTCTAGTTTCCAAAAAGTATATGTTTCGTGGGTTTCGGGAATATCAAACATTGGGTACAAATTTAGTGTAAAAAGACTGTTTTGCCCTTGAAGCTAGGAAAGTCAGGTTTTGGGATTCGAGACGGGAACGGGATCAACATGAAAGTTGTAGAGATTCACGAGATAAGCAAAATGAGATAAAAATACAATTCAATAGAATCTCGAGTAATCCCCAAGTAAATGTGAAGTCATAAAAGGAACCCCCAAAGGGCCCCACTAATCACAAAAGCACTCAAAATTCCTCAAAGCAATAACAAAGCTATTCTAAACCCAACTAAATCAAGATCCACTAAATACACTTAAAACTAACACACAACTTAATTAACACTGATCAAGGTCTCTCGGGTCAGTGTCTTACAGCCCATTTGAAGATCATTCAAGTAAGCAATCCTCTCCATTTTCTAGATTTGTGTTCTTGTAACTCAAGAGAAGCTCCATCTTCATTATTGAAAGCTCCCTCTTTCTATTTCCTTGTTTTGACCCTTTTAGGGTTTGTTTTGGGGGTTTTTGTGTAGCTTTGGAGCTTGGCTTGGAAAGAGTGTTTTGTTGCTTGTTTTGCTTGTTTAGAGACCCAAGGCAAGTGGATGAAATGATAAGTTTGAACACTTAAATATTTTTATGAAAATATGTTGGTTTTGTCTTTCATGTCCATGTTTATTGCTTGCATTCATTTGAAATAAATGTTCATTAAAGAGTTTTGCTTACTCATTTATGGTTATGGAAATGTGGTTGATAGCCTCTCATTTATTGCTTGATTGTAGTATAAATGAACCCTTATGATTTTGGGTTTTCTCTCTTCTTTTGTGGTTAAATGTGATTGAGAATAAGAACTTGATTTGAGATTTATGGAAGTATTGATGTTGGCTTTAGAGGATGTTTGTAAGGAGTATTGAGCCTCTCATTTTGGCATAATATGAGGCTCAAGAGAGTTATAAGAAGGAGACAAATAGAGAAACATAATTGTCCTGGAATCAGTTTCTGGACAGTTCGCTCGAGCGAACTTGACAGGTCGCTTAAGCGACTTGTCCAGAAAGTGTTTCGAACCATTCCAGTAGACAATTCGCTCGAGCGACCATTTATCCTCTCGAGCGAACTTTCCCATAATCCTTCCAGAACTTCACAGAACCTTGCTAGTTCGAGCGAACTTATTGTTTGCTTGAGCCAACATGTTCGCTCGAGCGAACCCATTATCCGCTCGAGCAAACCCTCCCAGGAAATGTTTCTAGAAAGCTCGTCGCTCGAGCGAACGCCATGTCCGCTCGAGCGATGGACACTATTCATCTAGGACCATTCTGTGAGCAAAAATGAAATGTTTAAATGATTGAGAGAGGTTTGTTGGGAAATCCTATTGTGATGGGAATACTTATGAGCATTGTTTGAACCCATTTGAAAAGAGAAACCGAATTACAAGCTTTCATTTGAAGTTTTGAAAATCCCTAAGGTGTATAAGGAGCCCGGAATGTCTCCAAACTCAAGTAGTACCAATCTATATTGAAATTGATATACGGGACCCTTATTCACCTTAATCAAATTTTGAATCCCGATACTTGTCTCGAAAATTCTGAATTATGATTTATTATTCCTGAAAGTTGTTGACACCAAAAATGTCACTATGTCCCTTCAACACCAAAAGCTACATGGAGCCACATCCTGCCATAAATAGGAAGGCGCCACTTCAAGCACCAGATCTTGTTAGAATCAAACAAAAACTACAAGATCCTTCAAAGCAGCCAAAAGAAGGGTACACATGAAGTTTCGGGCCATTTCGACATCATTTGGCCTAACTTCACTCCTCCGACAGCCAGGCAGGAGCTCCCGGCAGCGACAGTCTCGAAGACTTCAAAACTTCGATCAGAGCCTACGGATGGTCTCAAAATACCTCCAAAAGGCCTCCTGCCAAATTTCAAGTCAAACGGACGACGTTTGACCCTTCATCAACTCTCAGGAAGCAAAATAGGCCTACCGGCAGCGGAGCACCCCGGAATCATGGCATCCAAATTGGAGCTAATGGATCATCCCAAAATGACTCCAATAGGTCCCCTGTCAAGTTTTAGGTCAAACGGACATCGTTTGGCCTAGTTTCAAAGCTCGGCATTTTCCTCGAGGTGAAATCAAGGCGAGCATTTGCGGGACCCCAAAAGGCTTCAAAACTCAAACCAAAGCCCATGGTTGGTCTTACTTACTACTCAGGAGGCTCCCTGTCAAATTTCAGGTCAATCGGACATCGGTTGACCACAAGTCAAAGCTCGGCATTTCTCTCATGACGAAATTAAGGCAAGTGTTTGCGGGACCCCAAAAGGCTTCAAAACTCAAACCAAAGCCTACGGTTGGTCCTATCTACTGCTCAAGAAGCTCCACGTCAAATTTCAGGTCATTCCGACATCGTTTGACCTAGTTTCAATGCTTGACAAAAAATCGGCAAAACCGCACAACAAAGTCTTCGGCTTTCCAGAAAAATAGGAAACTTTGTGCTCCGATTTGCGCGGCTTCTCGTCGGGTTTTCTTCAAGAGAATCAGGCCAATAAATGAGGGGAAATGTCAGGAAAAATACAGAAGAAAAAAGAATGAAAAAAGATCGAAAAACGGCGAAGAAACGGCGACCGAACGGCGGTCAAAAAATGGGCCCAAGGCCCATGGTCGCCGGCGACCTTGGCCCATGGTCGCCGGCGACCATGCAGCGACCATGGAATTCCGGCGACCCAAAAAATCGCCGGAAGACCTTTTTTTCGGGTCCTTTTCGCGTTTCGAGTTGATTGGCCCCTGTGATTTTTCCAAAATCTGATTTTTCGTGCATGAAATCCATCAATCTTCGTCAACATCACGGATTCGCCGCCGAAATCATTGGATGATCATTAGATGCCTCGAAATCGCCAACCGGCCGACAAAGAAAGCACACTTTCTGCTCGCCCGATCGTGAAATCGACAGGACAGATGTTGCCGGCACGTTGACATTAATCAATGTCTGAAATTGCATCGCCATCCGACATCAAACAACATGTGGATCCACCGGCGGTCATCGCAAGAAGAATTCCAAAAGACACGGCGCGGCCCGCGACTCTTCGAGCGACTTGGCGACCAATTAATGAGGTTAAATGACCCGTTTTATGACAAGTTAATGCGGTCATTAACTCATTATTTTGGACGGCCCAATCAAAAGCAAGCAAATGGGAGTTACAAGTCAAAGGATTTATGGCATTAAAGCCATGAAACTCCTCCCATGATGGGGATTAAAGGCAATTAAAGGCTCATTATTCTCCATCGGCCAATCAGATTCAAGGAAAAAGGAGTTACAAAACAAGTAATTTAAAAACTTGTAACTCCTCCCATTATGAGTATTAATGCATTCAATGCTCATAAACCCTCCTAAATGGCTACCAAAGGCCTATAAATAGGAGGGCATTCCAAAGGGAAAGGATCTAGCTCTCGCTCTCCCCCCGACGAAGACAAAAAAATCCAGAGGCCCTGCAACTCTGCTGCAAAGACCACCAAAAGGTGATTGAAGCACCCTTGGGGGGCCATCCCCCCAAGGACCTCCCTTCTTTTACCAACATGGCTAAAATGTGGCTTTTCAGCCCGTTTACTTAGCTTTTTATCGGATATAAGACCTTCTCTTGGTCTTTGTCCTTTAAAAATCTGAGGTTAAAAAGCCAAGCCAAGAATCCAAGCATCGTGTTCTCATCTGCATGGACGATGGAGGAGCCCATACATGACTCGCGACCGTCGATCTGAACGTGTCCTCACAATCGAATGAGAAGTCAGATTCCTTTTCTTGATTTCTGTTGTACTTTATTTTTCTTTTAGAGACAAAAATCACAATTCTTGTCTTTCATAATGGATAAGACTTGTAAATCGCCTTTTACGGCAAAATCGCCTTTCACGACAACAAATGAAATCGCCTTTCACGGCATTAAAAAAAAAACCCTTTTGTCTCTTTTCTTAAAATATGCGTGCAATAGAAACTAGAAAAAGTTCCATTTCCCCTTTCTACTTGTGAAGGTGAATCTTCGGATCACCATTCCTAAATTCCAAGTAGAAAAGTGAAATTGGCATACCCGTACAAAAAGAAAGAAAGATGTTGATACCCCTTATCTTTTCTTCTCCTCCACTCCGCTGTACCCCGAAAGACCCGGGGCGGAGGCAGCGGGAGAGAGAGGGAAGAATCGGGTCCATCAAAAGTATTGAAACTATATTTTAGCATCTTGCTAGCCTGTTTATACATGCCCGAATAAAGTGATATTTGTGCCTTTGAGCATCCCGTCCCGCCCGTTTACTTACTTGCAGTTGATGTTTTTTGTACATGACTTGATTTCCGTTATTTGACCTATGAGTCAGCACCACTAAGCTTGGATACCCTTGTTGGTCTGATCCATCGACTTGGAGATCCCCCTCCCATCCCGCCAACTGTAGTTTGGATCCCGCTACCCAGTTATTACTGTGGTCTTGTCCCGATGCCGCAGATTGTTACCGTGGTTCCCGATGCCCGGTTCGCTAACGTGGTCATGTCCCGTACTTATTATGTATATGTAGATGTGATTTATGTTGTATCTCCTTACTTCAGTGACTGAGGTTAACATCCCAATATGCTCATGTCACTTCGGTGATAGAGGACTTAGCTTCTTGTGGTTTCCATATTTCTTGTTTTCCGATTTCTTTAGATACCTTACATGTTTTATGTTGCATATTGTCTTCCAGTAAATGATTCTTCTGTTTTGTGAAAGTTATTGTTTTAATAGGTTTAAATATTTTCCAAGGTAATTTCAATTATTGTTATGTCTTTTCACCCACCTGCCAAACCGTTGTGTTTGACCCTTTGCTTTGGTACTCAGGTCCCATTGTTGGTTTCTCCGAGGAGGAGCCTGAGGAGGCGGTCGGAGAACCGTAGTGACTAGTAGAGTGGCATGCCGATGATGTCGTTTAGACATTCGGTTGCCGAGTTGCGTAACATTTTGGGTTTAACCATTCTTTTGGGAAATTGATACTTTTGTTTATAGTGGCCTTTGTTGGCCTCTATTTTTGGGGAATGTAATTAAATGATCTTTTGTATAAACTTTAACTTTTCTTTTAGGGAAAAGCACTAATGATCATTGCTCATTCTGATACTTTTTAGAAATGTATCAATCATGTTATCTTGGATATGAATGTTTGAATTAGAATTGCTACACACTTTCGCATTCAAAAGAAATATTCATGTTTTTGTGATATCCTCACCGCGGACACCTGTGGGAAATCGCATATACGAGTGGCATCATTTTATTGACTCATATACATATCGATTAAATAAATTCATGGTATGGCTTTTATCATCATCATTCACATCAATACAATTTAGTCCTAATCCCAGATTAGGTCCGCTTGGTAACCCGGTCCGGGGTCGCAACAGAAAGCTCATCAAAATACCCTTTCAAAGGTGATAGAGACAATAGCATTAGTATAGATGCAAATCACATATGAAATCACCAAGAGTAAATAATGGAAATCGATATTTTTCTTGTAAAACATGAAAATCATCAAAGTTCATCTATTCATCCACTTGCTAATCTATAAGCCACATCACCAACCTTGCTTACGATATCATACGGTCCAATGTATCTTCTGGATAACTTGCCCTTCTATCGAAATCTCAATGTTCCCCTAGTCGGTGACACCTTCAAGAAAACCTTATCACCTTCTTTGAACTGTAAATTCCTTTTGTGAGCATCTGCATAGTTTTTCTGTCTACTCCGGGCTACTTTAAGACATTCCTGGATCAATTTATCTTTGTCACTGGTCTCAATCACTATGGTTGGCGCATGGAAACTGTGAACGCCTACTTCCTCCCAACACACATGTGTCCTACACCTTCTGCCATACAAAGCCTCAAATGGCGCCATTCCAATGCTCGAATGGTAACTATTGTTGTAAGCGAACTCACACAACGGTAAAGTCTCATCCTATTGAGTCTTAAAGTCTAACACACAAGAATGGACCATATCCTCAAGAGTCTAAATTGTCCTCTCTGATTGTCCATTTGTCTGTGCTGAACTATAACTTCGTAACCATGGATTCATGCAGTGTCTTCAAAAATCTTGTGACAAATCTGTTGTCCCTGTCAGATGTAATAGAAACTGGTTGTCCATGCCGACTAACAATCTCCTGGACAAACAACTCTGCCAAAGGTAACATGTGCATCTTCTTCCATGTCCTCATGAGAATGAAATGAACTGACTTGGTAAGACAGTCCACAACGACCCATATTGCATTATTACCTCTACTAGTCCTCGGTAGTCCCAAAATGAAATCTATGGTAATGTGCTCCCATTTCATTTCCGGGATCTCTAACGGTTGCAATAACCCTAGAGGCTTCTTATGCTCTGCTTTTACCAACTGACAAGTCATACATCGAGATATGAATGCCACGATTTCTCTCTTTATATTGTTCCACCAAAATCTGTGCTTCAAGTTCTAGTATATCTTGCTACCGCCCGGATGCATAGAATAGTTCGTATTGTGAGCCTCTGTCATGATGTCATTCCTCAAATCTTCAATGTTAGACACAAATAGTCGGTCACGATAGTACAAGACTCTATCCACAATACAAAAGTCAGGATGCTCTGTGATATGCTCTAAAATCCTGGCCAAATCCGGGTCTTGCAATTGACTATCTTTGATCTTTTGAATGAAGGAAGGCTCGGACATTGATATGTTAGCTAACATCACACCCTTCCTCAGTGGCTGTAGATCTACTCTCAACTCTTCCAACTGCTGAAAGATACAAGTACCACTAAAATTTGCCAAGCCTATTGATTTTCTGCACAAAGCATCGTCAACTACATTTGCTTTCCCCGGGTGGTACTTGATTAGAAAGTCATAGTCTTTAATATATTCCATCCGTCTCCTCTGTCACATGTTCAGCTCCTTCTGAGAAAAAAAATACTATAAGCTGCGGTGATCGGAGTGGACTTCGAACTTCTCTCCATAGAGGTAATGTCTCCACATTTTCAATGCAAAGACAACCGCTGCCAACTCAAGATCATGGGTTGCATAGTTCTTTTCATGGTCCTTGAACTGCCGGGATCCATAAGTAACCACTTTCCAATCTTGCATCTGTTAGGAATGTTGTGTATTGCAATTTGATGGATGCATAATCATTTCAGCATCATTTGAATTTTCACACTTGCATTGATTTAAGAAAACTTGAAATCTTGATTTACTCATGCATTGTTTTAAATCTTGTAAATCATATGTTTCATGCATGTTTTGATTGGATGCATTTTAATTTGAAAAAGAAGTTTTATGAATCAAGCAAGCCTATGTTTTAAATCTTTCAAATCATTTTAGGCTTTTATGTTTCATGATTTTAAAAGCACTTAGATTGAATTAAAATCATGTTTCCAAGCTTGATTTAATGGCCCAAAAGTCCCTTCTAAGAAAATCTTTGAAATATGCTATTTATGGGAATTTTGGTCCTTGGACCCGGTCGACCCGCAGTGTGGCCGGTCGACCGAGCCCATGGACCTGGTCGACCAGGAAAGAGCCGTTACAGCTTTTTTCAAACGGTCATTTTTATGACCGTTGAAGGCCAGGTCGACCGGGGTTCAGTGGGGTCGACCGGGGACACGCCAAAAGTCACTTTTTGACTATAAAATGAGGTTCATTCCCATGAGAAAAATGTTGAACATTTTAGTCTTCTTTGAGGTGTTTGGAGACAAAAAGAAAGGGGATGAACTAAGAGAGATCAAGGGGTCTAATGGAAAGCTAAAGCTTGGATTAATGAAGTTAAATCTCTAAGTAAGTTTTACTTTTCATTATCATATGTTTCATGTTTTGTTTAAATTATTGGAAAATTAATTTTAGCATGTTAACTATGATGTGTTGAATCCATCACTTCTCTTAATCTTTGATTTAAGTTGGATTGGATTCTTCACCCTTGATTTCAAGCCAAGTTTGTTTTAAAACTTTATAAAACATGTTTTGTCAAATCTTTTGATTTCTTTTATAACATGTTTCATTTACTTGGTTGAATCACATTGTTGTTTTCATTCATTTAAACTTTAGTTAAATTAGTTTGGTTTTGAAAACAACATTGCACATGCATCACATGTTTAGACATAATTAATTTCATACAACTTGTGAGCTTTTGATTTTCACATCATCAACAAGTTAATATTTTATACATGTGATTTGCATTTCACTTCAATGAAATCTTTGTGTGCTTTAAACTTTAAAATGCATTAAGCATACATTAATTGAGCCTTCGTTTTAAACTTGATTGAAGTTTTCACACACACACTTCATGAGCATTCATCTTAGCATTTCATAGAGTGTTGTGTGAGTTGAATTTAACTTTCTTATTCGCCTATTTTAGAGGCAATTAAATTGAGCTTTAATTGTTATCTCTTAAAGTGTTTGTGTAGACATTTATTTAAGAGAAAATCAACTTGTAAAGGTTATTGCGTAGCCTAAGAAAAGCATTGTGTAAAGGTTATTGCTTAGCCTAGAAAAGCACATTGATAGGTTGTTGTTTAGCCTAGAAAAACAACATTGTTAGGTTATTGCTTAGCCTTGGAAAGCATATTGTAAAGGTTATTGCTTAGCCTTTTGAAAAGCATAAATAGTGGAAATCCGGTGGGGTGTTGGATCACAAGCCGGTAGTGGATGTAGGCATTGAGGCCGAACCACTATAAATCCTTGTATAGTGATGTTTGCTTTGTGGTGATTGTTTTGTTTAAGCTTCTGCATATTGTATGTTAATCATCACATGTGACTAAGTTGTTTGTTAAGAAATTAAAATTGGCCATAATTAGTCATTAAGTGTAGATCACCCTATTCACCCCCCCTCTAGGGTAAGGATGCCGGACTTTCAGCATCAACACACAATCAAGTCCAACATTCGAAGCATCGGTAAAAATAGTAAAACCGCTGTCGCGACCCCGGACTGGGTCAAGCGGGCCTAATCTGGGATCGGGACTAATTGTTTGTATGTTTGGGTGACGAATAAATAAAGAACGTTTGTCAATGCCATGAATTTATTTTAACCAAAATGCATACGGGCCAATAAAAAGATGCCACTCGTATATGCGATTTCCCACAGGTGTCCGCGATGAGGATATACAGCAACATAAATATTTCTAGCAAAGTTCATATATTCATATCCAAAATATCAAGTCTGATGATGCATTTATATAACAAAATATCAGAATGAGCAATGATCATTAGTGCTTTCCCCAAAAGAAAAGTAAAAGTTTATACAAAAGATCATTTAATTACATTCCTGTCGCAACCCCGGACCGTGTTCCCAAACGGGCGAGCCTAATCCGGGATTAGGACGCTAATGGATGTTAGTGCCACATTTTCATGTGCACTGTTTTTATTGTTAATTTTGTGCCAAAGAGTTCCGAAGACATTGTCTCTTAAGTACTTCAAAGAAGATTCAATTCAAGAGGACTGTCAAAGCTTTTTGGAAAGGCCAGGATTCATCAAAGATCAACATCAAGCTGTGCCAACCAAGATCAGGTAATTGAGACCGAAACCATGCCCCTAAGTGACCCTAAAACCCCTAGGCTAAATTATTATTTTGAAAGGTTTTAGATGATATTTTTGAGCCTGTTTTAAAACTCAAAATTGACGCCAGATTTCAGCCAGCCGACCTCATGCGGTTAGCAGTTCACCCCCTAAGTCCACCTGTCCTAAGGCATCCAACATGATCATAACACCAGGTCACATTGAGGCTTAGTAAGCATGAGTATGTATAGAAACTTAACAATAAACAATGTTTATATAAATTAATAAAGAAATGTTAAGTTTTCAAAACCGGTGTGCTTTTGATTTCTTTAATAATTTTTCTACAAAAGTTCCCTCATATTCATACTCATGATTCTTATAAGGCCTCACCAAAACCTTGCTTATGTCAAGATCTTTTTCAAATTTCAACGTAGGAATAGTGTTCTTGTTAGGTGCACCCTACCATGCCTTAGTTACCGTTGGAACTATCCGTTGGATCTTGTCTATAAATACTTGTAGCTTGTTTACAACACTAACAAGTCCAATTTTTGAAGAGCCTATATTCCAAACTCTTGTAAACCTTTCCCAAGCTCTCTAAACTTCTTCCAAACACACTTAGATCCTATCTTGGCAAATCCAAGGGTTTACGTAACTCTAAGGAGTGTGCTTTGAGAAGCCAAATCTAGGGTACCCTAATCCTTAAAGGTATATCTCTTTTCTACCCTAGAAATCAAACCTCTACAACTTGGTTGTGCATCTCAAAGGAGTTTCATCATCAACACCAAGCTAGCTGGAACAGGTAAAAAGTTTCGATCACGGTCAAAAGCTTCTTCGAACACTTTCGATCTTCATTAAAGGCAAGTGTTCGCCCTCCATTCAAATTTATATCTTTGTGATAGTGGATTGAATCTGTGTGTGTCAACCACTCTAAAAATTGTCTGTGGGGATTAGATCTGTGTGATCGAACCTCAGTAACAAAATTGAGTTAGAATCAGTACTTGTGTAGTTTGATTCTTTATAGTGGAACCAAGGGACTGTGTGACCCTTGAGAGTGGATGTAGGTCTGTGTGACCGAACCACTATAAATCTTTGTGTGAGGTTGTTTGCTTGTGGTGATTGTTTTATTTAAGCTTCCGCATATTGTTTGTTAATCATCACATGTGACTAGTTGATTGTTAAGAAATTTAAATTGGCCATAATTAGTCATTAAGTGTAGCTCACCCTATTCACCCCCCTCTAGGGTTAGGATCCCGGACTTTCAATTGGTATCAGAGCCAAGTTACTCCCTAAAGGTTTAACAACCCGGAGTGGATCTACTTCCTTTTACTTGTGCCAATGTCTAATCCAGAAGGTAGCGCAGTAAACAGACCACCATTGTTTGATGGTACTAACTATGCCTTTTGGAAAGCTCGAATGACCGTGTTTCTCAAATCCATAAGTGGTGAAGTGTGGGATGCTGTGGAGGATGGATGGACCCCTCCTACCTTCACAGCTGAAGATGGCACTGTCAAGCCTCTTCCAAAGGCCAGATGGATAGCCAGTCAAAAAGCCTTGAGAGACTATGATGCTAAGGCTTTGAATGCCATAACCTGTGCCATGAATGCTGAAGAATACAAAAAGATTATGACATGTACCACATCTAAGCAAGCTTGGGAGCTGTTGGAAACAAATTATGAAGGAACCACCATTGTTAAGAGAGCCAAGCTCCAAATGCTAACCTCCCAATTTGAATCTCTGAGAATGAGAGAAGATGAAATGTTTGATGATTTTCGAACAAAGCTTATGGTAATCGTTAATGAGATGTGGTCACTCGGTGAGCAAATCCCTGAAGGCAAAGTTTGTAGAAAAATTCTTAGGTCCTTACTTGAAAGATTTCACTCCAAAGTGACTTCTATAGAAGAGTACAATGACCCTGAAACTATGAAAGTAGAGGAACTGTCAGGAAACATTAGAACCTTTGAGATGAAAATAAATAATGCTTCTAATAAATCCAAAGAGAAGAAATCTATAGCTTTGAAGGTCTCCCAACCATCTCCTTCTAAAGAAGAATCAGGAAATGAAAATGAAAGTGATGATGAAGATGTTGCTTTACTTACTAAAAGATTCTTAAGACAATTTAAGAAAAAGACTTCTAAGTTTAATAGAATGGAGAGACCATTTGATAAAAGTAAAAACAAAGCCAGCTCCTCTTCTAAGTATCAATCCAGAAAAGTAAAATGCTATAACTGTCAAAAGATTGGTCACATATCTACTGAGTGTCCAATTGAAAAGAAAAATAAGAAAAAGACTCTTGTGGCAACATGGGATGACTCTTCAGAAGCTGAATCAGACTCAGATGAATCACACTCAGATGAGACAGAAAATTACACTATACTAATGGCCAGAACAGTGTGTGATCCATCACTTGAAATATCAGAAAATTCTGGAACAACTGATATCGAGAAATCTGGGAATGAGTCTAAGTCTGATTATGACAGCTCAGAAAATGAAAAAGAAGATGAAGATCCTCAAGTTTCATATGATAGACTTTATGAGGAAAGCTGCAAATTGATTGATGCCATGAGCAAACAAAAATCTAAGAACAAAGTCTTAAAAGACAAAATTGAAACCTTAACTGATGAAAAGAATATCTTAGCAACTGAACTAAAAGAAGTTAATTCTAAATTTCAAATTGCTAATGAAAATTTAATCAATTTCAAAAGAGATGAAGAAGAAGCTTTGAGTCTAAAAGAACTAAACAATCAATTAAGGGATGAAGTCACTCGTCTGAAATGGTTCAAAGAGAAGTATGAATATTCCTTTACCCATGGAGAAGAAAATTTTGAAAGACTTTTCAAAATGGGTAAATATCATAAAGACAAAACTGGGCTAGGATTCAACAAAGAAGACAAATCCAAACCTAATACTCCTACTATGTTTGTGAAAGAAGAAGCTTCATCTAGTCAAAACAATTCTGAAATTACATGTTATTCATGTGGAAGCAAAGGACATGACAAGTATGAGTGCAAAATGAAACAAATGAAAAGACAGTCCACCAAAACTTATGTCAACCCTCATAAAGATAAACAAACTAAGACTTCTTTTCAAAACAAATCTTTCAATCACTCTTTCTCTCAACAATTAAATATGTTGTTGAAACAAATTGGTCTTCTAAAGTTGCAATTCCACAATCATACAAGAATTGTTAAACCTACTAAAAACTACTCTAAGAAATCTTTTCACCAACAAAATCCTAACAAAGCTAAATCTCAAGGTCCTAGTGCAATCCCTGTCATCCAAAGATTCATATGGGTTCCCAAGAACAAAAGCCTAGTTGTTCACACAGCTCTTAAAGCTATTGACCAATCCTTGTGGTACCTAGATAGTGGATGCTCTAGACACATGACTGGGGATAGAGCACATTTCTCGTCTTTAAATGAATGTGAGGGTGGAACTGTCACCTTTGGTGATGGAAAAGTTGCTAAAGTTGTTGGTAAGGGTACTTTGAATGTTCCTAACATGCCTATGATTGAAAATGTTTTGTATGTCGTTGGTTTGAAACATAACTTGCTAAGTATTTCTCAAATATGTGATAAAGATCATGTTGTTAACTTTAGTAGTCTTGGTTGTGAGATTTCCAAAAATGGAAAGGTTATTCTAAGAGGTCTTAGAACCAATGACAACTGTTATGTTATTAGTAACCACAAAGAATCATCCAGTTCATCCTGTCACATTGCTCATCTTGATGAAGCTCAACTATGGCATAAAAGACTTGGACATGTGAACTTTAGAGACCTATCCAAATTGAACAAGTATGTTAAGGGTCTTCCAAAAATCAGCAAAGAGTCTAAAACAGTCTGTGGAGAATGTCAAAAAGGTAAACAAATCAGAAACTCTCACAAAAAGACCAAGTCTCTAAAGACCTCTAGATCTCTAGAGCTTCTCCATATGGACCTGGTTGGTCCAACTAAGAAAGAGAGTAAAGGGGGTAAAAGATACTTTCTTGTTATTGTTGATGATTATTCTAGATTCACTTGGGTTGCATTTCTAAGAGAGAAATCTGATGCTTATGCTGAATTTAAAAAGATTGTGAAAAGGATCCAAGTTGAAAAAGGAAGAGCAGTTGCTCGAATAAGAAGTGATCATGGTGGTGAATTTGAAAATACGAAGTTTGAAAAATATTGTGATAAGTATGGAATTCACCATGAATTTTCTGCCCCTAAAACTCCTCAACAAAATGGTATTGCTGAAAGAAAGAATCGAGTCTTACAAGAAATGGCCACAGTTATGCTTCATGGAAAGAATGTTCCTAGAGATCTATGGGCTGAAGCAGTTAGTACAGCTTGTCACATCATAAACAGGGTATACTTGAGAACTGGCTTGAACAAAACTGCTTATGAATTATGGCATGAGAGAAGGCCCAACATTAGCTACTTTAAAATTTTTGGTAGTAAGTGCTATATACTCAAGGACAGAGAACACTTGAGCAAATTTGATACTAAAAGCGATGAAGGCATCTTCATTGGCTATTCTCAAAACAGTCGTGCCTACAGAGTACTGAATTTAAACACTAGAGCCATTCAAGAATCCATAAATGTAGTCATTGATGACAAATTAAATGATTTCAGTCATCAAGAAAACCCTGATAATGATGAGATAAATGTCTCAACTGAAAAACTGGATGAGTCTCCACTCTCTAAGGATTTGGTAAATGTGAAACATCATTCTATGGACCAAATTCTGGGAGATCCTTTGGCTGGTGTCAAAACTAGAAGACAATTAGAAAACATTGTTAGCTATCTTTGTTTTACTTCTACTTTTGAACCTAAAAATGTTAATGAAGCTTTTTCGGATGATAATTGGATAAATGCCATGCAAGAAGAGTTAAATCAATTTTCTAGAAATGAAGTTTGGGATCTTGTGCCTAGACCGGATGACAAAAATGTGGTAGGTACCAAGTGGATTTACAAAAATAAACTTGATGAAAATGGTACCATTGTTAGAAACAAGGCTAGGCTGGTTGCTCAAGGGTACTCTCAAATTGAAGGAATTGATTTTGAAGAAACTTTTGCTCCTGTTGCTAGACTTGAATCCATTAGAATCCTTCTTGCCATTGCTTGTTCTTTGAAATTTAAACTATACCAAATGGATGTCAAAAGTGCCTTTCTAAATGGGATTTTGGAAGAAGAAGTTTATGTTGAGCAACCCAAAGGGTTTGAAGACCCTAAGAAGCCTAACCATGTGTATCATCTTAGAAAGGCTCTCTATGGTCTCAAACAAGCCCCTAGAGCTTGGTATGAGAGGCTTACTCAATTCTTAATTGATCAAAGCTTTGAAAGGGGTAGTGTGGATAAAACTCTCTTTATTCAAACAAACAATGATAATATTTTGATTGCTCAAATTTATGTTGATGATATAGTGTTTGGTTCTACTTGTAATGATCTCACAGAAAAGTTTGCTAATCTTATGAAATCTGAATTTGAAATGAGTATGGTTGGTGAACTTAATTTCTTTCTAGGGTTACAAGTCAAACAATTGTCTAATGGACTGTTTATTTCCCAAACCAAATATGTAAAAGAATTAATCAAAAGGTTTGGATTAGACTCAGCCAAGCACATGAACACACCCATGAGCACAACACTCAAATTATCTAGAGAGTCGAGTGGTAAGAGTGTTGATTCTAGTCTGTATAGGAGCATGATAGGCAGCTTATTATATCTTACAGCCTGTAGACCTGATATAGCATTCAGTGTAGGAGCTTGTGCCAGATATCAATCCGATCCCAAAGAAATTCATTTGAAAGCTGTTAAAAGAATCATAAGATATGTTTCAGGGACTTCAGGATATGGCTTATGGTATCCATATGACTCATCTACCTGCATTGCTGGATACTCAGACGCCGAATGGGCTGGAAATGTGGATGATAGAAAATCTACAAGCGGTGGGTGTTTTTACCTAGGAAACTGTCTTGTTGCTTGGCATAGCAAGAAACAATCATCCATCTCCTTATCTACAGCTGAAGCAGAATATATAGCAGCTGGTAGTGGTTGTACTCAAATGCTTTGGATGAAACAAATGCTCAAAGACTATGGTATTGAACAATGTAGCATGAACTTATACTGTGATAACACTAGTGCTATCAATATCTCCAAAAATCCCGTCCAACACTCTAGAACCAAACATATTGATATTAGACATCATTTCATTAGAGAATTGGTTGAAGAAGGAGTCATAGTTTTGGAGCATATTTCTACTGAGAAACAACTTGCAGATATTCTGACAAAACCATTGGATGTTTCAAAATTTGAAAATATGAGAAAATCCCTTGGTATTTGTGTTATTAAATAATTTCTTATTGTTTATTTATATGTGTAGTTTTATTTAATTGTTTTTGTGTGTTTTATTTAAAAAAAAAAAAAAAAAATGGAACATATCATTTCCTTAGAAATCATGTGCAGAAGGGTGATATTGTACTAGAATTCACAAGCACACACGATAAGTTGGCAGACATTTTTACAAACCCATGCCAGAAAATAGACTATGCATGATTAGAAAAGAAATCAAAATGTTGCATTTATTTGTCTAAATGTCTTACAAAAACTTGAGACATTTAGCCTCATCATTCAAATGCTTTTGCCTTTCATAGATCCTCATGCAATCCTTGTCCAAAGGATTAGGCAATCGAACTGAAGAGGTAAGCAAGGATTTTAAATCCTTATTCTATTGCTTTAATTCTACTATTCTTCTGTTAGACTCGAGAAGAAGCCGTTGCAGTACATCGATCTCCTCAATAAGCTTCTCCTTATTGTGCTTGGACTGCAACCGATCGGAAAATGAGACAATGGATGATGAGTATTGAGTCCCGAGACTCACAAGCTCATAAATGGCATCCTGATCCGATTTATTAGCCAAATCTCCTTCTTGTCGCCTTGGCATCATGGAACCTAAATTAGATGCAGATACAGTTCGGGATTGAGGTAGAGAATACCTCATCTCCTGATCCCAAGAAGTACTAAAAGGAAATCGATGAGCCATTGAAATTTTGTGAAAAAGAATGCTGATGGATTACAGAAACGAGAAGAAGATTTGATACAAATTAGATAGAGCTAAGACTGCTCTTATAGAGATGAAGTTTGAACAAGGCAAACATTCGTATCTGCAAATCTTTCTTGGTTCAGTTTAAAAAATATGCTGGATGCATATTTTCAAAAGCTACTTAGCTAAGCCAGTGAAATTAATTGCGGGTTGTCCCTATTTTTCTCGGTTGTCAACGACATCCAGTGGATTTGAATCTCCTTTCGCATCCAGCTGATAAAACTAGGCCTCTAGCCTTTGCAGGTTATGTCAGACATGGGTGGTTCGGGTGGGCTCGGCCCTGTCAAATCGAGGCCCAGATATGCATGAATTTGGGCTGCACGCACGTAGGCCCAGTAAGAATTATGGGGGATGAGCTTGAATGCCCTCGGCCTTGTTAATTTGAGGCCCATCTATTATCTATGCTTGAATGGATTATCTATATTCTTATCTACCTTCTGGTCTCTAATCTTTGCATTAGTTTCCAAAGTTTCTCTCGGTTTATTCATATCTTTGTCAATTTCTGACAAAAAGGGGGAGAAGAATAATCTCAATCAGTACCTCCTCAGTTTCATATATTGCAGGTACAAAGGGGGAGAAACAGTTTCATATGTTGCAGGTACAAAGGGGGAGAAGATTCTCAATCTATGTATTCTACAGGGAATTTCTTGTTAAAAATCATATGTAATAGTTTATGAACTTTGTATGATTGTATTTTAAGTCTCCTCTTTTAAAAATGTATTAGTTTAATTTGTTTCGTCATGAAATTGACAAAGGGGGAGATTGTTAGTGCCACATTTTCATGTGCACTGTTTTTATTGTTAATTTCGTGCCAAAGAGTTCCGAAGACATTGTCTCTTAAGTACTTCAAAGAAAATTCAATTCAAGAGGACTGTCAAAGCTTTTTGGAAAGGCCAGGATTCATCAAAGATCAACATCAAGCTGTGCCAACCAAGATCAGGTAATTGGGACCGAAACCATGCCCCTAAGTGACCCTAAAACCCCTAGGCTAAATTATTATTTTGAAAGGTTTTAGATGATATTTTTGAGCCTGTTTTAAAACTCAAAATTGACGCCAGATTTCAGCCAGCCGACCTCATGCGGTTAGCAGTTCACCCCCTAAGTCCACCTGTCCTAAGGCATCCAACATGATCATAACACCAGGTCACATTGAGGCTTAGTAAGCATGAGTATGTATAGAAACTTAACAATAAACAATGTTTATATAAATTAATAAAGAAATGTTAAGTTTTCAAAACCGGTGTGCTTTTGATTTCTTTAATAATTTTTCTACAAAAGTTCCCTCATATTCATACTCATGATTCTTATAAGGCCTCACCAAAACCTTGCTTATGTCAAGATCTTTTTCAAATTTCAACGTAGGAATAGTGTTCTTGTTAGGTGCACCCTACCATGCCTTAGTTACCGTTGGAACTATCCGTTGGATCTTGTCTATAAATACTTGTAGCTTGTTTACAACACTAACAAGTCCAATTTTTGAAGAGCCTATATTCCAAACTCTTGTAAACCTTTCCCAAGCTCTCTAAACTTCTTCCAAACACACTTAGATCCTATCTTGGCAAATCCAAGGGTTTACGTAACTCTAAGGAGTGTGCTTTGAGAAGCCAAATCTAGGGTACCCTAATCCTTAAAGGTATATCTCTTTTCTACCCTAGAAATCAAACCTCTACAACTTGGTTGTGCATCTCAAAGGAGTTTCATCATCAACACCAAGCTAGCTGGAACAGGTAAAAAGCTTCGATCACGGTCAAAAGCTTCTTCGAACACTTTCGATCTTCATTAAAGGCAAGTGTTCGCCCTTCATTCAAATTTATATCTTTGTGATAGTGAATTGAATCTGTGTGTGTCAACCACTCTAAAAATTGTCTGTGGGGATTAGATCTGTGTGATCGAACCTCAGTAACAAAATTGAGTTAGAATCAGTACTTGTGTAGTTTGATTCTTTATAGTGGAACCAAGGGACTGTGTGACCCTTGAGAGTGGATGTAGGTCTGTGTGACCGAACCACTATAAATCTTTGTGTGAGGTTGTTTGCTTGTGCTGATTGTTTTATTTAAGCTTCCGCATATTGTTTGTTAATCATCACATGTGACTAGTTGATTGTTAAGAAATTTAAATTGGCCATAATTAGTCATTAAGTGTAGCTCACCCTATTCACCCCCCCCTCTAGGGTTAGGATCCCGGACTTTTAATGGATATTATTAATGGATGGACAATAGATAAAGAAAACGTAGACGAGTCGATAAGGATCTGCCACTCGTATACGCGATTTCCTAGAGGTGTCCGCGGTGAGGATATCACAACAACGTGAATATTTCTTTTAAGTGCGGAAGCATGTAGCAAATCTAATTCATACATTTATGTCCAAGATAGTATGATTGATAACATATTTATAACCAGCATCAAAATGAGCAATGATCATTAGCTATACCCAAAAGTAAGTTAAAGTTTACATCAAGGTCATTCAATTACATTTCCCAAAAATAGATGCTAACAAAGGCCAATATAACAAAGTATCAAATTCCAAAAGAATGTTTAGTCCCAACCCAAAATGTTATGCAACTCGGACAACCGAATGTCTAAACGACATCATCAGCATGTCACTCTACTAATCATTGCGGTTCTCTGACCGTCTCCTTGTGCTCCTCCTTAGGGAAACCAACAACGAGACCGAGTATCAAAGCAATGGGTCAAACACAACGGTTTGGCAGGTGGGTGAAAAGATGTAATAATAATAGAAAATTACCTTGGAAAACATTTAAACCTGTTAAAACAGTAGATTTCATAAAATAGAAGATTCATTTATTCAAAACGTAAGTACAACATAAAACAAGTAAGGCATCCAAGGAAATCGGGAAATAAGCAATATGGCAAACACACGAAGCTAAGTCCTCTATCACCGAAGTGACATGAGCATATCGGGATGTTGACCTCAATCACATAAGTGAGGAGGTGCAACACAATTTATACATACATATACATAATAATACGGGACATGACTGTAAGACCCCGACCCGAGTGATCTCGATTAGTGCTTGGTTAGTTGCGTGTTAGTCTTGATTTGTTTTGTGGATTTGGTTTAGTGGTTTAGAATAGCTTTGGAATAGCTTTGGGGATTTTGAGTACTTTGGTATTAGTGGGGCCCTTTGGGGCTTCCTTATTTATGGCTTTTTTGTGTACTTGAGGTTTTATATTGGTTTTCTTGATTTGTATTTTATCCCGTTTTGTTTATCTCGTTATTGCTTTCAACTTTCATGTTGATCCCGTTCTCGTTCGAAACCCCGAAACTTGACTTTTCTAGCTTCAAGGGCAAAACAGTACTTTTACACTAAATCTGTACCAAATTAGTGTTAATCCCGAAACCCGCGAAACATAAACTTTTTAGAAACTAGATATTTCGACGATCATTTCTTCCTTCTTCGTCGATTTCATTCGGAGCCCCGAAAACCACTATTTCAGCCCAACTAGGTTACTTGAAGGTGGAGCCCACTTGTGTAGCTTATAAAAGAGAGCTCTTTCCCCCTTTTTCTCTTTTCCAGCAACTTTTACTTGAACCTAGGGTTTTGGTGCACCTTCCCTTCTTCTTGCTTCTCCTTGCTCAAGAGACATCACCAAACTTGCACCATCATCTCAAAAGATTTCATTTTCTTCTTCTCCATTGCAATGGCTCTCCATTGACACCATTTTTGAAGGAATCCCATCTCTTCAAGATCTTCTTCTAGCTTGCTTTACTCATTTGAGGAACCTATTGGTAAGATCTCTTCCTAATATTCTAGATTAGTGTTCTTCTAGCCTTAGAGAAGCTACATTTTCAATATTGAAAGCTCTCTCCTCTTCTTCATTGTTTTGACCCATTTTAGGGTTTGTTTTAGGGGTTTTTGGTAGAGCTTGTTTCCTTGTCTTGCAAGAGTGCTAAGAGCTTGTTTTTCATTGATTGAAGACTTAAGGCAAGTGGATGTTTTGACATTTTTACATTTGAATGAGTTTGGATGAAATGCATTTATGTTTTTACCTAATGTTTTGAGGTATTAATGACTTGTTAGATTTGAAATAAATGCATATTTGTGAGTCTTGAAAGCTTGTTTTATCCATGTTTTGGATTGCTCATCAGATTTGGAAGGAATGTAGAAAAGATAGGAAAAATGGGGAAGACCCCTGAACTGCTGTAACAGAACCTGGGTTCTGTTACGCCGTTCACGCGGTCGACCGGCGACACTGGAACAGGCCCCCCTGCTGGGCAGCCTGCTGAACTGCGGGAGTCTCAGTTCTACAGTGCACGCGGTCGACCGGCCTAGGGCGCGGTCGACCGGCGACACAGAGGTCAGGCTCTCTGGAGCCTGACCAAAACACTATTCACCTATTTATTTTACAACTCACGGTCGACCTGGCCCATGGGCGGTCGACCGAGCCACTGTGTACGCGGTCGACCGGCCCAACTGGAAACCCTGCAGAAAAATGGACTTTTGCCCTATGTTTAGGTGGACCTTGAATGTAACTTAGTGACCCTTTTGTGGACCCGTTGGACTTCTTTTGAGGATGGTTGAACCGTCATTTTCTCACGGTTAATCCGGTTGTATCGGTACTTAATCTAGTTCAATCTTGAACGGTACGGAACGACGAGATATCCTTTCTTTTATCTAAACGCAAAATTGGTTTGTTTGGATATCGCGAATCCGTTTTCCCTTCGATGAATGAGTAGGTTGTAAGGTACTACTAGATTAACATTGGGCCTAGGATCCCATCCCTTTTATGTTTTGTTTAATTAAAACTCGATTAGGGTTTGAATCCCTAAGGTGCATAAAGAGCCCGGAATGTCTCTAAACTCAAGGAGTACCAAGTGATCATCACAATAGACATACGGGGTCCTTATTCACTTGATTTATATCGAATCCTGATACTTGTCCCGAATTTCAAGAAATGTGATTTGTCATTCCCGAAAACATTGAATTTGAAACTAAAGCTTTTGCTAGCCCCGACATGCACTTCCCGTTTGAAAATGGAATTAGTGCTTTTGAGTACCCCGTCCCGCCCGTTTATTAAAGTGCATTACATATGATTTGTACATGACTTGTTTTACATGATTTGACCTATGAGTCGGCACCACTAAGCTTGGCTTTCCTTGCCGGTTTGATCGACCGACTTGGAGACCTTTCCCGTCCCGCCAGCTGCAGTCTTGGATCCCGCTACCCGGTTATTACCGTGGTCTTGTCCCGATACCCGGTTCGCTACCGTGGTCCCGTCCCGTATTGTATTATATTATGTATATGTTACTTATGTTGCATCTCCTCACTTCGGTGACTGAGACAACATCCCGATATACTCATGTCACTTCGGTGATAGAGGACTTAGCTATGTGTGGTTGCCATCTTGTCTGTTTCCCGTTTCCTTGGATACCTTACATGTTTTTATATTGCATATGTATTTGATCAAATGCTTCTCTTGTTTTATGAAATTAATGCTTTGACAGGTTTAAATGATTTTCAAGGTATTTTCTATATTGTTATGTCTTTTCACCCGTTTGCCAAACCGTCGTGTTTGACCCTTGTTTTTGGTACTCAGGTCCCGTCGTTGGTCTCCCCGAGGAGGAGCTCGAGGTTGCGGTTGGCGAACCGCAACGACTAGTTGAGTGGCACGCCGATGATGTCGTCTAGACATTCGGGTGCTTGAGTTGCGTAACACATTTTGGGTTGTGTCTAACTATTCTTTTGGGAAACTTGTCACTTTATTCATATTGGCCTTTGTTGGCCTCTATTTTTGGGAACAATGTAATTAAACTACTTTGTTGTAAACCTTAACTTTATTTTGGGGTTATAGCTTTAATGATCATTGCTCATTTTGATACTAGTATGAAACATGCTTTAATCTTGTATCTTGGACATGAATGTATGAAATATAGATTTGCTACACGCTTCCGCACATAAAAGAAATATTCATGTTAATGTGTTATCCTCACCGCGGACACCTGTGGGAAATCGCGTGTATGAGTGGCATCCTTCTTGATGGACTCGTATACGTTTTGGAGTTGGATTTAATTTATGCACAGTCATACATCATATTATTATTATAACAAAGAAGTCCCGATCCCGGATTAGGCCGCCTTGTCCAAGGGGCCCGGTCCGGGGTCGCGACAATGACCACTGCAACGAACCGGGCATCGGGAACCATAGTAGCAATTTGTGGCATCGGGACAAGACCATGGTAATAACCGGGTAGTGGGATCCAAACTGCAGCTGGCGGGACTGGAGGGGTATCTGCAAGTCAGTGGATCAGATCGACAAGGTAATCCAAGCTTTGTGTAAGACCCCGACCCGAATGACCTCGGTTAGTGTTGATTAAGTTGTGTGTTAGCTCTAAGTGTGTTTAGTGTGTTTTGGTTTAGTTTGGGTTTAGAATAGCTTTGTTATAGCTTTGGGGAATTTTGAGTGCCTTTGTGATTAGTGGGGCCCTTTGGGGGTTTCCTTTTATGTCTTTGCGTTTACTTGGGGAATTATTTGAGTTTTCTTTGAATGGTGTTTTTATCTCATTTTACTAATCTCGTCGATCTCTTCAACTTTCATGTTGATCCCGTTCTTGTCTCGAATCCTAAAACCCGACTTTCATTAAATTGAGGGCAAAACAATCTTTTTACACTAAATCTGGGCCTAATATTTGATATTCCCGAAACCCGCGAAACATATGCTTTTTGGAAACTAGAAATTTCGACGATCATTTCTTCCTTCTTTGT
Organism: Camphora micrantha; assembly: GCA_003546025.1. NCBI lineage: Eukaryota > Viridiplantae > Streptophyta > Magnoliopsida > Laurales > Lauraceae > Camphora > Camphora micrantha. The sequence goes on along the minus strand of QPKB01000003.1, from coordinate 44,581,808 downwards.
CGTTTTCATCCGAGGTCCCGAAAACTACTATATTAGCCTTCCAAGTTTCCTAAGGGGTGGAGCCCACTCTCCTCTTCTATATAAGGAACCCATCTCTCTGCTTTCTCTTTTTCAGCAACTCTCTTCTTGCCTAGGGTTTTTCTTTGTTCTTCTTCTTCTTCTTCTTCTTGCTCTTCCCATCTCTAATCACCATCCACCTTGGATCATTTGAGAAATGAAAGTGATCTTCTTCTTCCTCTCCATTAGAGCTCTCCATTGATAGCATTTGTGGAGGAAACCTCCCATTCCAAGGTCTCCTTTGAGCTAGCTCTCTCCATTTGGAGATTCTACAAGTAAGCTTTCTTCCTAATGGAAACATATGCTTTCTTCCCATTCCAAGGTCAAAGCTCTTCCCAGAAATCCACAGTCAGCCTCGTGGTGAGCCAGCGGCTAACCGCTGAACCCATTAGCTGCTAACCGCCATCGACCGCTAGTTGATCGAAATTCCACAGAAATTCTGAAATAAAGAGAAACGAAGAGGATTTTGTCCCAATCATTTGTGCACCTTTTTAGAGAATGATGGGGATTGTTCAACCAGAGATATGTATGGACTCCGTTTGAGAAAGAATGCATAACACAAAGACTCATTTGAAGCCTTAAGAAAATCCTAAGGTGTATAAAGAGCCCGGAATGTCTCCAAACTCAAGGAGTACCGATTTATAATGAATATGACATACATGACCCTTATTCACTTTGATCGAATTTCGAATCCCGATACTTGTCCCAAACTTCATGATTTATGATTTATCATTCCCGAAAATACTGAATTTGCAACTATAGCATTTTGCTAGTCCCGATATGCACTTCCCTTTTGAAATGATATTTGTGCCTTCGAGCACCCCGTCCCGCCCGTTACATAAGTGCATCATGTTAATTTTGTACATGCCTTGTTTTATGTGATTTGACCCATGAGTCGGCACCACTAAGCTTGGATAACCTTATTGGTCTGATCCACCGACTTGGAGATCCCCCTCCCGTCCCGCCAGCTGCAATTTGGATCCCGCTACCCGGTTATTAACGTGGTATTAACCCGATGCCGCAGATTGCTAATGTGGTTCCCGATGCCCGGTTCGCTACCGTGGTCATGTCTCGTATCTATTATATATATATATATTAGTTATGTTGTATCTCCTCACTTTGGTGACTGAGGTCAACAACCCGATATGCTCATGTCACTTCGGTGATAGAGGACTTAGCTTCGTGTGGTTGCCATTTTATTGTTTTTCGTTTTCCTTGGAGACATTACTTGTTTTATATTGCATGTGTATTTTGAAAAAAATGATTCTTTCGTTTTATGAAATTATTCCTCTAATAGGTTCAAATGTTTTCCAAGGTAATTTTTTTATTGTCATATCTTTTCACCCATTTTCCAAACCGTCGTGTTTGACCCTTGTTTTGGTACTCAGGTCCCGTTGTTGGTTATCCCGAAGCGGAGCACGAGGAGGCGGTTGGAGAACCGCAGCGCCTGGTTGAGTGGCACGCCGATGATGTTGTTTAGACATTCGGGTGTTTGAGTCATGTAACATTTTGGGTTAGGATTAACCATTCTTTTTGGGAACTTGATACTTTGTCTATATTGGCCTTTGTTGGCCTCTATTTTTGGAGAATTGTAATTAAATGATCTTCTTGTAAGCTTTAACTTTCCTTTGGGAAATAGCTAATGATCATTGCTCATTTTGATACTAGTTTCAAATATGTTTTTATCTTGCTACCTTGGACATGAATGTATGAATTAGATTTGCTACACGCTTCCGCACTTAAAAGAAATATTCATGTTGATATGATATCCTTACCGCGAACACCTGTGGAAAATCGCGTGTACGAGTGGCATCCTTGATGGACTCGTATACGTTTTGATTTAAATTAATTCATAGTGTTGACATGGATTGTATCATTCATTCATATTATCCGTCCTTTAGTCCCGATCCTGGATTAGGACTGTGGGACCCGGTCCGGGGTCGCGACACTTAGTGGTGTCGACTCATAGGTCAAATGACAATTCAAAACATATATAAAACGTATCAAGTGCATGTATGTAAACGGGCGGGACGGGATGCTCAAAGGCACAAGTATCACTATTATTCAGGCATGTATAAACGGGTTAGCAAAATGCTAAAATACAGTTTCAATACTTTCGAGAATGATAATTCATAATTCATAATTTTCGGGACAAGCATTAGGATTCAAAACTAATCAAGGTGAATAAGGGTCCCGTATGTCCATTTCAATAAAAATTGGTACTCCTTGAGTTTGGAGACATTCCGAGCTCTTTATACACATTAGGGATTTTCAAAACTTCAAATGAAAGCTTGTAATTCGGTTTCTCTTCTCAAATGGGTTCATAGGATGCTCATAAGTCTTCCCATCACAATAGGGTTCCCAACAATCCTCTCTCAATCATTTAAACATTTCATTTTTGCTCACAAAATAGCCCCAGGTGAACAGTGATCATCGCTCGAGCGGACAAGACGTTCGCTCGAGTGACGAGCTCTCTAGAATGGTTTTCTGAGAGGTTCGCTTGAGTGAATGTTGGGTTCGTTCGAACTAACATGGTTCTGTGAAGCTCTGATATGATTCTGGGAATGTTCGCTTGAGCGAATAATGGGTTCACTCGAGTGAACTGTCTACTGGAATGGCTAGGAGTCATTTCTGGATAGGTCGCTTGAGCGACCTGTCAAGTTCGCTCGAGCGAACTGTCTAGGAACTGATTCCGGGACAGTTCTGCTCTCTTCCTTTTCCACTTCTCACAAACTCCTTTAGCCACATTTCCTCATCCAAATGAGAGGGTTAACCTCATTCAAATACCATTCAAATTTCCATCAACACTTCTATAATTCTCAACCAAACACCTTCTTCTCCATCATGTTCAACTACAAAGATAAGAAAAAATACCATCAAATCATCAAGATTCATTTAATACTTCATACAACAATAAATAAGAGGTCATAAAGACAATGCTTCAAGAGTTAATAAACCAATTAACTCATTCATGTGTATTTATTTCAAATCAATACAAGACAATAAAAGCATGTATAGTACGATAAATCAACACATTTCTCATAAAATCATTTAATGCACAAATCATCAATTCATCCACTTGCCTCAAGGTCTCTAATCGTGAAAATTAAGCCTCTAATCACTCTCTCTAAGTAAAGCTCCAAAGCTACACAAAAACCCCCAAAACAAACCCTAAAATGGGTCAAGCAAAGAAATAGAAAGGGGGAGCTCTCAATAGCGAAGATGGAGCTTCTCTTAGATTACAAGAACACAAATCTAGAAGATTAAAATGGTTGCTTACTTGGAAGGTCTTCTAATGGCAAAAGTTAGCTCAAAGTTGGAATAAGAGGTTTCCTTCAAGAATAGTGTCAAGATGAAGCCTTCAAAGAGAGGAAGAGAATGGTGATCTCTATTTCTTAATTTGTGCAAGGTTTGGTGGAGATTTAGTGATGGGAAGCAAGAAGAAGAAGGAAAAGCAAGAAAAAGCCCTAGCTTTTGGGTTGTGCTAGAAAAAGGGAAAGGAGATGAGGAAATCTCCTTATAAAGCAATTGGGAGTGGGCTCCACCACTAGAAAACTTGGAAGGATGAAATCATGGTTTTCGGGATCTCGGATGAAATTGACGAAGGAGAGGAAAGTGATCGTCGAAATTTCTAGTTTCCAAAAAGTATATGTTTTGCGGGTTTCGGGAATATCAAACATTGGGTACAGATTTAGTGTAGAAAGACTGTTTTGCCCTTGAAGCTAGGAAAGTCAGGTTTCGGGATTCGGGACAAGAACGGGATTAACATAAAAGTTGAAGAGATTAACGAGATAAGCAAAACAGGATAAAAATACAAATTAATGGAATCTCGAGTAATCCTCCAAGTAAACGCAGAGTCATAAAAGGAACTCCCAAAAGGGCTCCACTAATCACAAAGGCACTCAAAATTTCCTAAAGCTATAACAAAGCTATTCTAAACCCAACTAAATCAAAAACCACTATCCACGCTTAAAACTAACAGACGACTTAATTAACACTAATCGAGGTCTCTCGGATCGGGGTCTTACAATTCCAAAAAATAAAGACCAATAAAGGTCAGTATAACATAAAAGTTCCCAAAAGAATGGTTAACCATAATCGAAAATGCTACGCATCTTGGACAACCGAATGTCTAGACAACATCATCGGCATGCCAATCAACTAAGCGTTGCGGTTCACCGACCGCCTCCTCAGGCTCCTCCTCAAGATAACCGGCAACGGGACCTGAGTACCAAAGTAGTGGGTCAAACGCAACGGTTTTGCACGTGGGTGAAAAGATATAATAATGTGACAAAATTTGAAATTACCTTGGAAAACATTTAAACCTGTTTGAACAGTAACTTTCATGAAATAGAAGAATCATTCACTGGAAAAACAATATCCAGTAAAAAATATATGAGGTATCCAAGGAAATCGATAAGCAAGCAATATGACAACCACACGAAGCTAAGTCCTTTATCACTGAAGTGACAAGAGCATATCGGAATGTTGACCTCAGTCACCGAAGTGAGGAGGTACAATAAAATTTACATATACATATACATAATAATACGGGACATGACCACGGTAGCGAGCAGGGCATTGGGAATCATGGTAGCAATCCGCGATATCGGGACAAGACCACGGTAATAACCGGGGTAACGGAATCCAAACTGCAGCTGGTGGGACAAGAGGGGGATCTCCAAGTTAGTGGATCAGACCAACAAGGTTGTCCAAGCTTAGTGGTGCCGACTCATAGGTCAAATAAAAAAAATCAAGACATGTATAAATACATCAAGTGCAAGTAGATAACTAGGCCGGACATGGGTGCTGAAAGGCATAACTTTCATTTCATATTGGGTCATGTACTTCGGGGCTAGCAACTATAACGAGTACAATATCAATGCTTTCGGGGATAACAAGTCATGCAGTATAAAACTTGGGAACAAGAGGGTTCAATTTAACTTTTGAATTTACGGGCAAAATATCGTAGTTCAAGATTTGTCCAAGGTGAATAGGGGTCCCGTATGCCGATTTTAATAATAACTTGATACTCATTGAGTTTGGAGACATTCCGGGCTCCTTATACACCTTATGAATTTTTGAAACTTCAAATGAATCTTCGTGATGTGGTTTCTTTCTAAAAAACGATTTCAAACAATGTTTATAAGTCTTCCCATCACAATAGGGCTCCTAGCAAACCTCTCTCAGTCATTTAAACATTTCATTTTTTGCTCCCGGAGTAGTCCCAGATGAACAGTATCCATCGCCCGAGCGGACTTGAAGTTCGCTCGAGCGAAGTGGTCTCTGGAATGGCCTTCTGGGAGGGTTCGGTTGAGTGAAGTTGGGTTCGTTCGAGCGAACTTGTCCAGTTCAAGTTGGTTTGGGCTAACTATTCGTGTACTTAAGCTAACCACTCTCTGGAATGAAATCTGGGAAGGTTCGCTTGAGCGAATTTGGGTTCGCGCGAGCGAACTGTCCAGAAACTGGTTTCGGAACAGTTCTGCTTCTCTTCTTTTTCCACTTCTTACAAACTCCTTTGAGCCTCATTCTCACATAAAAAAGAGAGGGTTAAAACCTCTTTAAAACCTTTCTCAAACCCCCATCAATCCTCCACAAAATCTATCTAATGACCTCCATTCTCTTTACATTCAATCACCAAAGTAAGAGAAGAATCCAACAATCACAAAGGTTCATTTGAGCCATATTCAATAGATAAATAAAGGATTATAAGCCACATTTCTATGACAATAAATGAGTTAGTAAAACTCTTCAATGAGCATTTATTTCAAATCAATGCAAACTAATAAACATGAATATAAATGACAAAACCAACCACATTCCTCATAAAACCATTAAATGCTCAAACTATCATTTCATCCACTTGCCTTGGAGTCTCTAACAAGCAATCCAACCTCTAATCAAGCTAATCAAGCCTCTAATCACCTTACAAGCCAAGCTCCAAAGCTAAACACAAAAACCCCCAAAAACAAAACCCTAAAATGGTCAAAACAAGGAATGGGGAGGAAGACGCTTCAATAATGGAAATGGAGATTCCCTTAGGTTAGGAGAACACAATATCAAAAGGGAGGAAGGATTACTTACATGAGAGTTCTTCAAAATGCTAGGTTAGTTCAAAAGGAGGCGTTGGATTAGGTGGTTTCCTCCACAAATGCTATTAAGAGAGAGCTCTCAGAGAGAAGAAGAAGATGATGACTTCAAATCTTCTATTGGTGCAAGTTTGGGAGTGGATTGTGGATAGAGAAGCAATAAGAGGAAGAAAGATGGGAAACCCTAGATTGAGGTTTGGTTTGAGCTGGAAAAAGGGAAATGAGGAAGAATGGTTTCCTTATAAAGCAAGTGGGGAGTGGGCTCCACTATTTGAAATCTTTGTGGGCTAAAATCACAATTTTTGTTACCTCGAACGAGTTTGACGAAGAATGGAAAAATGATCACCGAAATATCTAGTTTCCAAAAAGTATATATTTCGTGAGTTTCAGGGATATCAAATTTTGGGTACAGATTTAGTGTGAAAATACTGTTTTGCCCTCAATACTAGGAAAGTCGGGTTTCGAGGTTTCGGACGGGATTGTGATCAACATGAAAGTTGTAGAGATTAACAAGATAAGCAAAATGTGATTAAGATACAATTTATTAGGATCTCGAATAGTCCCCAAAGTAAACGCAAGGTCACAAAAAAGAACCCCCAAAGGGCCCCACTAAGTATCAAGGCACTCCAAAAATCCCAAAAACTATAACAAAAGCTATTCTAATCCCAACTAAACCAAAATCCACTAATCAAGCTTAGAACTAATACAGAACTTAATTAGTACTAATCGAGGTCTCTCGGGTCGGGGTCTTACGTCCTCCACCCCTTAAGGCATTTGGTCCTCCAAATGAAACATAAAACTCACCTTAGGTAGTAGATGTGGGTACTTCTCCTGCACTTGGTCTCGTAGTTCCCACGTTGCTTTTTCCGGTCCATGATTCTCCCAAAGTACTTTTACCCACTGAATAGTCCTGTGTTCTCAATTCTTGCTCTTTCGTGTCGATGTTTAGAATAGGCTTCTCAACATAGGTAGCATCCTCTCGGATTTCCAAAGGTTCATGCCGGAGTACATGTAAAGGATCGGGGACGTACTTCTTCAACATTGACACATGGAAGACGTTGTGTATGCTGGAAAGCTCGGGTGGTAAGGCTAATCTATAAGCCACGTCACCAATCTTGCTCATAGTGTCATATGGTCCAATGTATCTCCGAGATAGCTTGCCTTTCTGCCCAAGTCTCAATGTTCCTCTCGTAGGTAACACCTTCAAGAGAACCTTGTCTCCTTATTTAAATTGTAAATCCCTTCTGTGAGAGTCTGCATAGCTTTTCTGTCTACTCCGGGCTACTTTCAGACGTTCTTGGATCAACTTGACTTTATCACTTGTTTCATTGACTATAGTCGGTCCATGGAAACTGCGAACGCCTACTTCTTCCCAACATACATGTGTTCTACACCTTCTGCCATACAATGCCTCGAACGGTGCCATTCCAATGCTTGGATGATAGCTGTTGTTGCAAGCAAACTCACACAACGGTAGAGTTTCATCCCATTGAGTCTTGAAGTCTAACACATAAGCACGGAGTATATCCTCATGGGTCTGAATTGTTCTCTCTGACTGACCATCTGTCTATGGGTGGTACGCTGTGTTGAACTGTAGCTTCGTACCCATGGATTCATGCAATGTATTCCAGAATCTCAAGACGAATCTGCTATCTCTGTCGGACGTGATAGAAACTGGCTGACCATGTCTGTTGACAATCTCATTAACAAATAACTCTGCTAATGGTAGCATATGCATCTTCTTTCCTGTCCTCCTAGGAATGAAATGAGCTGACTTGGTGAGACGGTCCACAACGACCCATATAGCATCGTTGCCTCTGCTAGTCCTCGGTAGTCCCGAAATAAAGTCCATGGTAATGTGCTCCCATTTCAATTCTGGGATCTCTAACGGTTGTAACAACCCTAGAGGCTTCTGATGTTTTGCCTTTATCAACTGGAATGTCATACAACGGGAGACAAACGCTACAATTTCTCTCTTCATATTATTCCACCAAAATCTGCCCTTCAAGTTTTGATACATCTTCGTGCTGCTTGGATGCATGGAGTGAGCTTCGGTCATAATGTCATTCCTCAAGTCTTCAATGTTAGGCACACACGGACGGTCACGATAGTATAAAACTCCATCTACAATACAGAAGTCAGGACGGTCTGCTATATGTTCTGAAATCTTGGCCAACTCTGGATCTTGCAACTAACTATCTTTGATCTTCTGAATGAAGGAAGGCTCTGACACTGACATGTTAGCCAATACTACACTCTTCTTCAGTGGCTGTAAATCTATTCTCAGCTCTTCAAATTGTTCAAAAATACAAGTGCTACTGAGATTTACCAAGCCTACTGACTTTCTGCTCAAGGCATCAGCAACTACATTAGCTTTCCCCAGGTGATATTTGATTGGAAAATCATAATCATTGATATATTCCATCCATCTTCTCTGCCTCATGTTTGACTCCTTCTGAGAAAACAAGTACTTAAGACTGCAGTGATGGGAGTGAACCTCAAATTTCTACCCATAAAGGTAATGTCTCCACATTTTCAACGCAAACATGACCACTGCTAACTCAAGATCATGGGTGGCATAATTCTTCTCGTGATCTTTCAACTACCGAGATCTATAAGCTATCACTATTCCATCTTGCATCAATACACAACCAAGTCAAACTTTAAAACATTGGTAAAAATGGTGAAGCCACCGCTTGCGGATGGTAAAGTAAGGACTGGTGCTAAAGTCAATCTCTTCTTTAGCTCTTGAAAGCTAGTTTCACACTAATCTGTCCACACAGAAGGTACGTTCTTCCTTGTCAACTTCGTCAATGGTGACGCAATTGACGAAATCAATGTACAAATCTCTGGTCATGGCCTGCCAATCCTAGAAAACTTCTGATTTCGGTCACATTCTTAGGTCTTTCCCATTTCACTACTACCTCAATCTTGGACGGATCTACTGACAATCCTTCCCTGGAGATGATGTGTCCCAAAAATGCTACTTGCTCTAGCCAGAATCCACACTTGTTGAGCTTCACATACAGCTGATTCTCTCTCAAAAGTTGCAATGCTATCCTTAGATTCTCTTCATGCTCTTCTTTGGTCTTGGAGGACACCAAAACGTCATCGATGAACACTACAACAAACTGATCCAAGTACTGTGCAAATATCTTGTTCATCAATGCCATGAATACTACCGGTGCATTTGTCAATCCAAATGGCATAATAAGAAACTCATACTGACCATATCTTGTCTGGAAAGCTGTCTTCAATACATCTGATTCTCTGACTCTCAGCTGATGGTAACCGGATCTCAAATCAATCTTCAAAAAATATGAAGCACCTTGCAACTGATCAAATAGTTCATCTATCCTCGGCAATGGATACTTGTTCTTGGTGGTCACTTGGTTCAATCTCCGATAATCTATACACATTCTCATCGAACCATCCTTCTTCTTAACAAACAAAACTGGAGCTCCCCATGGTGAAATACTCGGTCTAACAAAACCTTTGTCCAACAATTCTTTTAATTGGGTTTTCAATTCTCCCAATTTCGCCGGAGCCATTCTATAAGGTGCAATGGATATTGGAGCGGTCCCTGGTAATAACTCAATAGTGAAGGCTATTTCTCTGATGGGTGCTAATTGTAAGACCCCGACCCGAGTGACCACGATTAGTGTTGATTAAGTTGCGTGTTAGCTCTAAGTGTGTTTAGTGGATTTTGGTTTAGTTGGTTTAGAATAGTTTGGTCATAGCTTTAGGGAATTTTGAGTGCCTTTGGAATTAGTGGGGCCCTTTGGGGGTTCCTTTTTATGACTTACGTGTACTTGGGGGTTTACTCGAGACTCTTTTGATTTGGTGTTTTATCCCGATTTACTTATTTTGCTAATCCCTTCAACTTTCATGTTGATCCCGTTCTCGTCTCGAATCCCGAAACTTGACTTTTCTAGCTTCAAGGGCAAAACAGTACTTTTACACCAAATCTGGACCAAATGATTGATATTCCTGAAACCAGCGAAACATATACTTTTTGGAAACTAGATATTTCGACGATCATTTCTTCCTTCTTCGTCGATTTCATCCGAAGTCCTGAAAACCAATATTTCAACCTTTCAAAGTTCTTAAGTGGTGGAGCCCACTTGCAAATGCTATATATAGAACCCAACTTTTCTCCCTTCTCTTTTCCAGCAATTTTCTTGTCTAGGGTTTCTTCTTCCTCATTATTCTTTTTCTCTTGCTCTCTTCATCTCAACCTCTCACCAAACTTGCACCCAGATCATAATGGAGATCACCATCTTCTTCCTCTCCTTCAAGGCTCTCTATTGATATCATTGTTGAAGGAAACCTCCCACTCCAAGACTCGTTTTGAGCTAAGACTTGCCATTAAAGGATCTTCCAAGTAAGCTCTCTCACTAATCTCTTAGATTTGTGTCCTTATGATCTTAGAGGAGCTCCATTTCCATTATTGGAAGCCCTCTCTTCCTATTTCCCTATTTAACCCATTATAGGGTTTGTTTTGGGGTTTTGTAGAGATTGTGGTTTTTGTGCTTGAGAGGGTGTTAGAGGACCTTTTGCTTAGCTTTGGACTTGAGGCAAGTGGATGAATGGATAAGTTTTGAACATTTACATGTTTCATGGAAATCTCTTGTTTTTGCACTAAGTATTCTTAATGATTTTTACATGTGTTTTCATAGTCTTCCTTGCCTTGATTTCTATTACTTTTGAAATGCATAACTAGGAGTTGATTTTTCTATTATGCACCTTGATAAATGTATCCTTTATGTTATTAAAGTGTAGATGAATCTTATGGGTGTTGGTTTCTCTTTTTCTTTGGGGATCAAATATGAATGAATGGAGGAGTTTGATTTGGATGTATTGGGGAGTAGAGAATAAGGTTGAGGTATTTGAAAGAAAATTAATGATTGTTATTGGGAGGCAAAGAGGCCTTTGTTGCAGGAAAATGTTTAGGGGGAAGAAGAGAAGAAGGCCAGGCTGGCCATTTTCGGGCAGCAGAAATGACTGCCCGCTCGAGCGGACATAAGGCCGCTCGAGCGCGCAGTCATTCTGACTGCAGTTCGGGCAGCAAAAATGACTGCTCGCTTGAGCGGACATAAGGCCACTCGAGCGCGCAGTCATTCTGACTGCAGCTCGGGCAACAGATTGCTTGCCCGCTCGAGCGCGCGATTGGCCGCTCGAGCGCACTATTGGCCGCTCGAGCGCGTAGACGCTCTGTCCACCCGTCTTCTTGCGCAGCCCAGGTCCGCTCGAGCGCACCTTGGTTCTCTAGAGCGCACCCCCCTCCTGAGTATGGACCGCTTTTGGGGCTCGGGAAAGGTTTTTGGGGGAATCCCTTGGTATTTAGGAGGTTTATGAGGTGATATACGAAGCCTATTGGAGAAATAAACCAAACCACAAGCTTTCATTCGAAGCCTTTTGAAAATCCTAAGGTGTATAAAGAGCCCGGGATGTCTCCAAACTGAAGGAGTACCAAGTGATCATTACAATCGACATACGGGGCCCTTATTCACTGGATTTATATCGAATCCCGATACTTGTCCCGAATTTCAAGAAATGTAATTTATCATTCCCGAAAACATTGAATTTGCAACTAGAGCTTTTGCTAGCCCCGATATGCACTTCCTGTTTGAAAATGAAATTAGTGCTTTTGAGCACCCCGTCCCGCCCGTTTATTTAAGTGCATTACATATGATTTGTACGTGTCTTGTTTTAGATGATTTGACCTATGAGTCGGCACCACTAAGCTTGGTTTTCCTTGCCGGTTTGATCCATTGACTTGGAGACCCTTTCCCGTCCCGCCAGCTGCAGTTTGGATCCCGCTACCCGGTTATTACCGTGGTCTTGTCCCGATACCCGGTTCGCTACCGTGGTCCCGTCCCGTATTATAGTATGTATATGTATATGCTACTTATGTTGCATCTCCTCACTTCGGTGACTGAGACAACATCCCGATATGCTCATGTCACTTCGGTGATAGAGGACTTAGCTATGTGTGGTTGCCATCTTGTCTGTTTCCCGCTTCCTTGGATACCTTACATGTTTTACATTGAATATGTGTTTGAACAAATGTTTCTCTTGTTTTATGAAACTATTGCCGTGACAGGTTTAAATGTTTTCCAAGGTAATTTCTTTATTGTTATGTCTTTTCACCAGTTTGCCAAACCGTCGTGTTTGACCCTTTGCTTTGGTACTCAGGTCCCGTTGTTGGTCTCCCCGAGGACGAGTTCGGGAAGGCGGTCGGAGAACCGCAACGTCTGGTTGAGTGGCATGCCGATGATGTCGTCTAGACATTCGGGTGCTTGAGCTACGAAACATTTTGGGAATAGAAACTAACCATTCTTTTGGGGAACTTGTTATTTGATTTATATTGGCCTTTGTTCACCTCTATTTTTGGGAACAATGTAATTAAAATATATTGTAGTAAACCTTAACTTTCTTTTGGGGTTATAGCTTTAATGATCATTGCTCATTTTGATACTAGTATTAAACATGTGTTAATTGTTGCTATCTTGGACAAGAATGTGTGAAATAGATTTGCTACACGCTTCCGCACATAAAAGAAATATTCATGTCGATGTGATATCCTCACCGCGGACACCTGTGGGAAATCGCGTGTACGAGTGGTACTCTTTGGTAGACTCGTATACGTTTTGGATTTAATTTAATTCATACACATACACATCACCAAAATTAGCGTCCCGATCCTGGATTAGGCCCGCCTTGTCTTGGGGACCCGGTCCGGGTTCGCAACAGACTGGTATCATAGCGAGACGTGTTTCAAGCAATTAAAAGAAACTAGAAATCCTAAGGACGTGGCGAGGATTCGTTAGAGTTTTCGTTAGTTAGTATCGTGTGAGCATTGTGTGACCCTTATTGTATTATCTTGTGCTAACAAATTGTTTTGCAGCATTATGCCACCTCGCAAAAGGCCAGTAAACGGCAGTCTCACTGCAAGTAACAGTGAACAAACAGGGCCAGTCCAAGAAGATACTCCCGACAATGCCATGCAAAATCAATTTCAAGAAATGATTCGGGTTATGTTGGATCAACAAAGACAGGCTAATGAGAATCAAACCAGGTTACAGGAACAGATGCTGAAGAAAGATGAGGATCATGCCAGGGAGATGGCAGATATGCAGAGGCAACTCCTAGAGGTATTACAGAGGAGGCCCGAGCCCGTGCAAGCTCAACCTGCTATTGTGATTAATCAGAGGGAGCATGACCCAAATGCCTTGTTTGAGAAGTTCAGGAAGAGGGGCCCGAAAGAATTCTTCGGGACAGAGGATCCCTTAGCTACAGATGATTGGCTGGAGCACACAGATAACATCTTTGAGATCTTCCAGTGCACAGGAAGGGAACGAGTCCAGCTTGCAACCTCTCTCTTCACCGGTTCAGTAGATATCTGGTGGAAGACAGTGAGGTAAGAATACAGGCACATGGCAGATGCAGTGGCATGGGCCAGTTTCAAGAGGCAATTTGGGGACAAGTATGTGCCCACTCATATCAGGAGGCAGAAGGCAGTGGAATTTCAGCAGCTTGTTCAGGGCAACATGTCAGTCCTCGAATACCTCACTAAATTTGAGAGATTGTCTAGATATGCTCCTGAGTTAGTGGACACAGTGGAAAAGAAGATAGCTAAGTTTCTTGAAGGCCTAAATCCCATCATTGAGAGGGATGCTACCGGGGTTGTACCACCTACAACCTTCGAAGAGGCAGTCAAGAGGGCTTACAAATTTGAGAACTTCCACCATAAGATCCTCAGACTTCAGGGTGAGGGACAGCAGCAGCAACAGCAGAACAGCCAGCAGAGGAACCATCAGCACAAGAGGCAGAGGCAAGAGCAGAATGTGCAGAATCCTTTGGTGTGTACACATTGTGGGAAGAACCACGAGAGTGCCCAGTGTCATACCATCATAGGAGCATGCTTCAGATGTGGTTCCATGGCTCATCAGATGAGGGACTGTCCAAGGCAGAATAGGCAGAATCAGCAACAGCAAGGGGCACAGCGTCCAGCACAACCTCAAAATGCAATAGTTGTGCAGAACCAGGCTAGACCTCTTCAGCAGCAAGCCCCACAGCAGCAGTATAGGCCACAACAGCAGCAACAAGCCCGTCAGAAAGGACAGAATCAGAATCAGCGTCCTCCACAACAGAATAGGAATGCAGGCAGGCCACAGCAAGCTCAGAATAGGCCACAACAGAGAGGACAGATTTATGCGGTCAATAGAGCAGATGCAGAGGCAGCTGGAGATGTAGTGGAAGGTACACTTCCTGCTTGTGGATTCCAAGCTAGGGTTTTGTTTGACCCTGGCTCTACCCACTCTTTTATCTCTCCCAGATTTGCAAAATTGATTGATATGCATGCTAGAGATATGGATTTCCTATTGACTGTGGCTACCCCCATAGGTAAAGAAGTTATATGTAGGACTTTTTACCCTAGTTGTCCAGTCATTATAGGAGGGTTAGAGTTACCAGCAAATCTCATTTCATTGGAGATGTTTGATTTTGATGTCATCCTAGGGATGGATTGGTTAGCAGGGTACCATGTTATAATGGATTGTTTCCATAAGACCCTCACCTTCAAGTTAGAAGAGACACCAGCAGGAGTACTGTTTCGAGGAGACAAGAGTAATCCTAGTACAGGGTTTATTTCAGCGTTGAAGGCTGATAGACTTCTGAAGGGTGGATGTGAGGCCTATTTGGCGTTTATCACGAAGGATAAACGGTCCCAAGGGGTGGAGGATATCCCAATTGTTTGGGAATTCCCAGATATTTTTTCGAAGGAGATCCCAGGTTTACCACCCATTAGAGAGATTGATTTCACTATCGAGCTATTACCAGGGACTGCTCCGATATCCATTGCACCTTATAGAATGGCTCTGGCGTAATTGGGAGAATTGAAAACACAATTGCAAGAATTGTTGGACAAAGGTTTTGTAAGACTTAGTGTTTCGCCGTGGGGAGCTCCAGTATTGTTCGTCAAGAAGAAGGATGGTTCCATGAGAATGTGCATAGATTACCGGAGATTGAACCAAGTGACTATCAAGAACAAGTATCCATTGCCAAGGATAGATGAACTGTTTGATCAGTTACAGGGTGCTTCCTACTTTTCGAAGATTGATTTGAGATCTGGTTACCACCAGCTTAGAGTCAGAGAGTCTGATGTATTGAAGACAGCTTTCCGGACTAGATATGGGCACTATGAGTTTTTGGTCATGCCATTTGGTTTGACAAATGCACCAGCAGTGTTCATGGCATTGATGAACAAGATATTCGCAGAGTACTTAGATCAGTTTGTAGTGGTGTTCATTGATGACATTTTGGTGTACTTCAAGACCAAAGAAGAGCATGAAGAGCACTTGAGGATAGCCTTACAGCTTCTGAGAGAGAACCAGCTGTATGCAAAACTCAATAAGTGTGAGTTTTGGCTTGAACAAGTAGCGTTTTTGGGGCACATTATCTCCAGAGAAGGCTTGTCAGTAGATCCATCCAAGATTGAGGCAGTGGTATAGTGGGAAAGACCGAAGAATGTGTCAGAAATCATGAGTTTTCTTGGATTGGCTGGCTATTATCGGAGGTTTGTACAGGGATTTTCGTCGACTGCGTCACCTTTGACGAAGTTGACAAGGAAGAATGTGCCTTATGTGTGGTCAGACAAGTGTGAAGTTAGCTTCCAAGAGCTTAAGAAGAGATTAACCACAGCACCAGTCCTTACTTTGCCATCTGGAAGCGGCGGTTTCACTATCTTTACCGATGCTTCGAACATTGGACTTGGGTGCGTGTTGATGCAGGATGGGAAAGTGATAGCCTATGGATCCCGTCAGTTGAAAGATCATGAGAAGAACTATGCAACACATGATCTTGAGTTAGCAGCAGTTGTTTTCGCATTGAAGATGTGGAGACATTATCTATATGGAGAGAAATTTGAGGTTCACTCCGATCACCACAGCTTACAGTACCTGTTCTCACATAAGGAATTGAACATGAGGCAGAGGAGATGGATGGAGTATATCAAGGATTATGATTTTCCAATCAAATATCATCCAGGGAAAGCAAATGTAGTTGCTGATGCTTTGAGCAGGAAATCAGTAGGCATGGCAAATCTCAGTGGCACATGTATCTTTGAGCAATTTGAGGAGTTGAGAATAGACTTGCAGCCGCTTGAGAAGGGTGTTTTGTTAGCTAACATGTCAGTGTCAGAGCCTTCTTTCATCCAGAAGATTAAAGGCAGTCAGTTGCAAGATCCAGAGTTGGCCAAGATTTCAGAGCAGATAGCAGATCGTCCTGACTTTCGCATTGTAGATGGAGTTTTGTACTTCCGTGATCGTCTGTGTGTGCCAAGCATTGAAGATTTGAGGAATGACATCATGACCGAAGCTCACAGTACGAGGTATTCCGTGCATCCAGGCAGCACGAAGATGTATCAGAATTTGAAGGGCAGATTTTGGTGGAATAACATGAAGAGAGAGATAGCGGCATTTGTGTCTCGGTGTATGATATGTCAGTTGATTATAGCAGAGCACTAGAAGCCTCCAGGGTTGTTGCAACCGTTGGAGATTCTGGAATGGAAATGGGAGCATATAACCATGGATTTCATTTCGGGATTACCGAGGACTAGCAGAGGAAATGATGCTATCTGGGTCATTGTGAACCGTCTCACCAAGTCAGCTCATTTCATTCCGATGAAGACTGGGAAGAAGATGCACATGCTACCGTTGGTAGAGTTGTTTGTTAGTGAGATTGTCAGCAGACATGGTCAGCCAGTTTCCATCACATTTGATAGAGACAGCAGATTCGTCTCAAGATTTTGGAAGACACTGCATGAGTCTATGGGTACAAGGTTACAGTTCAGTACAGCTTATCACCCTCAGACAGATGGCCAGTCAGAGAGGACAATTTAGACTCTTGAGGATATGCTCCGTGCTTGTGTGTTAGACTTCAAAACTCAATGGGACGAGACTCTACCTTTGTGTGAGTTTGCGTAGAACAACAGCTACCACTCGAGCATTGGAATGGCGCCTTTCGAGGCATTGTATGGCAGAAGGTGTAGGACACCTTTGTGTTGGGAAGAGGTTGGTACCCGCAGTTTCCATGGACCGACAATGGTGAGTGAGACCAGTGACAAGGTCAAGCAGATTCAGGCACGTCTGGAAGTAGCCTGGAGTAGGCAGAAGAGTTATGCAGATTCTCATAGAAGGGACTTACAGTTCAAAGAAGGAGACAAGGTTTTCTTGAAGGTATCACCTACTAGAGGAACTTTGAGATTTGGGCAGAAAGGCAAGTTGTCAAGGAGATACATTGGACCTTATGACATTGTGAGCAAGATTGGTGAAGTGGCTTATAGGTTAGCCTTACCACCCGAGCTATCTGGTGTACACAACGTCTTCCATGTATCTATGTTGAAGAAGTACGTCCCCGATCCTTCACATGTACTACAGCATGAGCCGTTAGAGATAAGAGAAGATGCTACCTACGTTGAGAAGCCTATTCGGATCATCGACTGCAAAGAACAAGAATTGAGGATACGGACTACTCAGTGGGTGAAGGTACTTTGGGAGAATCATGGACCGGAAGAGGCAACCTGGGAATTGCGAGACCAAGTGCAGAAGAAGTACCCACATCTCCTACCCGAGGTGAGTTGTATTTTATTTGGAGGACCAAATATCCTAAGGGGTGGAGGATGTAAGACCCCGACCCGAGTGACCACGATTAGTGTTGATTAAGTTGCGTGTTAGCTCTAAGTGTGTTTAGTGGATTTTGGTTTAGTTGGTTTAGAATAGTTTGGTCATAGCTTTGGGGAATTTTGAATGCCTTTGGAATTAGTGGGGCCCTTTGGGGGTTCCTTTTTATGACTTACGTGTACTTGGGGGTTTACTCGAGACTCTTTTGAATTGGTGTTTTATCCCGATTTTTATTTTGCTAATCCATTCAACTTTCATGTTGATCCCGTTCCCGTCCCGAATCCCGAAACTTGACTTTTCTAGCTTTAAGGGCAAAACAGTACTTTTACACCAAATCTGGACCAAATGATTGATATTCCCGAAACCCGCGAAACATATACTTTTTGGAAACTAGATATTTCGACGATCATTTCTTCCTTCTTCGTCGATTTTATCTGAAGTCCTGAAAACCAATATTTCAGCCTTTCAAAGTTCTTAAGTGGTGGAGCCCACTTGCAAATGCTATATATAGAACCCAACTTTTCTCCCTTCTCTTTTCCAGCAATTTTCTTGTCTAGGGTTTCTTCTTCCTCATTATTCTTTTTCTCTTGCTCTCTTCATCTCAATCTCTCACCAAACTTGCACCCACATCATAATGGAGATCACCATCTTCTTCCTCTCCTTCAAGGCTCTCTATTGATATCATTGTTGAAGGAAACCTCCCACTCCAAGACTCGTTTTGAGCTAAGACTTGCCATTAAAGGATCTTCCAAGTAAGCTCTCTCACTAATCTCTTAGATTTGTGTCCTTATGATCTTAGAGGAGCTCCATTTCCATTATTGGAAGCCCTCTCTTCCTATTTCCCTGTTTAACCCATTCTAGGGTTTGTTTTGGGGTTTTGTAGAGATTGTGGTTTTTGTGCTTGAGAGGGTGTTAGAGGACCTTTTGCTTAGCTTTGGACTTGAGGCAAGTGGATGAATGGATAAGTTTTGAACATTTACATGTTTCATGGAAATCTCTTGTTTTTGCACTAAGTATTCTTAATGATTTTTACATGTGTTTTCATAGTCTTCCTTGCCTTGATTTTTATTACTTTTGAAATGCATAACTAGGAGTTGATTTTTCTATTATGCACCTTGATAAATGTATCCTTTATGTTATTAAAGTGTAGATGAATCTTATGGGTGTTGGTTTCTCTTTTTCTTTGGGGATCAAATATGAATGAATGGAGGAGTTTGATTTGGATGTATTAGGGAGTAGAGAATAAGGTTGAGGTATTTGAAAGAAAATTAATGATTGTTATTGGGAGGCAAGGAGGCCTTTGTTGCAGGAAAATGTTTAGGGGGAAGAAGAGAAGAAGGCCAGGCTGGCCATTTTCAGGCAGCAGAAATGACTGCCCGCTCAAGCGGACATAAGGCCGCTCGAGCGTGCAGTCATTCTGACTGCAGTTCGGGCAGCAAAAATGACTGCTCGCTCGAGTGGACATAAGGCCACTCGAGCGCGCAGTTTGGAACATTCGGGTGCTTGAGCTACGAAACATTTTGGGAATAGAAACTAACCATTCTTTTGGGGAACTTGTTATTTGATTTATATTGGCCTTTGTTGGCCTCTATTTTTGGGAACAATGTAATTAAAATATATTGTTGTAAACCTTAACTTTCTTTTGGGGTTATAGCTTTAATGATCATTGCTCATTTTGATATTAGTATTAAACATGTGTTAATTGTTGCTATCTTGGACATGAATGTGTGAAATAGATTTGCTATACACTTCCGCACATAAAAGAAATATTCATGTCGATGTGATATCCTCACCGTGGACACCTGTGGGAAATCGCGTGTACGAGTGGTACTCTTTGGTAGACTCGTATACGTTTTGGATTTAATTTAATTCATACACATACACATCACCAAAATTAGCGTCTCGATCCCGGATTAGGCCCGCCTTGTCTTGGGGACCCGGTCTGGGGTCGCGACAGTAATTATGTAATCTCTTTTGGAAAAACATTTTGAAATTCCCAAACAATAGGGATCTCCTCCACCCCTTGGGACCACTTATCATCTGTGATAAACGCCAAATAGGCCTCACATCCACTTTTCAGAAGTCTATAAGCCTTTAATGCTGAAATAAACCTTGTACTAGGAATACTTCTCTCTCCCTGAAACAACACTCCTGCTGGTGTCTCATCTAATTTGAAGGTGAGGGTCTTATGGAAACAATCCATTGTGGTATGGAACCCTGCCAACCAATCCATCCCTAGGAAGACATCGAAATCATACATCTCCAATAAAATGAGATATGCGGTTAAAACCACTTCTCCTATATGGACTGTGCAACTAGGATAAAAGGTTCTACAAATAACTTGTTTACCTACTGGGGTTACCATAGTCAAAATATACTCAAGTTCTCTAGCATGCATATCTATCAACTTAGAAAATGCATGGGATAGAAACGAGTGTGTAGAGCCAGGGTCAAATAAAATCCAAGCTTTAATCCCACAAACAAGGAGTGTACCTTCCACTACGTTGCTCGCTGCCTCTACGTCAACTCTGTTGACCACATATACTTGTCCTCGCTGCTGTGGCCTGATTAGAGCTTGTTGTTGCTTGCCTTGTTGTGCATTTCTGTTTTATTGCTGAGGACGTTGGTTAGGATTCTGCCTTTGCTGACTTGCCTGTTGCTGCTACTGTGGTCTGCATTGTTGCTGTGGTGCTCGTTGCTAAAGTGCAGTTGCCTAGTTTTGGACAACCAATCATTCTTTGGAGGTGCTGGACGCTGTGCTCCTTGTTGTTGCTGCTGATTCTGTCTACTCTGTCTCGGACAATCTCTCATCTGGTGGTTCATCGAACCACATCTGAAGCATGCTCCTGTAAGTGTACGACACTGGGTACTCTCATGATTCTTCCCATAATGGATACAAGTTACTTGATTCTGGACATTTTGATCTGGCCTATGCCTCTTGTGCTGCTTGTTTTTCTGCTGGTGGTTCTGCTGATGAGTTTGCCCCTTTCCCTGAAGTCTGAGGATCTTGAGATGAAAGTTCTCAAACTTGTAGGCTCTCTTGACAGCTTCCTCGAAAGTGGTAGGTGGCACTATGCCTGTAGCATCTCTCTCAATGATGGGGTCGAGTCCCTCTAAGAATTTGGCAATCTTCTTCTCCACCATGTCCACTAACTCTAGAGCATATCTAGACAATCTTTCGAATTTAGTGAGATATTCGAGGACTGTCATATTCCCTTGGACAAGCTGTTGGAACTCTACTGCCTTCTGTCTCTTGATATGAATAGGTACATACTTATCCCCAAACTGTTTCCTGATATTTGTCCAAGCCACTGCGTCAGCCATAGTTCTGTATTCTTCTCTGACTGTCTTCCACCAAATATCCATAAAACCCGTACAGAGAGATTTTGCAAGTTTCACTCTTTCTCTTCCCGTGCATTGGAAGACTTCAAAGATATTCTCCGTGTGTTCTAGCCAGTCATTTGCAGCCAAGGATCTTTGTCCCTATAAATTCTTTTGGAGCTCTCTTTCGAAACTTCTCAAATAATGCATTCGGGTCATGTTCTCTTTGGTCTCTAACAATTGCGGGTTGAGCTTGTACTGGTTCGGGCCTTCTTTGCAATACCTCTAACAATTGCCTCTGCATCTCTGCCAACTCTCTAGCATGGTCTTCATCCTTCTTTAGCATCTGCTCTTGCAATCTAGCTTGGTTTTCATTCGCCTGGCGCTGTTGGTCAGGCATGGTTTGCATCATTTGTTGAAATTGGTTCTGCAAGGTGTTATCAACTATGTCTTCCTCAACTGGCCCCGTGTGATCACTGTTACTTGCGGTGGGATTGCCATTTAGTGGTCTCTTACTAGCTGGCATAATGCTGCAAAATAAGTTGTTAGCACATAATAACAAATAAAGGGTCACACATTGCTCACACGATGCTAGCTAACGGAAATTCTAACGAATCCTTGCCACGTCCTTGGGATTTCTAGTTTCTTTTAATTACTTGAAACATGTCTCTCTCTGATACTAGTCTATTGCGACCCCGGACCGGGTCAAGCGGGCCTAATCCGGGATCAAGACTAATTGTTTGTATGATTGGATGACGAATGAATAAAGAACGGTTGTCAATGCCATGAATTTATTTTAACCAATACGCATATGAGCCAATAAAAAGATGCCACTCGTATACGCGACTTCCCACAGGTGTCCGCGGTGAGGATATCACAACAACATAAATATTTCTTTTGAATGAGGAAGCGTGTGGCAAATCTAGTTCATATATTCATATCCAAAATATCAAGTATGATAATGCATTTATATAATAGAATATCAGAATGAGCAATGATCATTAGTGCTTTCCCCAAAAGAAAAGTTAATGTTTTTACAGAAGATCATTTAATTACATTCCCAAAAATAAAGACAAAGAAAGGTCAGTATAACCTAAAAGTTCCTAAAAGAATGGGTAACCATAACCCAAAATAATACGCATCTTGGATAACCAAATGTCTAGATGACATCATCGGCATGCCAGTCAACTAAGCGCTACGGTTCACCGACAGCCTCCTCAGGCTCCTCCTCGAGATAACCGGCAACGGGACCTGAGTACCAAAGTAGTGGGTCAAACACAACGGTTTTGCAGGAGGGTGAAAAGATATAATAATGTGACAAAATTTGAAAATACCTTGGAAAACATTTAAACATGTTTGAACAGTAACTTTCATGAAATAGAAGAATCATTTACTGGAAAAATAACATGCAATAAAAAACATATGAGGTATCCAAGGAAATCAGGAAACAAGCAAGATGGCAACTACACGAAGCTAAGTCCTCTATCACCGAAGGGATAAGAGCATATCGGGATGTTGACCTCAGTCACCGAAGTAAGGAGGTACAACAAAATTTACATATACATATACATAATAATACGGGACATGACCACGGTAGCGAGTCGGGCATTGGGAATCACGGTAGCAATCCGCGATATCGGGACAAGACCACGGTAATAATCAGGTAGCTGGATCCAAAATGTAGTTGACGGGAGAAGAGGGGGATCTCCAAGTCGGTGGATCAGACCAACAAGGCTATCCAAGCTTAGTGGTGTCGACTCATAGGTCAAATAACAAAAATCCAGACATGTATAATTACATCAAGTGCAAGTAAATAACCGGGCGGGACATGGGTGCTCAAAGCCATAACTTTCATTTCATATCAGCTCATGTACTTTGGGGCTAGCAACTATAAAGAGTACAATATCAATGCTTTCAGGGATAACAAGTCATACCGTATAAAACTTGGAAACAAGAGGGTACAATTTAACTTTTGAATTTGCAGGCAAAATATCATAGTTCAAGATTTGTCCAAGGTGAATAGGGGTCTCGTATGCCGATTTTCATAATAACTTGGTACTCCTTGAGTTTGGAGACATTCCAGGCTCCTTATACACTTTATGAATTTTTGAAACTTCAAAATGAATCTTCGTGATGTGGTTTCTTTCTCAAACCGATTTCAAACAATGTTTATAAGTCTTCCCATTACAATAGGGCTCCCGGCAAACCTCTCTCAGTCATTTAAACATTTCATTTTTTGCTCCCGGTGTAGTCCCAGATGAACAATATCCATTGCTCGAGCGGACCTGAAGTTCGCTCTAGCGAAGTGGTCTCTGGAATGGCCTTCTGGGAGGGTTCGCTCAAGCAAAGTTGGGTTTGTTCGAGCGAACTCATCTAGTTCAGGTTGGCTTGGGCTGACTATTCGTGCACTTGAGCTAAGCACTCTCTGGAATGAAATCTGAGAAGGTTCGCTTGAGCGAATTTGGGTTCGCCCGAGCGAACTGTCCAGAAACTAGTTTCGGAACAATTCTGCTTCTCTTCTTTTTCCACTTCTTACAAACTCCTTTGAGCCTCATTCTCACATAAAAAAGAGAGGGTTAAAATCTCTTTAAAACCTTTCTCAAACCCCCATCAATCCTCCACAAAATCTATCTAATGACCTCCATTCTCTTTACATTCAATCACCAAAGTAAGAGAAGAATCCAACAATCACAAAGGTTCATTTGAGCCATATTCAATAGATAAATAAAGGATTATAAGCCACATTTCTATGACAATAAATGAGTTAGTAAAACTCTTCAATGAGCATTTATTTCAAATCAATGCAAACTAATAAACATGAATATAAATGACAAAACCAACCACATTCCTCATAAAAACATTAAATGCTCAAACTATCATTTCATCCACTTGCCTTGGAGTCTCTAACAAGCAATCCAACCTCTAATCAAGCTAATCAAGCCTCTAATCACCTTACAAGCCAAGCTCCAAAGCTAAACACAAAAACCCCCAAAAACAAAACCCTAAAATGGTCAAAACAAGGAATGGGGAGGAAGACGCTTCAATAATGGAAATGGAGATTCCCTTAGGTTAGGAGAAGACAATATCAAAAGGGAGGAAGGATTACTTACATGAGAGTTCTTCAAAATGCTAGGTTAGTTCAAAAGGAGGCGTTGGAGTATGTGGTTTCCTCCACAAATGCTATTAAGAGAGAGCTCTCAAAGAGAAGAAGAAGATGATGACTTCAAATCTTCTATTGGTGCAAGTTTGGGAGTGGATTGTGGATGGAGAAGGGAAACCCTAGCTTGAGGTTTGGTTTGAGTTGGAAAAAGGGAAATGAGGAAGGGTTTCCTTATAAAGCAAGTGGGGAGTGGGCTCCATTATTTGAAATCTTTGTGGGCTGAAATCACGATTTTTGGGACCTCGAACGAGTTCGACGAAGAAGAGAAAAATGATCACCGAAATATCTAGTTTTCAAAAAGTATACATTTTTCGGGTTTCGGCGACATCAAATTTTGGGTACAGATTTAGTGTGAAAAGATTGCTTTTCCCTCAATACTAGGAAAGTTGAGTTTCGAGGTGGATGGGAATGAGATCAACATGAAAGTTGTAGAGATTAACGAGATAAGCAAAACGGGGTTAAAATACAATTTATTAGGATCTCGAATAATCCCCCAAGTAAACGCAAGGTCACAAAAAGGAACCCCCAAAGGGCCCCACTAAGTATCAAGGCAATCCAAAAATCCCAAAAACTATAACAAAAGCTATTCTAATCCCAACTAAACCAAAATTCACTAATCAAGCTTAGAACTAAAACACGACATAATTAGTAGTAATCGAGGTCTCTCGGGTCGGGGTCTGTCAACCGCCGCATTTGGATGGTGAGATGAGGACTGGTGCCGTAGTTAATCTCTTTTTCAGCTCTTGGAAACTAGTCCCACCCGGGTTTGTCCACACATACGGTGCATTTTTCCCGGTCAACTTTGTCAATGGTGACGCAATGGATGAAAATCCTTAGACAAACCTCCGATAAAAACCTGCCGATCCCAGAAAACTTTTGATTTCTGACTCATTTCTCAGTCTTTCCCAATTCACAACCACCTCAATCTTTGCCGGATCCGCTGACAACCCTTCTTTGGAGATGATGTGTGTTGACACCAAAAATGTCAATTTGCCTCTTCAACATCAAGAAGCCACATGGAGCTGCATCCTACTACAAACAGCCAATGTCATTTCAAGCATCAAATCTTGTCAGAACCAAACAAAAACTGCAAGATTCTTCAAAACAACCAAAAGAGGGCTATACCTGATGTGTGGTTGGTCCTATCTACTGCTTACGAGGCTTCACCTCAAAATTTGGGTCATTTTGACATCTTTTGACCTAGTTTTGACACTTGAAGGAAAATCGGCTACAAAGTGTTCGGCTTCTCCAAAAAAATAGGAAACTTTGTGCTCCGGTTTGCACGGCTTCTTGTCAGGTTTTCTTCAAGAGAATCAAGCTAATAAATGAGAAAAAATGTCAAGAAAAATATAGGAGAAAATGAAAACAAAAAAGATCGAAAAATGGCGACCAAAGGGGAAAAACTCCCCCATGGTCGCCGGCGACCATGCTCCATGGTCACCTGCGACCTTGGGTGTATGGTCGCCAGCGACCTTGGAAATTCGGGTCGCCGGATTTTCGCCAATTGACCATTTTTTGGTCCCTTTTGGCGTTTCCCGAATTCCAGCCCCTATGGTTTTTCGAAAATCTGATTCTTGATGCTCGAAATCGACTGATCTTCATCAACGTTTCGGATCCGCCGTCAAAAGATTGAAATCATCATTGATCGCTTTAAAATCGCCAACCGACCGATCAAGAAAGTACACTTTCTGCCCGACCGATCAAGAAATCTACAGGACAGATGTTACCGGCCTACTGGTATTAATCAATGTCTGAAGTTGCATCGCCATCCGACATCAAACAACATGTGGACCCATCGGCGATCATCGCAAGAAGAATTCCAAAAGATACAGTACGGCCCGTGACTCTTCGAGCGCCCTGGCAACCAATTAATGAAGTTAAATGACCCGTTTCATGTCAAGTTAATGCGGTCATTAACTCATTATTTTGGACGGCCAAATCAGATCCAAGGAAAAAGGAGTTACGAAATCAAGAAATAAAAACTTGTAACTCCTCCCATCATGGAGCATCAATGCCATCAATGCTGATAAACCCACCTTATGGCCACCAAAAGCCTATAAAAGGGGGGTCATCCAAGAAGAAATGGTTCGGAAAAAATCCAAGAAAAATCCCAAAAATTCTCGAAGAAATATCTGCACAAACAAGCACTCCTTTTCGAAGAAACTCAGCTGCAAGAAACACCACAAGGTGATCGACGTCCCTTGAGGGGCCACCCCCTCGAAGGTCCTCTCCTTCTATCCAACATGGCCAAAACACGGCTTTTCAGCCCGTTTACTTGGTTTTTTATTGGATATAGGACCTCCCCTTCGTCTTTATCATCTAAAAACCTGAGGTTGGAGCCAAGCCAAAAGAATCAAAGCATCTTATGTTCACATCTGAAGGACAATGGCGAAGCACATACACGACTTGTGACCGTCGATCTGAACGAGTCCCTACATTCTCCTGAGAAGTTAGATTCCTTTTCTTACTTTTCTATTGTATTTTGTATTTTTAAAAGGGACAAAAAAATCACAATTATTGTCTTTCATTTTTGATGAGATTTGTAAGTCGCTTTTCACGGCGTAAAAATCGCCTTCTACAACAAAACCGCCTTTCACGGCAAACAAAATGAAATCGCCTCTCACGGCATTTTAAAAAAATTGTTGTGTCTCTTTCTTAAAAATATATGTGCAATGGAAAGTTAGAAAAAAGAGTTGATTTTCTTTCTACTTGTGAAGGTGAATCTCCGGATCACCACTTCAAATTCCGAGTAGAATAGAAAATCTGGCATACCCATTCAAAAAAAATGTTGATGCTCGCTTTTCTCCTCCGCCAGACCCCGACAGCCCCAGGGCGGAAGGAGAGGAAAAAAGCCAGGTCCATCAAGTTGGCACACCTGGTGGGACTCGTTTATTTGAGAACGTCATGCTTGGATTCTTTGGCCCCTTTCTAGTTGGTGGCTTATGTTGGATCTTGCATCTAAAAAAACATGTGATGGGATTTTTTGGAAATTTTTGTCTTGAATTTATTTCCACTCTTTCTCATTTTGTAAAAAAAAATATGATTTCTCTTTCTTGGATTCAATTTTGAGAAACTTTGATCCTCTCCTCTTCGAACTTGATAGCTCACATAAATGTTTGCACCTATTGTTCGTATTGGGGAATGGGCCATCTTTTCACTTTTATGAGTCCAATAGGAATTTTCAAAAACAAAAAAAAAAAAAAAAAAAAAAATTCTTATTTCAAACTCTTTAAAAAAAATGATTTCTCTCTTTTGGATTCAAATTTGAGAAACTTTGGTTTCTTCCTTTTCGGACAATGGCTCGCGGAAATCGTTTGTAGCAAGCGTTTGGATTTGAAGGGGCCATTCACTCTTTTTGATGAGTCCGTTAGAAATCTTTCCAAAAAAAAAAAATTCAAAACAAGAAAAGAAAAAAACACTAAGGTTGCACCAATTGCTTTCTTTGACCAAAATGAATCTAAGAAAAGCCTTGTCCAGAGTGTGGAGGCAGCTAGACTGTTCGAGGCAAGGGTCCTTCAAATGGTTTCAATAAGTAATCCTACCTTTACTTGGGGGCTGATCTATCTACTAAGGTTTCATAAGACCGAATTGAAAACCTATGTGTACCCTTCAAAAAAATCTTTAAAAAAAAATCTTCAAAAAAAAAAAAAAAAAAAAACTTCCGTCACTTTTGGGTTTAGATTCGGGAAATGTTGGTTCCTTCCCATTTGGACTCAGTGCTCGCAGAAATGTTTGAGCCTGTGTTCGGATTAGAATACCATCTGCTCTCATTTATGAATCCAATTTTGACCTTTCAAAAAGAAAATCCCATTTCGTGTCCTCTTTAAGGATGCGATTTACAATACTTGTGCCTAGTGGTGCTAGTACGCCCTTTCGGATCTATTGCATTCGCGACCGACACATTTGTATCACCAACCTTATATCATCTTACCTTGAGTGAGCCTTGCTTCTCAGTAATTTGAATCAAGGTCTACAATTGCTTCTAGCAGTCACTGGAATGCCCACCCTGAGCCTACCGTACTTGCATTTAGAATAATTGTACCCTCTATGGCTTTTTGTCTTCTTCATCTTGCTTGGGTTGGGCCATGTCCCCTCGAGCGATTTGAAAAGACAAAACCATAGTTGTTTTTATTTATGATCACCATATTCTTGTGATTACTAATGGATGTGGTTTTGTTTCAGGAGTTTTCCAAACTAACAATGGCAGCTTCATTGACCATCACCTTCGATGAGAACAAGTACCAACTTCTGCTTCAAGAGAAGCAAAACAAGTGCACTCACAAGCGCTCTGCCAGCTGCCCATTTTCTATTTATGATCTCCCCCAGCAACTCTCAAAACACTGGGTCGACCTCTACTCCCCGGACCATTGTCTTCGGGTAGCTAGGAGCATTCCCACTCCCCGCAGAAGAAACTATACCTTCCAAGAAGCAGAAAACCGCCCCAGAACGTGTCACTGTCATGACACCAAGGGAAACAATCAAGAAACCTGAAGCCTGTGGCAATCCCATGAAGCCTCAACCTACAAGAAACTAGGTCTACCCCAAGACCTGGTCCCCGAGACCTTCCCAAAGCTAAGGAGGTCCCAAACATCTACAAAGCCAGAATACCTGGCCCCTCTCAAGGAGAACCGGTTCTACCCACTCTCTTACATGAAAGAGGAGAAACCTACCCTCCGCCAAATGAACAAATCAACCTAGCATGAGCCGACTTGCTCCTACAAGCCCAAAATCAGGTCATGCATCACCAGGCCTCTGCAAGAACCAACTAAGGCCTACACTCCTGTGAGTCGACCCTTCATCTCAATAGGGGCCGAACTCGTAAAATTTAAAGCCTCACTACGACGGGCAAAGGACCGCGTCCGGATCCTGTCCATGCCTAGCTTCAAAGAAGACAAGATCGGCTGCTGTGCACGAGGAACTACATCCTTCATTGCTAAAGCTCAACCAGAGCTCACCGAAGCTCAAATTGCTCCTCGCATATGTCGCCGCGCAGTATATCGACAAAAGAGACTAGAGAAGCAGAGGATCCAGCATCCCGCACTTCAAGTCTCTCAAAAACGGGTCGAAAAAGAAAGACCCGATCAAGTTGCTACTGTCTACATGGTTGGCAAAACCAGAAGACGCCAGAAGTCAGCAACCAAACTTCATGTCCAGCGACCGATGACTCGTAGTGTCTCCCGGAGGTGAAGACATCAGGAGGATTCTCCCGCTCCTTAAAGCCAAGGACATCGGAGTAACCACTCCTCAGACTCTTCATCCAAAAGAATGAGCTCTAGGTCAGTCACCAAGACGATATCCTCAATTGATTCTTGAAAGATGAACGTCCTGGTTACAAATGCTGAGCAGCCTCCACCGCATGTTGACGTAACCGCACACATCCAACAGTTGGAGTAAGGACAATAAAGAATTGAGGCTCAGATGGAAAACGTCCTTCTCACTTACCAACGTCCACCTAACAATGAAGCTCCTTTGAGTCATCAAGATGACGAGGAAAACAATGAGTCACGCGCCCTTACCAAAAAGGACGTTGACGATATCCTCGCCAAAGCAAAAGAAGAGGATACACTAAAAGAGCATGGGATAAAGCCACCTTATCCACTATGGATGGACTTAGTTCCGTTCCTTGCAAAATTCAAACAACCTACTCTCCAGACATATACGGGGAAAGGTTCAGCTAGACAGCATGTCATCCACTTTAAGATCCTGACAGGAGCTATCGCGGATCAAGATGCCCTCAAGATCCGTCTCCTTGCAAGTTTCCTAAAAGGTACAGCCTTTGATTGGTACTCCACTCTGCCGGAGGACTCCATCCAAAACTAGGCCATGATAGAGACATGCCTCCTGACCCACTTCAACGGTGGAGATCATCCTGTTACTATGGCACAGCTCTGCAGCCTAAGACAGGGAGAGAATGAGTCAACATATGACTTCATTCACAAGTGGAAGGCGATGGCGTACAAGTGCTCAGATGTACTACCACAAGCGTCGCTGGTCGACATCAGCCGTAACAACATGAGAGCAAGGACCCGCTCTATGATCATCGGCTACAAATCAAAAAACCTGGGAGAACTCCTAGAAGCAGCTATGGAAGCTGAAATGGTGACCAAAGACCTCAACGGTCATAAATCATCAAAGAAGGAGTCGACCGCCATTACGACCTCAAAACCAAAGAAAAAGGAGGTTCTTAATGTGCAAACCCAGTCAGCTCCTCAGCAGCCAAAGAGAGCTGAAAACAAAACTGCAGGTAAGAAACCTGAACTCTTTGAGGCCTTCAAAGAATGAGTAGAGAAGAAATACATGTTTGATGAAAATGTTGAATAAATCTTTGAGGCTCTCTTAGCAAATGGCAAATTTACCTTGCCGGACCCCAAAAGACCAGGAGATGTTGGCAAAACCAATGATCCCCGGTATTGTCCATACCACCAGATGGTCTCGCATCCTCTCAATCAATGCTTCATTATGAGAGAAAAGATCAACGAGATGTGGAAAAACTGAGTCATTACCTTTGACAAAAACCACGGGTCTACTTCCGTCAACATGGTGTCATATGGACAAACATCAAAATCACCGAAGGAAAAAATCACTACTTCCTTCAAGGTGATACAAATGACTCAAACGTCCCAGGAACTGGTCCCGTATCCAACACCAGACGGACAACCCATATGGGTGCATCCCGATCTCCTTGAAGATGAAAATTGGGAGATCGTCAAAACAAAGCCTACCGCTCAACAGCGAAGGCAAGCCAAGAAACAACTCCGCAAGCTCAAACAGTAGAAGAAGACTCAATCAAAGCAAGAAGTCCCTGAAAAGGCAGAGATCTCTTCTACTGCTTCACTAGGGGCAATGGAAGAATTCCTTCCTAACACTTCAAAGGGGGTAAAAAAATACACCCTTGGTGATTTCATGCCAACTCATTGCAGAAATGAAACTATATAGGGGGCATCAAACTCTTGCAAGTTGGTAATTGGATTCTACATGGATGGATACTAGTCTAGTGATACTGCCAGTGATACCGATGACTGGGAGGAATCCCTTGAAACAGGAGAATATCTCCCCGATGAGGAATGGATTCCTGCATCTCATTTTATGCCAGTAATCTGGTATAACCCATTACAGCCACAAGGATCCTGGTCTGATGATGAAGAAGACCAAGAGGCTGTTCTAGAAAATATTGTTGATCCAGCACAAGCAAGCGCTTTAGTGGAACCCAACATTGATGAACCACAAGGAGCAGATGCCGAAGAAGATTTGGCTCATATTGTCGCGACCCCGGACCAAGACCTGGGCCCCGCGACGGTGGTTGATGAGGTAAGATGATTAAATCTCCCACAGGTTCCCGCGGTGAGGGTTCCGAGGACACGGGAAACCAACTCACATGATCAAGTAGGCGGAAGCGTGTAGCAAATCACATCATAATAAATCATAACAGAATATGAACATAAATGTCATCGAGACTAAAATATCAGAAAGGAGATATAACAAGGCATTCCCATAATAGTTCAAGTTGCAAAGTTAACAAAGTGTGTTAAGTTGTTACAATCCCAAAATAAGAGGCCAACAAAGGCCAATACAATACCAAAAGTATATGAAGCCCAAAAAGTGATACATCGGAACTCATGAGCCGTCCCGTCGTCTAAATGACGTCGTCGGGTTGCCAGTCGCGAGCTAAGGTAGGCTCAACAGCCTCCTCCTGGCACTCCTCCTCAAAGGGATAACCTCCTGCACCTGGGCACCAAAAATACAACATCAAACACAACGGTTTGGCAAGATATCAATTTAAGTGTAGGCATGGAAAATGATGTTTAATCGAAAACATAAGGAAACACTTTACTGAACGTAAAACAAATACTTACAGGAACACATTTCTAAATTAGAGACAAACTAGCATGAATACATAATATATATCATAAATCGTAAATCCACAAAGAGCCCATCCTTTCTCTATCATTTGTAATGAAAAGAGTAAGCACGCACGACAAGCACAACTATACATAATATAACACGACACGATTCCCACAAATACGGGATTCCGGCCGCGGAACCGGACACGCACGATGTGTAATAAATACACGACTAATCTGCAGATAGTCCACATGTTTAAGGACCCCCGGACAGTGGATTAGACTGAAAGGGCAGTCCAAGCTCTGTGGTGTTCACTTGAATTCATGAATGCATAAAACACGCGATACAAACACGTCTGAATAAAAAGGGAAATCACTTATCAAAACAAGACACAGCATGGCTAGCCAAAATGCATAATATATGTGCTCACAACTTAAGAAAAGATCCCCATTTAATACTTGAAACAAATCTTAGAACGAGCTTAAAACTTGACTTCAAAGCGAGTACACGATATTATTTGCTATATTAAACCAACGTTCAAAACACGATAATTTCATCAAGCACATGCTAAGGCTATTCATTGACCCTTGTGTGATTGGGACTCTATTATTAAAATACAATGATTGGTGTCCCCGAAGTTGGTACATATCTTGGAGTTCCAATTACACAATGTCAAGTTAAAGTCCTTAATATTACTTAGTTTTCAAATTTTTAAAGAATATATAAATGGGGCAAAAATCCTCCCAAGAAGGAAAATTTCAGTTGGCCCGGAACCTGACCCTGTGTCGCCAGTCGACCGCATGCCGTGGTCTGTCGATCGCGTGCACTGCGGAAATAGAACTGCAGGTTCTGTTTCTGCAGTGAATGGATCCAAATCCATTCCCCTCCACCCCACCCCACCCCCCCCCCCCCCCCCCCCCCCCCCTTCTTTGAACCTGATATGCAACCAAACCATGCATATTACAAATCCATTCTACTCCCAACAATTCCTGAAATCAAGCCATTAACATTAAAACCCATTTCATAATCATTCAATCCCATTCTTATCATAACAAATCCAAACTTCAAAAAGGTGAGGCCTAATTAAAAATGATGAAATCTGAAAGTTTGGAAAGTTAATTAGCATGCTTGCAATTTCTAGAGTAAAATCACAACATGGAAATCTAGCAAAACAAAACATTAATACTAAATGACAAATCATTTGGAAATTTCAAGAGAAATAGTGAAATCCATGAACACACATGCACAACAACCTATAGAGATTACTTGCCTTTACCCAAGTGCTAACAAAACTCTCCTTCAAGCACTCCTACCCAAGAGCCAAGCCAAGAACTACAAAAACCCCATGAAACCCATTCAAAAACTCACCCAAAAATACAAACAAGCAACCCATTTCGAAATGGGTGTTGAAAGTTACAAAAAACATGATCATTAGGAGTCAAAAGAACTCCATTGAAGAGGTGGGTAGGAGCTCTTACCTAGAGATGCCCAAACAAGATGCAAGGAAGGAAATGGAGAGCTTGTCCAACTAGAAATCCAACAAAAATGGCATCAATGAAAAGCTTGGGATGAGAGGAAGAAGATGATGGTCTTGGAATCTCTTTTGGAGATCTCTAGCTCATGCATTCAGGAGGGGAAGATGAAGAGAAAAAGAGGGTTTTTCAGCCTTAGGTCAAGAAAGTTGCAGAGATTTGAGAAATGGAGAAAGAGAGAAGGGAAAAAGGTTTTAAGTGCTTGCAAGTGGGACCCATAAGAGAGCATTCTTGTATTAAGGAAAACATGACCTTGCGGGCCTCGGATGAAGTCGACGAAGAAGGATAAAACGATCCTTGAAATATCTAGTTTCCGAAAAGTATATTTTTGACACGGTTTTGAGATCTCGAAAATTGTGTCCAGATTTAAGTGTGAAAAGGCTATTTTACCCTTTTGGCCAAAATTTGAGTTTCTGGGCTACAAACACAGACGGGCTAAACACGAAAGTTGTACATAATCATAAAACCATTCAAATGAAATGAAATTCACGATTAATACAAAACCAAACACGATCTTCCCATGCTTGCACGTACACCCAGGCCTTCCTGAGTGTGCCTAGTTAACACTAAACGTTCTCGAAACTCCCCAAAGCTATGATCAGGACTAAAACTAATCATACTCTAACCCACGGTAACTAACCCGATTAAGACTAAGCACACACTAAGAAAACACTATTGGGTTAATCCTGGGTTGGGGTTTGACACATATGCCCGATCTCGAAGAATATGCAAGAATCTTGCAACATCTTGCCATAGAGCGGGAGCAGGATTGCATCAATGAGCTTCGTCATAATCAAAATCCAGAACCGGAAATCCCGAAAAATTTACAGACATCTCCTCCGGTAACCCCGAAAAATGAAGAAAACTGCTGGATTGATGATCCTCTTACATCTGAAGACGAGTCTGAATCTTAGCAGTGCATTCTAGAGGCATCTCCTATCAGAGTTGCCTGCAATGCGATAGTTCGGGATGATGGTGCCTCTGAAGCTTCGTCTGCCGAGGCCTCAGATTCTCAGACTACATCTGGTAGTATATCTTCCGGAGCTACATCTTCTCAGGTGGCTTCCAATGAGATATCACCTTTTCAGCCTTCGTCTCTTGAAACGGTGACATCGGAGCTCAAGCCTCTTCCGACTGATCATCTTGAAGAAGCTCTTGCCGATGAAGTCTTCTTCAATGAAAAACTGGTCAATTGGCCCCAGATACCTGACCTCATAAGAGATATCTGGACTGATGAATTACTCAGCAAGGAAGAAAAGTTGCTGGATGCTATTCAGGACTTATTCCCGGAAAATGCTCCATGCAACGCGATCACTGAAGATGGCAATACTGCTACAGAGATGTCTTCAGCAAATGGCGAGGATCAACCCCTTGATCCTAAAAGTGATCTTCCAAAAGAAGATCCTTCTCTAGAAGCCCTCGAAGTTGGTATAGGTACCCGCCCTGGCCGGGATTACCAAAAAAATTACAACCAACCTTCTTCTTCTTATGTAAATCCTTCGGGAAAGCAAGTTGTAAACGCCCTAAGTGGCAACAATAATGAAAATGCAGGCCCGAAGGAGGCTTTCAAGTACGACTTGATTGAGAACTTCAAACACATACCTGCACGACTGTACATCCTTGACTTATTACGAATGTCTCCACAAACTCGTGATAGTCTCATTTCAGAACTACAAAGGCTGAATGCGGATGTCAACAAACATGCCCCACAAGTCCTACAAATTAAAATGGACTATAGGGTCAAAAAATCAAGTACTTCCTCAAAGGGAGAAAAGAAGAAAACTGAGGGATCAAGCATTGAATGCCTCTCGGTTCAAAATGCAGCAAGTGCAACAACTGCCTTTGATAAGGATGACCTCCTGCTAGGCGAGACAAAGCACAACCAACCCTTGTACTTCACGGGGTACGTCAAAGAGATGCTAGTACACTGAGTTCATATCGACTCGGGTTTTGCACTCGACCTCATCTCTACTTCGGCACTCGAGGAGTTGGGCATCCCACCTAGGAAGCCGAGTCACACGTATGTATCCATCTTTGGATATGACGGGAGCGCTCAAAGGCCTATCGGCAAAATCAGGTTCAAGTTACAAATCGGTGATCTTATTTCTGAAGTCACTATATATGCAATAAGGACCCCTTCATGCTACAATATCCTTCTTGGATGCCCCTCGATACACGAGAATGGTGTCGTCCCTTCAACTTTACATCAATGCAGCAAGTTCGTTGGCAACGACGGCTTAATACATCGAGTGTTTGTAGATAAAAAGCCCTTCAAAGGCAAATATGTTCATTTTGAAGATGCTCAGATGTATAAAGATGGAAAAGAAGAAAAGAAGGAAGAAACAACACCCTTTGCCGAAAATCTCCAAAAAGATAAAGGCAAGGCTCCTTAGCAATCATCGGAAGAAAACAAACCTTCCAGCAAATCCGAAAAGAGCAACGATTCTCCCTTCGCTGTTTCTCTCAAATCTTCAAAGCCTTTGATAATCACCACCAAAGCAAAGAAGACAAAACAAAAGGCTGGGGGCAAGTTCGTTGTCTCCTTTGTGGTGCCGACTTATAGGTTACGAGAAAGCAATCAAGACATATACAGATATATATATATATAAAAGTAGGTGTGTAACACCTAAACAGGCGGGACAGGGTGCCCATAGGCACATAAATCACATTCATGTCTGGTCAGGTATATATAGGGCTAGGAGGGCAGTAAAAGTGCATAAATCATAATTTCCACGTTGAGACCTTGGGATCGTACCCGTCGAATTATTATACACTTTGAGATCCCATAACGAACATTCGTTAGATGGTGCACAGTTTTTAAATGATATTAAGGGTGTTGGAAGTAGGTGGGCCTCGTGGATAGGATTTCAAAGCTTTTGACCCACTTGACTCAGTGATCAAGTACCCATAAGGCCATAAACCATATCTAGGATGCAATCATTCATACTCATCTATCATGTACATCAATAATAACCTATATTTAAGATGGAAAACAAGCAACACCATGCAACAAAATAACCCACAACTAATAGAGAAGCAGATTATACCTTCGGAGCCTGGTTCTGCTCTAATGGAGAAGAAGACTTGCTAGTTGAAGAAACTCTTTCTTTGTAAGACACTTAGGATCTCCAAGACCTCTTAGTCTTCCACGCTATAACCCGTATCAGATCTCTTTTCTCAAGAAGACTGGTGGAAACTTCAAGAGAAAACCCTTCAAGAAACTCAAAGAACTAGAAGAGAACTAGAAGAGATGTGCAACTCTTACACAAAAGGGAGGGCAGGGCGTGAAATCCAAGAATGGACGTCCCAACCCCTTAGCATCCCTTTTATAGCTTTAAGCAACCTCCTTCCTTCCTCTTGTACTAATTGAAATAGAAGTCTCACTTCTACACAAATTAGTAACCCACTATTATCACAAATAGAAGTCTCACTTCAAATAGAAATAGTAGCTTTCTAATTCCTTCATCTTAGAGTTCAAGTAGGATTAGTATCTTTCCAATAACTTGGGCTAGTGTGGGGACCACTAGGGATTCCATAGAAAGTTGGCTCCAACTGGGACACTGTGATCCCACATCTCATGTGCAATCCAGGCCCACAGTTAATTACAAATAACACCACTATATATATGCAATTGCACTCCAGTCTTAGGAATAAATTACAATGAGGACCCTAAACTTCCCGATTACCGCAAGTAGGCTCCTCTATCAATATCCATAGATTAATTGGACTAAAACTGTCCCACCAATTTAAATCAACATCTTATTATCATTGAGTCCCAATTAATCACAGTGATCATTAGTACCATTCAATTAAGTCTTAATCGAGATGAGTGCGCACTTACTAATGACAAATCCATTAATTGGAACAAGGGGATAATATAGATAGATTCCATCTTGACCATTGAATGTTCCTACAGACCTACTACCACGTACCCAAGACACCGAGGTGTTGACCTACAGTTGGCCTCACTCATTGGTGACTCAAAGCAAATGAATAGATAAAAACTTGAGTTCATCAATGTCTCAGGATTGAGAACCTATTGCTATGGAATTATGAGAGCAAACCTTAAACTCGAGACAATATTCCATAAGGTACTTCTCATAGTCCTTCAATACATCCATTGTACCAGCACCGTGATCCAGAATCTTATATTCTGATGATCGAGACAAATCACACTATCTCATAGTGATCAAAGTGCTGCAACCTTATCAAATGAGATGCCTAGTCTCATCACTGGTTATGAAGATATTTAAAGTATAAGATTTGTGACACATGTCTCCCGTGTGTGTATCTCATCCATATATATATATCACATCTAATATACTAATGGGACCCAGTTCAACTCATGAACCATTATGTCATATGTATTGGTCATGTGCATTAAGTACTAAAACACCATTCATCTCATGAAAGGAAAGCATGATATTATTGATAAAAAAAGAAATTAATCAATTTATTACATCATCTAATGGATTGAGTCCATACAATCTAACAAAGGGTATCAAGATGTACACATCGACCAAGAAGGGTCCACAAGTGGTTGGGATAAAAACCTTTACATTCCTCTTCAATTTCCAAAATTCTGGGGAAAGGTCGGTTACCTGGCGGTTAGTCGCCAATGGGTTCGGCGGTTAGCCGCTGGTTGACCGCAGGTTGCCTGATAGGATGCAACATACTGGAATTGTGACCGCCTCAATTTGGTTGGCCGGCGGTCACTGGTCAGCTGGCCGACTAGGTGACCGCTAGTTGACCACCCCCTTCAGAACTGAAAACAACTCTTTGGAATTGTGACTAAACTTGGTTTGGTTAGCCGCCAATCACCAGGTGGCTAGCCGACAGGTGATTGCCAGCTGACCTTCCAGCTGCGGGAAATTCACATTGAGTTCAAATTCAAGCCTTTTCTTTCTCAAAACGGTTCTCCTTATTTCCCATCCATTTCCTGCAATGAAATGAGCTAAAAAGCTCATCCATTTCATCATTCCACACTTCACTTCCATTCCTTCAAACCCAACCATCCAAACCTCCATCAATCACTTCATATAATCAACAATCCAAGCATAAAAATATCAACTCAAAATAAACCCATTTCAAAACTGACTTCAATGGAATACATCAAAATATATGAGCATAAAAAACACATGTTTAGTAAACTAAACTTTAATACAAAACAAGGTTAAACATGATTAGTTCAAAGGCAAGAAATCAAGAGGAAATTCATAAAAATAACATAAGCATATTCGTATCTCATTCATTCACTTGCCTTGGGTCCAAGCTAGTAACTTAAGCTCCTAATCACACTCCAATGCCACAAAAACACAGACCTACACAAAAACCCCAAAATCAACCCATTTAGAACCCTAAATGGTCAAAATAAGGAAATAGAAAGAGAGAGCTCCCCATAAAGGAGATGGAGGCTCTCTAGGGCTACAAGAATACAAATCTAGAAGATGGAAAAAGATGGCTTACTTGTAGGTTCTTCAAATACACAAGACTAGTTCAAAGGGAATCTCAATGGTGATGGATTTCTCTTCCAATAGTGTCAATAGAGAGCTATCATGGTGAGGAATAAGATGGTGACATGCATTTCTCCATTTAGCAAGAAGTAGTAGTGGATTGAGATGGAGAGAGCAAGAAGAAGAAGAAGAAAAACCCTAGGCAGCCTTCAAGCAAGTCTTCTTTCAATTAAAACTAGCTAGAAAGAGTAAAGTGGAAAAAGGGTTCTCTTCTTCTAAGAAGTGGAGTTGGGTCCTATCACTTATCAAACTAGTTGGGTTTAAAACATGGATTTCCGGGCCTCTGTTGAACTCGACGAAGAAGGAAGAATTGTTTGCCGAAAATTCTAGTTTTCGAAAAGTACATATTTTGAAGGTTTTGGAGACATTGAAAATAGTGTCCAAACCAAACCAAACCAAGTCTTTTTCCACTAGGTGGGGTCGGCTATATGGATTTGACGACGCCAATCAAATATTTTTAGGGCCATGTCCTCCATTAGATCCATGTAGGCAAGGTCATGTTTAATAGTTTCTTTCCAACTTCTCTTGGGTCTCCATCTCCCTCTCCTACTCCTGGCAATCTCCATGCTTTCACACCTTTTAACAGGTGCCTCTGTTGGATGCCTTCTAACATGGCCGAACCATCTCAGTCGATTTTCTCTCATTTTATTTTCAATTGGTGCTTGAAAGTTCGGGTTCCTAACCCTACAGGGGGGGGGGGGTGAATAGGGTGAGCTACTACTTAGTGACCAATTACGACCAATTTTAAACTTCTTTAAAACAACTAGTCACTTGTGATGATAATAAGATTAAATGCGGAAGCTAACTAAAATAATCATCACAAAGCATGCACCATCACATAAGGATTTATAGTAGTTCAGCCTCAATGCCTATATCCACTACCGGTTTGTGATCCAACACCCCACCGGATTTCCACTATCTATACTTTTCAATTTGGCTAAGCAATAACCTTTACAAGATGCTTTTCAAAGGCTAAGCAATAACCTCCACACTATGCTTTTCTTAGGCTAAGCAATAACCTTTACAAGAAGAATATTTTCTCTTAAAGTAGTGTCTACACAAACACTAAAAGAGATACAATTTAAGCTCAATTACAATGCCTCTAAAATAGGTGGATATGAAATTGAAAATATAACTCACACAAACACTATGTGAATACAAAGGTGTATGCTTATGATGTGTGTGCGTGATAACTTCAATCAAGTTAAAAAGTAAGCTCAATCAATATATGCTCAAAGCATTTAAAAGTTTAAGGCACATAAAAAGTTTTGATTGAAGTGAAATGCAAATCACATGTATGAATACTAACTTGTTGATGAATAGAAAATCAAAGGCTCACAAGTTGTATGAAACTAATTAGCTCTAAACATGTGATGCATGTGCAATGTTGTTTTCAAAACCAAACTAATTTAACTAAGGTTCAAATGAATGAAAACAACAAATAAAGATTCAACCAAGTAAATGAATCATGCTATAAAAGAAATCAAAGATTTTGGCTAAGCATGATTAATGAAGATTTAAAAACAAACTTGGTTTGAAATCAAGGTGAAAAATCCAATTCAACTTAGATCAAAGATGAAATGAAGAATGGATTCAACACATCATAGTTATCATTCTAAAATCCATTTAACAAAAATTTAAACAAAGCATATAACATATAATTAATAGAAGTAAAGCTTACTTAGAGATCTAACTTCATTGATCCAAGCTTTAGCTTTACTAATGACCCCTTGGTCTCTCTTAGTTCATTCCTCTTTTCCTTGTCTCTAAACTCCTCAAGAGTGGTTAAAATATTCAACTTTGATCCACACTTTTTTCAAAGGAATGAACCACTATTTATACCCAAAAAGTGGGTTTCAGTGAGTCCCTGGTCGACCTGGTAAAAGGCTCGGTCGACCTGGGCTTCAATGGCCAAAAATCCGACCGTTTGAAAAGAGCCCCAATGGCTCTTTCCCGGTCGACTTGCAGTGTGGTCGGTCGACCGGGTCCATGGGCTTGGTCAACCGACCACACTGCGGGTTGACTAGGTCCTAGGACCTTTTTCCCAAATAAATAGTATTTTCAAGGTATTTTTCTTGTGGGGACTTTAGGCCATGGAATCAAGCATGGAAACAAGTTTTAAGTCAATCTAAGAGTTTTAAAAACATGAATCCTAAAATGCTTAAGATGATTTGAAAGTTTTAAAACCATAGGCTTGCTTGATTAAAAAAAAAAAAAACTTGTTTTCAAACTTAATGCATCCAAGTTTAAACTCCAAAAAATGCATGTAACATGATTTTAAAAGTCTTAAAAATAATGCATTGTAAATACAGATTTCAAATTTTTCTAAATCAATGCTCTTATGAAAATTCAAATGATGATTAAAATGATAATGCATCCATCAAATTGCAATATACAAAATCCCTAACAGTGCTATTCATACTTTACCCCTAATCTCCTCGTTCCTAATCCTATCTCTCATTGTGATCCCGCACATCCATCTTAGCATTCTCATCTCCGCAACTTCCATATTTTTAACATGATTATGCTTTACTGCCCAACACTCTGATCCATATAACAACACTGTGCATATCACCACCTGATAATACTTTCCTTTAACCTTGAGGGGGAGTTTCCGATCACATAAGACGCTCGAAGCACTCCTCCATTTGGTCCACCCGGCCTGAATCCTGTGACTTACATCAGTATCAATCCCTGCATCCTGTTGCACCATAGATCCAAGGTATCTCAATTTTTCTTTCTCTACAATCTTTTGTGTGCCCAAACTTTTATGTTACTAGGTGTCCTACTTTGACTAAACTTGCATTCCATATATTCCGTCTTGCATCGACTTAGCCTAAACCCTTTAGTCTCTAATATTTTCAGCCACAATTATAGCTTAGCATTCACTCCTTCTCTCGTCTCATCCACTAAAACAATGTCATCTGCAAATAGCATACACCACGGCACCTCATCCTGGATATGTCTTGTAATCTCATCCATAACTAGGGCAAACAAGTACGGGCTTAACGTTGAACCTTGGTGTAGACCAATCGTGATAGAAAACTCTTTAGTCTCTCCGCCAGTCGTTCTTATAGATGTTATGACTCTATCATACATATCCTTTATCGCCTCAATATATGTGACACACACTCTTTTCTTTTTCAGTACTCTTCATAGAATCTCCCTAGGAACCCGGTCATAGGCTTTCTCCAAGTCAATGAACACCATATGTAAATCTCTCTAACCTTCTCTATACTGTTCCTTTAAGCTTCTGAGGAGAAAGATAGCCTCCATGGTTGATCTCCCAAGCATGAAACCAAATTGATTCTCTGAAACGTTTGTTGTTCTTCTTAGTCTTCTCTCAATAACTCTCTCCCATAATTTCATCGTATGGCTCATCAATTTAATCCAGCGGTAGTTCGCACAGTTCTGAATATCTCCTTCGTTCTTGTATATGGGTATAAGAATACTTTTCCTCCATGCATCAGGCATCTTCTTGCTCTTTAACACTACATTACAAAGCTTTGTCAACCAACTTATGCAATCCTCCCACAAGCACCTCCAGACCTCAATACAGATGTCATCCGGCCCAACCGCTTTCCCATTCTTCATCCTTTTCAATACGTCTTTAACTTCTTCCCTACTGATTCTTCTATAGAACATATGATTCAATTCTTCCCTAGAAATGGTAAGCTACCCCAATTGTATGTCACTACTACGGCTTTCGTTAAATAACTTGTAAAAGTAGCTCTTCCAACTCTCCTTTATCTCCTCTTCCTTTACTAATACTTTTTCATCCTCATCCTTAATGCATTTAACTTGGTTTAAGTCCTTGGTCCGCCTATCTCTGGTTTTAGCAAGCTTGAATATCTCTCTTTAGCCTTCCTTAGTGCTAAGTCGCCTATATAGCTCCTCAAATGCCTTTGCATTGGCCTCACTAACTGCCTCTTTGGTTTCTCTTTTTGCTTCTTTATACCTCTCCAAGTTCGCTCCATTTCGATCCTTGTGCCAAGTTTTAAAGCACTCTCTTTCAACTCTTATCTTGTCTTGGATGGCCTCACTCCACCATCATGCCTCTTTCTATGCCGGAGCACCCCCTTTGGATTCTCCTAAGACTTCTTTTCCTACCCTCCTAATAGACTCTGCTACCTTATCCCACATAATACTTGCACTCTCATTTGCCGCCCAAACATCTTCCTCTAGTACTCTTTCCCATAATGCTAGTTGCTTATCACCTTTCAAGTTCCACCATTTAGTCCTTGAGCATCTATACAACTTCTTTTTTCTAGCCCACCTTTGTAGTTGCACATCTATGATCAACAACCTATGTTGGGAAGTCAAGCTCTCCCCCGGTATAACCTTGCAATCTTTACAAGCTAAGCGGTCTCTTTAACTAGTTAAG
This sequence comes from Camphora micrantha, assembly GCA_003546025.1. Taxonomy (NCBI): domain Eukaryota; kingdom Viridiplantae; phylum Streptophyta; class Magnoliopsida; order Laurales; family Lauraceae; genus Camphora; species Camphora micrantha. The sequence continues at coordinate 44,538,226 of QPKB01000003.1, read as the reverse complement.
AAGAAGTCAATCTGTGTCCTTGAGGAGCCACTCTTATAAGTCACTAAATGCTCCTCTCTCTTCCTAAAGAAGGTGTTAGTTACCATTAGATCATAAGCCACTGCAAACTCCAAAATATCCTTCCCTTTCTTCATTTCTATTACCGTATCCATGTCCCTCGAAGTGAGAAAAGTCGGGTTTTAGGGTTTCGAACAAGAACAGAATCAACACGAAAGTTGTAAAAGTTAAAAAGATGAGTTAAACGGAGTTAAAACACGAATTTATGGAATCTCGAATAATCTCCCAAGTACATGCAAAGTCACTAAAAGAAACCCCCAAATGGTCTCACTGAATCAAGAAGGCACTCAAAATTCCCCAAAGCTATTTAGAAGCTATTCTAACCCAAACTTAATCCAAATCCACTAATCTCACTTAAAGCTTGTCAAACCCCAACCCAGGATTTACCCGATTAGTGTATTATTAGTGTGTGCTTAGTCCTAAGTGAGTTTAGTTACCGTGAGTTAGAATATAATTAGTCTTAGTCCTGAACATAGCTTTGGGGAATTTTGAGAACGTTTAATGTTAGTTAGACACACTCAGGAAGGCCTGGGTGCACGTGCAAGCATGGGAGGATTGTGTTGATTTTTGTGTTAACCGTGATTTTTATTTCATTTGAATGGTTTTATGAATATTTACAACTTTTGTGTTTAGCCCGTCTGCATTTGAAGCCCAGAAACCCAAGTTTTGACCCAAAAGGGTAAAATTATCTTTTCACACCCAAATCTGAACACACTTTTCGAAATCTCAAAACTGTGTCAAAAATATACTTTTTAGAAACTAGATATTTCAAGGATCATTTTATCCTTCTTCGGTAAAGTTCATTCGAGGCCCGGAAGATCATGTTTTCATCCATATAAGAATTAACACAATTGGGCCCCACTTGCAAAGTACTTAAGCTACCTTTTCCTTCTCCCTCTTTCCACTCCCAAAAATCTCTGCAACTCTCATAACCTAGGGCTGAAAACCCTTTTTCCTCTTCACTTTCTCCTCTTGAATGCATGGGCTAGAGACCTCCAAAAGAAATTCCAAGACTACCATCTTCTTCCTCCCATCCCAAGCTTTCTTTTGACACTATTTTCTTGGGGTTTCAAGTTGGGCAAGCTAGCTATCTCCTTCCTTGCTTCTTGTTTGGGCTTCTCTAGGTAAGAGCTTCAACCCATCTCTTCAATGGAGTTCTTTTGACTCTTAAGAATCTTGTTCTTCTAACTTTCAACACCCATTTCGAAATGGGTTTCTTGTTTGCATTTTTGGGTGAGTTTTGAATGGATTTCTTGGGGTTTTTGTAGTTCTTGGCTTAGCTCTTGAGTAGAGTGCTTGAAAGAGATTTGTTTGGCATTTTGACAAAGGCAAGTAATCTCTATAGGTTGATTGTGCATGTGTATTTGTGGATTTCATTATTTCTCTTGAAGTTTGCATATGATTTGTTATTGGGCTCTAATGTTATGTTTTTATTAGACTCCTACTTTATGATTTCTACTCAAGTATATGTATTAATGTTAAGTAACTTTCCAAACTTTCAGATCTCTATTTGATTGTAAGCTTTGCTCCTTCTGAAATTTGGGCTTGTTTTGATAGGAAATGGGATTTGAATGTTTAAAATTTTGGATTGAATAATATTGGAATGTGAATTTAACCCCTTGGAGAGCATGGAGGCTCAGGGGATTTCAGGTGATTCAAGTGTGAGATGGAGAGAAGAAATGGTTTAGGGACAATCTTTGAGAAGTGCAATTTCTGCATTCAGCGAGCACAAGCAGAAGCCTGTTCGCTCGAGCGACCCATGAGTTCGCTCGAGCGACCAGGCCACTGCCTGGTCCGAGTACAGACAGAGGGTTGTCCACTCAAGCGACCATTGGTTCGCTCGAGCGAAACTGCCAACTATCTGGCCAGTTTCAAGACAGATCCTTGGTCGCCCGAGCGACCTGATGGTTCGCTCGAGCGAACTGTCCAGACCGCTTGAGCGACCTTTCAAATCCCAGTTCTGGAATTTCATCCCATTTGTATACTTTTTAAATATTGAAAACTAGATTATGTTGAGGACTTTAACTTGACATTGTGTAAATGGAACTCCAAGATATAAGTCAACTTCAGGGACACCAATTCTTTTGTTTTAATAATTAAGTCTCAATTACACAAAGGTCAATGAATGGCCTTAGCATATACTTGATGAAATTTTTGGGTTTGAACTTCGGTTTAATACAACAAGTAACATCGTGTACCAGCTTTGAATTCAAATTTTAAACTCGTTCGAAGATTTGTTTCAAGTACCTAATGGGAATCACTTCTTAAGTTGTGTGCATACTTATTATGCCTTTTGCTAGTCGTGCCTTGTCTTGTTTTGATAAGTGATCTTCCCCTTTATTTCGATGTGTTTAGACCGTGTTTCGCGTGTTTTGTGCTTTCATGAATTCAAGTGAACACCACAGAGCTTGGACTGCCCCTTCAATCTGATCCACTGTCCGGGGGTCCTTAAACATGTGGACTATCTGCAGATTAGTCGTGTATTTTATTACACTTCGTGTGTGTTCGGTTCCGCGGCCGGAATCTTGTATTTGTGGGAATCTTGTCCTATTATATTTTGTATAGCGTGCTCGTCGTGCGTGCTTACTCTTTTCATTATATATGATAGAGAAAGGATGGGCTCCTTGTGGATTTACGATTCATGATATATTATGTATCCATGCTAGTTTGCCTCTATTTTGAAATGCATCTCAGTCAAACATTCATTTTAAGTTCAGTAAATTGTTCCAATATGTTTCGATAAAACATTATTATTCCATGCTCATGCCTAAATTGATTACCTGCGAAACCGTTGTGTTTGATAGTTGTTATTTTGGTGCCCAGGTGCAGGCGGCTTTGCCCTTGAGGAGGAGTGCCCGGAGGAGGCTGTTGAGCCAACCCCAACTCGTGAGTGGCTACCCGACGACGTCATCTAGACGTCGGGACGGGTTATGAGTTCAATTTATAACGTTTTGGTTTTTGTATACTTGTGGTATTGTATTGACCTTTGTTGGCCTCTTATTTTGGGATGTAACAAATTCACACACTTTGATTAATCTTGTAACTTGAACTATGATAGGAATGTCAGGTTATAATTCCTTTTCTGATATTTTGGTCTTGATGTTGCATATGTTTATATATTGTTATGATGTGATTTGCTACAGGCTTCTGCCTATTTGATCGTGTGAGCTAGATTTCGGTGTCCTCGGAATCCTCACTGCGGAAACCTGTGGGAAATAAATTATCTTATCTTATCAATCATCGTCGCGGGGCTCGGGTCTAGGTCTGGGGTCGCAATAGGACTGGTATCAGAACAGGACTTGTTTTAGGCACTTAAAAGAAATTAGAAAGATCTTAGGATCGTGGCGAAGATTCGTGAGTTCGTTAGATTCGTTTAGTATGACGCCTAGGAAACCATCAACCCATATTTATTATGTACTTACTCTTTGTTTTACAGCATCATGCCACCAAGAAAAGCTCCCACCAACAATGCTTCAGCTAGTAATCAGAATGAGACAGATCCGATTGGTACACCCACAACTACTCAATTTCAAGAACTTATGCAGGCCATGTTAGAATAGCAGAGGCAAGCCAATGAAGCACATGTTAAATTCCAAGAGCAGATGGCCAAAAAGGATGAAGAAATGGCCCAAGTTCAAAGGCAACTTTTGGATCTTCTCCAGAATAGGCACCAAGCTCAACCTGTAGCCCCAAATATTGTCATCAACAATAGGGAGCATGACCCTATTCTGTTATTCGAGAGGTGCAGGAAGAGATCACCAAAGGAGCTTTTAGAAAATGAGAACCCGTTAGTAGCAAATAATTGGTTGGCGAATATTGAGAAGATTTTTTATGTCTTTACTTGCACGGGGAGGTAAAAAGTCAACCTCACAGCTTCCTTGTTTTATAGGCTTGCAGATTTGTGGTGGCAGACAATCAAAGACCCCTATATGACGATGGCCAATGAAGAGGCATGGGCAGCCTTCAAGACTCAATTCCAAGACAAGTATATTCCTTCCCATATCAAGAGGCAAAAAGCTATCAAATTCCAGCAACTGAAGCAGGGTAACATGACCGTGTTAGAGTATGTCACCAAATTTGAGAGACTAGCTAGATATGCCACCGAGCTTATTGACACCGAGCAGGAGAAGATAAACAGATTCTTGGAGGGATTGAATCCCATCATCATGAGAGATACTATTGAGGTAGTTCCACCAGCCACCTATGATGAAGCTGTCAAGCGGGCATACAAGTTTGAGGATATTAACAATATGATCATACAAGACAGGAAGCAGCACTATCAGCAACAAAATCAGAGGCAACAACACCACAACAAGAAACCAAAGTAGGAGCAGCATCAAGTGAGGCAAGGTTGTGCTCACTGTGGCAAGAACCATGTAACTCACGAATGTCGCAAGGCCACAAGTGCTTACTTCAAATGTGGGGTAATGAACCATGCAATCAAGGATTGCCCACAACTTCAGAATCAACCCAATAGGAACCAGTTGCAGAGGCAAGCAGCTCCTCAGAACCAGGTACAAATTCAGAACCAAGCTAGGCCACTTCAGCAACAGCAGCAAGCAAGACCACCAGTGCAGAATCAGAACCTCCGTCCTCCTCAGCAGAATAGGAATGGCCAAGGCAGGCAGAATCAAGCACATAACAGACCACAACAGCAAGGGCGTTCATGTAGTCTAAATCGTGTGGATGCTGAAGCTGCAGTAGACGAGGTAGAAGGTAAACTTCTTGTTTGTGGAGTAGAAGCACAGATTTTATTTGATCCTGGATCAACACACTCTTTCATATCTCCTATTTTTGTCAAGATGATTGATGCACCACATTGTCAACTGGACTACATTTTGATTGTTACAATACCAGTAGGTAAATAGGTTGAGTGTAGAACCTATTATCCTAACTGTCCAGTTTTATTCGGAGATGTTAATTTACCAGCCAACCTTATTGTCCTAGACATGCATGATTTTCACATCATCTTAGGTATGGATTGGTTAAAAACATATCATACCACCATGGATTGTTTTAGCAAAACCATAACATTCAGATTGCAAGGAGAACAAGCAGGACTGATGTTTTATGGAAACAGAAAACCAACTAGAGCAGGATTTATTTCATGGCTTAAGGCAAGCAGATTGATACATAGTGGATGTGAAGCTTTTATTGTGTTTATCACAAAGGATAAACAGTCCCAAGGGGTGGAGGAAATCCCCGTTGTGTGCAAATTTCCGGTTGTTTTTCCAGAAGAAATCCCTGGATTGCCACCAATTAGGGAAGTTGAGTTCACGATTGAGCTTCTTCCAGGGACAACTCCGATCTCCATTACACCTTATAGGATGGCTCCAACAAAATTGGGTGAATTGAAACCTCAGTTGCAAGAATTGTTGAGCAAAGGTTTCATTAGGCCAAGTGTGTCACCATGGGGAGTGTCGCGACCCCGGACTGGGTCATCGGGCCTAATCCGGGATCGGGACGGTAATTATGATTGTGTATGATGGATGATGAAAAAATTTAAACCCAAAACGTATACGAGTCTACCAAAGAATGCCACTTGTACACGCGATTTCCCACAGGTGTCCGCGGTGAGGATATCACATCAACATGAATATTTCTTTTATGGGCGGAAGCGTGTAGCAAATCTATTTCATACATTCATGTCCAAGATAATAAAATTAACACATATTTAATACCAGTATCAAAATGAGCAATGATCATTAGTACTATAACCCAAAAGAAAGTTAAATTTTACAACAATATCGTTTAATTACATTGCCCCCAAAAATAGAGGCCAACAAAGGCCAATATTAATAAAATAACAATTTCCCAAAAGAATGGTTAGACCCAACCCAAAATGTTATGTCACTCGGGCAACCGAATGTCTAGACGACATCATCGGCGTGCCACTCGACTAGATGATGCGGTTCTCTAACCGCCTCCTCGGGGAGACCGATAACGAGACCTGAGTACCAAAGCAAAGGGTCAAATATGACGGTTTGGCGGGTGGGTGAAAGACATATCAATAAATAAATTACCTTGGAAAACATTTAAACCTGTCGAAACAATAGTTTCATAAAACGAGAGAATCATTTATTCAAATACATATGCAATATAAAACATGTAAGGTATCCAAGAAAACGGGAAACAAACAAGATGGCAACCACACATAGCTAAGTCCTCTATCACCGAAGTGACATGAGCATATCGAGATGTTGTCTCAGTCACCGAAGTGAGGAGATGCAACATAAGTAGCATATACTTATAGATAATAATAATACAGGACATGACCACGGTAGCGAACAGGGCATCGGGAACCACAGTAGCAATCTGCGGCATCGGGACAAGACCACTGTAATAACCGGGTAATAGCCTGCCAATCCTACAAAGCTTCTGATTTCTGACACATTCTTCGGTCTTTCCCACTGTACTACTGCCTCAATCTTGGATGGATCTACTGACAAACCTTCTCTGGAGATAATGTGCCCCAAAAACGCTACTTACTCTAGCCAAAATTCACACTTATTGAGTTTTGCATACAATTGGTTATCTCTCAGAAGCTGCATAGCTATTCTCAAGTGCTCTTCATGCTCTTCTTTGGTCTTGGAGTACACCAAAATGTCATCAATGAACACCACTATAAACTGATCTAGGTACTCTGCGAATATCTTGTTCATCAAGGCAATGAACACTGCTGGTGCATTTGTCAATCCAAATGGCATCACTAAAAACTCATAGTGCCCATATCTTGTCCGGAAAGCTGTCTTCAATACATCTGACTCTCTGACTCTAAGCTGGTGGTAACCAGATCTCAAATCAATCTTCGAAAAGTAAGAAGCACCTTGTAACTGATCAAACAGTTCATTTATCCTTGGCAATGGATACTTGTTCTTGATGGTCACTTGGTTCAATATTCGATAGTCAATACACATTCTCATGGAACCATCCTTCTTCTTGACGAACAATACTGGAGCTCCCTATGGTGAAACACTAGGTCTTACAAAACCTTTGTCCAACAATTCTTGCAATTGTGTTTTCAATTCTCCCAATTCCGCCGGAGCCATTCTATAAGGTGCAATGGATATCGGAGCAGTCCCTGGTAATAGCTCAATAGTGAAATCAATCTCTCTAATGGGTGGTAGACCTGGAATCTCATCCGAAAAAACATCTGGGAATTTCCAAACAATTGGGATATGCTCCACCCCTTGGGATCGTTTATCCCCCGTGATAAACGCCAAATTGGCCTCACATCCACCTTTTAGAAGTCTATCAGCCTTTAACGCTGAAATAAACCCTTTACTAGGATTACTCCTGTCTCCTCGAAACAATACCCCTGCTAGTATCTCTTCTAATTTGAAGGTGAGGATTTTATGGAAACAATCCATTGTAGCATGGTACCGTGCTAACCAATCCATCCCTAGGATGACATCAAAATCGAACATCTCCAATAAAATGAGATTTGCTGGTAACTCTAACCCTCCTATCATGACTGAACAACTAGGGTAAAAAGTCCTACATATAACTTCTTTACCTATGGGGGTGGCCACAATCAATAAGAAATCCATATCTCTAGCATGTATATCAATCATCTTTGCAAATCTGGGAGAGATAAAAGAGTGGGTAGAGCCAGGGTAAATCCTAGCTTGGAATCCACAAACAAGAAGTGTACCTTCCACTACATCTCCTGCTGCCTCTGCATCAGCTCTGTTGACTGCATAAATCTGTCCCCTCTGTTGTGGCCTATTTTGAGCCTGTTGTGGCCTACCTTGCTGTGCATTCCTGTTCTGTTGCTGAGGACGTTGATTCTGATTCTGTCCTTGCTGACGGGCTTGCTGCTGCTGCTGTGGTCTGTACTACTGCTGCTGTGGTGCTTGTTGCTGTAGGGGTCTAGCTTGGTTTTGCACAACCACTGCATTCTGAGGTGGTGCTGGACGTGGTGCTCCCTGCTGCTTCTCTGCCTATTCTGTCTTGGGCAGTCTCTCATCTGATGGGCTATGGAACCAAATCCGGAACATGCCCCTGTGATGGTACGACATTGAGCACTCTCATGGTTCTTCCCACAATGTGTACAAACCAAGGGATTCTGCATGTTCTGCTCTTGCCTCTGCCTCTTGTGCTGGTAGTTCCTCTGCTGGTTGTTCTGTTGCTGCTGTTGTCCTTTGCCTTGGAGTCTGAGGATCTTGTGGTGGAAGTTCTTAAACTTGTAAGCCCTCTTGACTGCATCTTCGAAGGTTGTAGGTGGTACAACCCCGGTAGCATCCCTCTCTAAGATGGGATTCAGTCCTTTGAGGAACTTTGCTATCTTCTTCTCCACTGTGTCCACTAGCTCTGGAGCATACCTTGACAATCTCTCGAATTTTGTAAGGTATCCGAGGACTGTCATATTTCCTTGGACAAGCTGCTGAAACTCTATTGCTTTTTGCCTCTTGATATGTGTGGGCACGTACTTGTCTCCAAATTGTCTCTTGAAACTAGCCCATGCCACTACATCTGCCATATGTCTGTATTCTTCTCTAACTGTCTTCCACCAGGTATCTGTTGAACCGGTGAAGAGAGATGTTGCAAGCTGGACCCGTTCTCTTCCTGTGCACTAGAAGATCTCAAAAATGTTCTCTGTGTGCTCCAGCCAATCATCTGCAGCTAAGGGATCCTCTGTCCCGAAGAATTCTTTCGGACCTCGTTTTCTAAACTTCTCAAACAAAGCATTTGGGTCATGCTCCCTCTAATTGATAACGATGGCTGGTTGAACTTGCACAGGCTCGGTCCTCCTCTGTAACACCTCTAAGAGCTGCCTCTGCATACCTGCCAATTTCCTCGCATGATCCTCATCCTTTTTCAGCATCTGTTCTTGTAACCTGGTTTGATTCTCATTAGCCTGTCGTTGTTGATCCAACATAGCCTGCATCATTTGTTGAAATTGATGTTGCATGTTATTATCGGGACGGGCCCTGTATGCTCACTGTTCACTTGTCGTGGGATTGCCGTTTACTGTCCTTTTTCGAGGTGGCATAGTGCTGCAAAACAATTTGTTAGCACAAGATAATACAATAAGGGTCACATAATGCTCACACGATACTAACTAACGAAACTCTAACGAATTCTCGCCACGTCCTTAGGATCTCTAGTTTCTTTTAATTGCTTGAAACACGTCTCGCTCTGATACCAGTCTGTCGCGACCCCAGACCGGGTCATCGGGCCTAATTCGGGATCGGGACAGTAATTGTGATTGTGTATGATGGATGATGAATTAATTTAAACCCAAAACGTATACGAGTCTACCAAAGAATGCCACTCGTACACGCGATTTCCCACAGGTGTCCGCGGTGAGGATATCACATCAACATGAATATTTTTTTTATGCGCGCAAGCGTGTAGCAAATCTATTTTATACATTCATGTCCAAGATAATAAGATGAATACATATTTAATACCAGTATCAAAATGAGCAATGATCATTAGTACTATAACCCAAAAGAAAGTTAAAGTTTACAACAATATCGTTTAATTACATTGCCCCCAAAAATAGAAGCCAACAAAGGCCAATATTAATAAAATAACAAGTTCCCAAAAGAATGGTTAGACCCAACCCAAAATGTTACGTCACTCGGGCAACCGAATGTCTAGATGACATCTTCGGCGTGCCACTCGACTAGATGATACAGTTCTCCGACCGCCTCCTCAAACTCCTCCTCGGGGAGATCGACAACGGAACCTGAGTACCAAAGCAAAGGGTCAAACACGATAGTTTGGCAAGTGGCTGAAAAGACATATCAATAAAGAAATTAACTTGGAAAACATTTAAACCTGTCAAAACAATATTTTCATAAAACGAGAGAATCATTTATTCAAATACATATGCAATATAAAACATATAAGGTATCCAAGGAAACGGGAAACAAACAAGATGGCAACCACACATAGCTAAGTCCTCTATCACCGAAGTGACATGAGCATATCGAGATGTTGTCTCAGTCACCGAAGTGAGGAGATGCAACATAAGTAACATATACTTATACATAATAATAATACGGGACATGACCACGGTAGCGAACCGGGCATCGGGAACCACAGCAGCAATCTGCGGCATCGGGACAAGACCACGGTAATAACCGGGTAGCGGGATTCAAATTGCAGCTGGCCGGACGGGAAGGGGTCTCCAAGTCGGTGGACCAGACCAGCAAGGAAAGCCAAGCTTAGTGGTGCCGACTCATAAGTCAAATGACAAATCAAAACATGTATAAAACATATCAAGTGCATGTATGTAAACGGGCAGGACGGGATGCTCAAAGGCACAAGTATCATTTTATTCGGGCATGTATAAACAGTTTAGCAAAATGCTAAAATATACTTTCAATACTTTCGGGAATGATAAATCATAATTCGAGAAATTCGGGACTAGTGTTGGGATTCAAGATAAATCATAATTCGAGAAATTCGGGACTAGTGTCGGGATTCGAGATAAATCATAATTCGAGAAATTCGGGACAAGTGTCGAGATTCAAGATAAATCAGGTGAGTAAGGACCCCGTATGTCCATTGTAATAATAACTTGGTACTCATTGAGTTTGGAGACAATCCGGGCTCTTTATACACCTTAGGGATTTTCAAACTTTTAAATGAACTTCAAAACAAATGGAGCCTCAAAAGAGATCCTAAGTACAATGTTAACCCTGAAGCATCGTACAACCTACTCAGTCACCGAAGGGGATAGGATTCGCGATACCCAAACGTACAAACCTCGTGCATAGTTATAAAGGGGGTATCCCGTTGTCCCGTACCGTTCAAGATTGAATTAGGTTAAGTCCCGATACAACCGAATTAACCTCAAAGAATGTCGGGTCAAACAATCTCACGATAAGTCAAGTGAGTCCAATAAAAGGGTAACCAAGTTCCACCTAAGTTCATTTAAGAATAGGGTGAAAATCACTTCCCAGGAGAGATTCACAGTTGGCCCGGTCGACCCGGCCCTTGGCCGGTCGACCGCACACACTGCGGTCCCGGTCGACCTGAGGAGGTCAGGTCGACCCCTCTCATGAATGCCCGGTCGACCGAGCCCTTGGCCGGTCGACCGACAGTTGTAAATAAAAAGGAGGGAATAGTGTTTTGGTCAAGTTCCAGAGAACTTGACCCCCGTGTGGCCGGTCGACCGAGCTCCCTGGCCGGTCGACCGCGTGAACTGCGTAACAGAACCCAGGTTCTGTTTTCTGCAGTGAAATGGGTCATTCCTTTTTCCTTCCTTTTTCTTCATTCCTTTAAACCTAATTAGCAAACTAAATCATGGATAAAATAAGCTAACAAGATTCACTAATGTGCATTTATTTCAAATCTAAACAAGTCATTAATATCACAAGACAAATAGTTAAATCATCAATGCATTTCATAAAACTCATTCAAAGCTGAACATATCAAATCATCCACTTGCCTTGGGTCTCTAATCAATGGAAAACAAGCTCCTAACCACACTTGCAAGCCAAGATCACAATCTCTACAAAACCCCCAAAACAAACCCTAAAATGGGTCAAACCAAGCAATAAGAAGAGAGAGCTCCCAATAATGAAAATGGAGCTTCTCAAGGACTAAAAGAGCACAAATCTAGAAGATTAGGGAGAGAGCTTACCAATAGGTGCTCTAAATGAGCAAGGCAAGCTAAATGAGGATCTTAGAGAGAAGAGATTTCTTCAAAAATGGTACCAATGGGAAGCCCTTGAAGTGGTGAAGAAGACGATGAAGTCCTTTTTGATGTTGGTGCAAGCTTGGTAGTGTCTTGATGATGGAAAAGCCAAAAAGAAGAAGAAATGAGGCAAGAAAACCCTAGACAAGAGAAAGTTGTTGGAAAAGGAAAAAAAGGGAGGGGAAGAGCTCTCTTTTATAAGCAACACAAGTGGGCTCGACTAACTAGCAATCTTGTTGGGCTGAAATAGTAGTTCTCGAGACCTCAGATGAAAGCGACGAAGAAGGAAGAAATGATCGTCGAAATTTCTACTTTCCAAAAAGTATATGTTTCGCGGGTTTCGGGAATATTCAATATTGGGTACAGATTTAGTGTAAAAAGATTGTTTTGCCCAAGAAGCTAGAAAAGTCGAGTTTCAGGGTTCGGGACGGGAACGGGATCAACATGAAAGTTGGAGGGATTAGCAAAATAAGTAAATTGGGATAAAACACCAAATCAAAAGAATCTCGAGTAAACCCCCAAGTACACGCAAGTCATAAAAAGGAACCCCCAAAAGGCCCCACTAATTCCAAAGGCACTCAAACTTCCCAAAGTTATGACAAAGCTATTCTAAACCAACTAAACCAAAATCCACTAAACAAGTTCAAGATTAACACGTGACTTAATTAGTACTAATCGAGGTCACTCGGGTCGGGGTCTTACAGGGATTACCGGTTTTATTTGTGAAAAAGAAGGATGGAAGTTTGAGAATGTGCATTGACTACAGAAAATTGAATCAGGTGACCGTCAAGAACAAGTACGCTTTGCCAAGGATAGACAAATTGTTAGACCAATTGCAAGGAGCAACATACTTCTCCAAGATAGATTTGAGGTCTAGGTATCATCAATTGAGGGTTAGAGGTTCAGATGTGCAGAAAACAGCTTTTCAAACAAGATATGGGCATTATGAGTTTTTAGTGATGCCCTTTGGATTGACAAATGCACCCACAGTCTCCTTGGCCCTCATGAACAAAGTGTTTGCACAGTACTTGGACCACTCTGCAGTAGTGTTTATTGATGATGTCCTCGTGTATTCCAAGAGTAGAAAAGATCACGAAAAACACTTGAGGACGTCATTGTAGCTTTTGAGAGACAGTCAGTTATATGAGAAGCTCAGTAAATGTGAATTTTGGTTAGTGCAAGTCGCTTTTCTAGGCCACATCATCTCAAAATAAGGTTTAGCAGTTGACCCAGCGAAGATAGAAGCAGTTGTTGATTGGAAGAGACCGAACAGTATGACTGAAATCAGGAGTTTATTGGGGTTAGCAGGCTACTATCGAAGATTTGTCCAAGGTTTCTCATCCACTGTAGCACCATTGACGAAATTGACTCGGAAGAATGTTCCATTTGTTTAGACCGAGCAGTGCGAAACAAGTTTTCAAGAACTGAAGAGAAGATTAACCACAACTCCAATCCTCACATTACCATCGGGCAGTGGTGGATTCATTGTTTATACGGATGCTTCAAATGTGGGACTGGGTTGTGTATTGATGCAAGATGGCAAAGTGATTGCTTATGGCTCAAGGCAGTTGAAGGATCATGAAAAGAACTACGCAACTCATGACTTGGAATTGGCAGCAGTGGTATTTGCTTTGAAGATGTGGAGACACTATCTCTATGGAGAGAAATTCGAAGTCCATTCCAATCATCGGAGTTTGCAATATTTGTTCTCACAGAAGGATTTGAATATGAGACAGAGAAGGTGGATGGAATACATCAAAGACTATGACTTTCCAATCAAGTATCATCCAGGCAAAGTAAACGCTGTAGCTGATGCATTGAGCAGAAAGTCAGTGACCATGGCCAACTTGAGAGGAGCCAATGTCTTTCAGCAGTTTGAAGAGTTAGGTGTGGAGGTACAGACCCTAGAGTTGGGTGTAATGTTAGCAAATATGACAGTGTCTGAGCCTACTTTTATCCAGAAGATCAAGGACAGTCAGTTACAGGACCCAGATTTGGCGAGGATTGTAAATCATATCGCAGAACGTCCAGATTTCAAAATGGTGAATGGAGTACTATATTTTCGTGATTGGTTGTGTGTACCGAATGTGGATGATCTGAAGAATGAAATAATGACTGAAGCCCACAACACAAGATACTCCATGCACCCGGGTAGCACGAAGATGTATCAGAATTTGAAGAATAAATTTTGGTGGAACAACATGAAGAGAGAGATAGCAGCTTTTGTATCTCGTTGTCTAACTTGCCAGCTGATTAAAGCAGAACATCAGAAACCCCTAGGTTTGCTACAACCGTTGGAGATTCCAGAGTGGAAATGGGAACATATCACCATGGATTTTGTCTCCGGTTTGCCAAATACTAAGAGGGGGAATAATGCAATATGGATTATTGTGGATCGTCTCACCAAGTCTGCTCACTTCATTCCAATGAAGACAGGGAATATGATGCATATGGCGCCACTTGCAAAATTATTTGTTGATGAGATTGTTAGTAAGCATGGTCAACCCGTCTCCATCACTTCGGACAGAGATAGCAGATTTGTTTCGAGTTTTTGGAAAACTCTTCTTGAGTCCATGGGTACCAAATTCCAATTCAGCACAGCGTATCATTCTCAAACAGATGGTCAGTCAGAACGGACGATACAGACTCTTGAAGACATGTTACGTGAATGTGTGTTAGATTTCAAAGTTCAATGGGATGAGTACTTACCACTTTGTGAGCTTGCTTACAACAATAGCTACTATTCCAGCATCGGTATGGCACCTTTTGAGGCACTCTATGGCAGAAGATGCAGAACTCCAGTGTGTTGGGAAGAAGTCGGTGTACGTAGTTTTCATGGACCGACAATAGTTGGAGAGACAAGTGACAAGGTCAAATTGATTCAAGAACGTTTGAAGGTCGCCTGAAGTAGATTGAAGAGTTATGCTGATACTCGCCGAAGAGAATTGCAGTTTCAAGTGGGTGACAAAGTGTTCTTGAAGGTCTCACCAGTTAGAGGGACTCTAAGGTTCAGACAGAGGGGCAAATTATCAAAAAGGGTTATTGGTCCGTATGAGGTTTTGAGCAAGATTGGAGTTGTTGCATATAGACTTGCGTTACCGCTGGAACTCTCCAGGGTGCACAATGTATTTCATGTTTTCATGCTCAAGAAATATGTTCCTAGTCCTTTTCATATTTTACAGCACGAGCCTCTAGAGATTCGAGAAGATGCTTCGTATGTGGAGAAGCCGATCAAGATCATTGACACCAAGGAGCAAGAATCGAGAAACTAGTCTATTCAGTGGGTCAAGGTACTTTGGGAAAATCAAGAACCAGAAGAAGCCACATGAGAATTGAGAGATCAAGTCCAGAGGAAATGCCCACACTTGTTGCCAGAGGTAAAAGTTTGTTTTATTTGGTGGACCAAATATCCTAAGGGGTGGAAGATGCCAAACCCCAACCCAGAATTAACCCGATTAGTGTATTATTAGTGTGTGCTTAGTCCTAAGTGGGTTTAGTTACCATGGGTTAGAATATGATTAGTCTTAATCCTGAACATAGCTTCCAGGAAATTTGAGAAAACGTTTAATGTTAGTTAGACCCACTCAGGAAGGCCTGGGTGTACGTGCAAGCATGGGAGGATCGTGTTGATGTTTGTGTTAACCGTGATTTTTATTTCATTTGATTCGTTTTATGAATATTTACAACTTTTGTGTTTAGCCCATCTGCATTTGAAGCCCATAAACCCAAGTTTTGACCTAAAAGGGTAAAATTATCTTTCCACACCCAAATCTGAACACACTTTTCGAAATCTCAAAAACATATCAAAGATATACCTTTTGGAAACTAGATATTTCAAGGATCATTTTATCCTTCTTCGTCAACTTCATTCGAGGCCTGCAAGATCATGTTTTCATCCATGTAAGAATTAACACAATTGGGCCCCACTTGCAAAGTATTTAAGCTACCTTTTCCTTCTCCCTCTTTCCACTCCCAAAAATCTCTGCAACTCTCATGACCTAGGGCTGAAAACCCTTTTTCCTCTTCACTTTCTCCTCTTGAATGCATGAGCTAGAGAGCTCCAAAAGAAATTCCAAGACTAACATCTTCTTCCTTCCATCCC
This sequence comes from Camphora micrantha, assembly GCA_003546025.1. Taxonomy (NCBI): domain Eukaryota; kingdom Viridiplantae; phylum Streptophyta; class Magnoliopsida; order Laurales; family Lauraceae; genus Camphora; species Camphora micrantha. The sequence continues at coordinate 44,522,411 of QPKB01000003.1, read as the reverse complement.
AAGCTTTCTTTTAACACTATTTTCTTGGGGTTTCAAGTTGGGCAAGCTAGCTATTTCCTTCATTGCTTCTTGTTTGAGCTTCTCTAGGTAAGAGCTTCAACCCATCTCTTCAATGGAGTTCTTTTGACTCTTAAGAATCTTGTTTTTCTAACTATCAACACCCATTTCGAAATGGGTTTCTTGTTTACATTTTTGGGTGAGGTTTGAATGGATATCTTGGGGTGTTTGTAGTTCTTGGCTTAGCTCTTGAGTAGGAAGTGCTTGAAAAAGATTTTTTTGGCATTTTGACAAAGGCAAGTAATCTATATAGGTTGATTGTGCATGTGTGCTTGTGGATTTCATTATTTCTCTTGAAGTTTGCATATGATTTGTCATTGGGCTCTAATGTTATGTTTTTATTATACTCCTACTTTATGATTTCTACTCAAGTATTTGTATTAATGTTAAGTAACTTTTCAGACTTTCAGATCTCTATTTGATTGTAAGCTTTGCTCCTTCAGAAAGTTGGGCTTGTTTTGATAAGAAATGGGATTTGAATGTTTAAAATTTTGGATTGAATGATATTGGAATGTGAATTTCACCCCTTGGAGAGCATGGAGGCTCAGGGGATTTCAGGTGATTCAAGTGTGAGATGGAGGGAAGAAATGGTTTAGGGACCATCTATGAGAAGTGCAATTTTTGCACTCAGCGAGCACAGGCAGAAGCCTGTTCGCTCGAGCGACCCATGAGTTCGCTCGAGCGACCAGGCCACTGCCCTTTGTCCGAGCGCAGACAGAGGGTTGTCCGCTCAAGCGACCATTGGTTCGCTCGAGCAAACTGCCCACTGTCTGGCCAGTTTCAGGACAGAACTTTGGTCGCCCGAGTGACCTGATGGTTCGCTCGAGCGAGCTGTCTCGCTCGAGCGACTTGTCAAATCCCAGTTCTGGAATTTCATCCCATTTGTATACTTTTTAAAGATTGAAAACTAGACTATGTTGAGGACTTTAACTTGACATTGTGTAAATGGAACTTCAACATATAAGTCAACTTCAGGGACACCAATTCTTTTATTTTAACAATTGAGTCTCAATTACACAAAGGTCAATGAATGGCCTTAGCATATACTTGATGAAATTTTTGGGTTTGAACTTCGGTTTAATACAACAACTAACATCGTGTGCCCGCTTTGAATTCAAATTTTAAGCTCGTTCGAAGATTTGTTTCAAGTACCTAATGGGAATCACTTCTTAAGTTGTGTGCATACATATTATGCCTTTTGCTAGTCGTGCCTTGTCTTGTTTTGATAAGTGATATTCCCCTTTATTTCGACGTGTTTAGACCGTGTTTCGCGTGTTTTGTACATTCATGAATTCAAGTGAACACCACAGAGCTTGGACTGCCCCTTCAATCTGATCCACTGTCCGGGGGTCCTTAAACATGTGGACTATCTGCAGATTAGTCGTGTATTTTATTACACATCGTGTGTGTCCGGTTCCGCGGCCGGAATCTTGTATTTGTGGGAATCTTGTCCTATTATATTTTGTATATCGTGCTCGTCGTGCGTGCTTACTCTTTTCATTATATATGATAGAGAAAGGATGGGCTCTTTGTGGATTTACAATTCATGATATATTATGTATCCATGCTAGTTTGCCTCTATTTTGAAATGCATCTCAGTCAAACATTCATTTTAAGTTCAGTAAATTGTTCCAATATGTTTCGATAAAACATTATTATTCCATGCTCATGCCTAAATTGATTACCTGCGAAACCGTTGTGTTTGATGGTTGTTATTTTGGTGCCCAGGTGCAGGAGGCTTTACCCTTGAGGAGGCTGTTGAGCAATCCCCAACTCGTGAGTGGCAACCCGATGACGTCATCTAGACGTCGGGACGGGTTCTGAGTTCAATTTATCACGTTTTGGGTTTTGTATACTTATGGTATTGTATTGGCCTTTGCTGGCCTCTTATTTTGGGATGTAACAAATTAACTCACTTTGATTAATCTTGTAACTTGAACTATGATGAGAATGTTAGGTTATAATTCCGTTTCTGATATTTTGGTCTTGATGTTGCATATGTTTATCTATTGTTATGATGTGATTTGCTACACGCTTCCGCCTATTTGATCGTGTGAGCTAGATTTCGGTGTCATCGGAATCCTCACCGCGGAAACCTGTGGGAAATTAATTATCTTATCTCATCAATCATCGTTACAGGGCCCAGGCCTCGGTCCGGGGTCGCGACAAAGCTAAAATGAGAATTAATTAATACTAATCGCAGACACTAGGGATGGGGTCTTACATGGATATAAATATGTGGTTAGCAAAGCCCCCCCCCCCCCATTGATAAGCCAAGGCCGGATACATCAGAGAAAGAAAAGAAACTTTACACGAAATGGGCCAAAGACGATGAGATGGCCAGATGTTACATACAGGCATCTATGTATAGTGTTTTACAATACCAACATCAATCCTATAAGACTGCATATGATATTTTATCGAACTTAAAGGAGATGTTTGCGGAACAAGGCAGGCTACTATGAGGGTGCTTATTAGCACAAAGATGGCTGAAGGCACACCAGTATAGGACCACACGCTGAAAATGATGGACTCATTGAATGAGTTAGATGTACTAGGGGCTGCGATTGATGCAGAATCTGTTAAAATCACACGATCACTGAGAGGGACGGGGGTAAATCAGTGATGTCTCAAAACTTCCAAAGAATATGCAAATAGGTCCAGATAAACAAAACGTAAAACAGTAAACATGCAGCCACTGGAACACAGGATTTTAACGTGGTTCACCCGAAGCCTACATCCACGATACAATGACTACCTGGACACCAATCTGAGGCCAGTCTTAGATTGTATTGCACCAAATAATTCTGAAATCACAACTTCAAGGAGCACCCACCCCTGATTCAGATAGCACCCACTATCTAGGAAGCAACAACTCCCTTTACAATTCTTCTGCACCAACAGATGGGATCATCAAAACCCAACACCAAGCACCCACTTGATGTTTACAATGTTTAGAAGTAAACTCCTTACAGAAATTACTTTCTGTAATCTCTCACTCTCAATCCCATACAATTAGAAATTAATAAACATAAATTGAGAGACACTTATCTTAAGAGAACTACTGGTGAGAAACCATCTTCATGATACTACTTCTCTTCTGGACTTGCTGTAGAAGAGACACGGCAGCACCTTCTTGTACACCACCACACTCCTCACAATCTCTCTTCAATAATGTGTATATTTTAATTCACCCTAACATGTGTTTATATAACATGTGACAGCCTCCTTAGGGTTTAACTCACTCCAACACGTGTTTGAATAACATGTGGCAACCTCCCACATGTGGCAACCTCCCACGTGTTTATAATATATGTGACAAACTGTTGGCAATAATTCCAACACATAATCATGCTTTGAGACACTAAACAATTCATCAATCTTCTCAATGCATCTCAAATTCCAACAATCTCCCCCTTCGGAATTGTTTGCAACAATTGGAACATGTTGACCATTAATAGTGCTTGCAAACAATCTTCTGACTTCTGAACTGAACTTCTGAAGTATCTCTTCTTGTCTGATGTTGACCATTAATAGTGCCAGCAAACGATCTTCTGACTTCTAAACTGAACTTCTAAAGTATCTCTTCTTGTCTCATAGTTTCACTTCCCATATCTAATGTTCTTACAATAAACTCTTTCCCTCTTTGAACAACATGTTCTACAAATTCTCCCCCTTTGACAACAAATCCAAAGGGACTTGCATAGGAGCAAAAAGAAAAAAAAAAATATATATATAACAATAATACTTGCTCCCCCTGACAAGAAGGGCTTCTAATTCTTGGGAGAGTGAGTAACTCCCAGTTTCTTTCGGAGATACTTGAAGACTTCCTTCGGTAGAGGTTTGGTGAAAATGTTAGTGACTTGCTCAGTCATTGGAACGTATTCCAGCTTTACCTCTCCATCAGCAACTTTTTCTTTTAGGAAGTGATAGCGTATTGCAACATGCTTCGTTCGGGAGTGCCGAACAGGGTTTTTGGAGATGTGGATTGCACCTGTGTTGTCGCATAGGATCAGCGTAAGATTTCTCGTCTGAACTCCCAGATCTGAGAGCATTTACCGCATTCATAGCACTTGCATACAGCAAGTTGCCGCTGCGATGTACTCCGCTTCCACTGTCGAAAGGGATACTGAATCTTGCTTCTTGCTGTGCCAAGCCTCCAATCTTTCACTTAGATAGAATGCACCTCCGCTTGTGCCCTTGCAGTCATCTACAGCGTCAGAATATGCAACGAGAGTGAATGATTTACCTTTGGGATACCATATGCCAAGCTCCAAGGTACCCTTGAGATACCGAAATATTCTCTTTACTGCTGTAAGGTGCTCTTCCGTTGGTGAAGACTGAAATCTGGCCACCATACACACCGCTTGTAGAATGTTCTGTCTTATAGCCATCAAGTAGAGCAAGCTCCCTATCATTGATTGGTAAGTGGTGTGATAAACTGATGGAGCCTTTTCGTCTTTACTTAGCTTTGTGTTTGTGGACATAGGTGTGCTTACCGGCTTGCTGTCTTCCATGTTGAACCGTTTTAGCATCTCCTTGATGTACTTCAACTATGATATGAAGATACCATGCTTCAGCTGCTGCACTTGGAGACCAAGGAAGAAACTCAGCCCTCCAAGCATGGACATCTCAAATTCACACTTCATCTCTTCAGCGAAGTTTCTGCACAACTCTTCGTCGTTGCAGCCAAAGATTATGTCATCAACATAAACTATGACAACCAGCTGTTTGTTTTGCTCTGTTTTGGCGTAGAGGTTGTTGTCAACTAGATCTTTGTCGAAGCCAATCTTGTGAAGATAACTATCCAGCCATGCATACCAAGCCCTCGGTGCTTGTTTCAGGCCATATAGAGCCTTCCTCAACTTACACACCAGGTCTGAACTATTGCTTCAGAGAAAACCGTCTGGTTGTTCAATATATACCTCTTCCTCAAGTTGCCCATTCAAAAAGGCTGACTTCACATCCATCTGAAACACCTTGAAGTTCTTGTATGCAGCCAATGCTAGGAACTCCTACTCCATAGACGAGAAGTTTACCTTAAACCACATTGCCTGCTGCGTCTATGTTCACTTAATTCAGATGGAAGATATATCCATGGTGTTTTTGTGGGTGTTGCCTATTCTGTCCTTGGTTCTGTCTTCCTTGCTGCCCATTTCTGTTTTGTTGAGGAGGACGTGGATGTTGGTTTTGAGGTTGTTGCCTTGCTTGCTGTTGATGTTGCTGTTGAGGTGCTCTAGCTTGGTTCTAAACTGCTTGTTGATTTTGTTGGGGTGCTTGCTGTTGTTGCTGTTGAGGCTTGTTGCCTCGGTTGTTTATGTTGGAAGTGGGTGGGCCTCGTGGATAGGTTTTGAAAAACTTCTTGACCCACTTGACTCAGGGATCAAGTACCTATAAGGCCATAAACCACATCCAGGATCCAATCACTCAATCTCATCAATCATGTTCAGCAATAAACTCTATCTAGAAGATAGAAACCAACAACAATCAAGCAACCAAAAAATCTACAACATTCAATGAAATAGATTATACCTTTGGAGCCCGGTAGTGCTCTAATGGAGAAGAATATTTGCTAGATGAAGAAACCCTTTCTTTGTAGCAAACTTAGGATCTTCAAGACCTAATTATCTTCCACGCTATGACCCACTATCAGATCTCTTTTCTTAAGAAGAATTGTGGAATCTTCAAGAGAAAACCAACTAAAAGCTCTTAAGAAACTATAAGAGAAATAGAAGAGGAAGATAGAGATGGCGTGTGCAACAACTTGCAGCAGGGGGCTGGGCGTGCAATCCAAGGATGTGGGACGTCCAGCCCCTTGTTCCCTATTTATAACTTAGCACCTTCTCTTATACTAATTGAGAATAGAAGTCTCACTTCCACAATAATTAGTAACTTACTATTACCACTATTGGAAGTCTCACTTCAAATAGAAATAGTAACTTTTTATTTATTTCCTTTTAGAGTTCAAGTAGGATTAGTAACTATCCAATAACATGGGTTAGCATGGGGACCACTAGGGATTCCATAGGAAGCTGACCCAAACCGAGACACCGCAACCCACATCTCATGTGCAATCTGGGCCCACAGTTAATTGCAAATAACACCACTATATAAATGTAATTGCACTCCAGTCTTAGGAATAAATTACAAAGAAGACCCTAAACTTCCCAATTACCATAAGTAGGCCCCTCTATCAATATCCATCGATCAATTGGATTAAATCTGTCCCTTCCAATCCTAATCTTATTATCCTTGAGCCCTAATAAATCACAGTGCGCACTTACTAATGATAAATCCATTAATTGGCACAAGGGGATAATATAGATAGATTCCATCTTGACCATTGAATGTTCTCACAGTTTCACTACCACTTACCCAAGACACTGAGGTGTTGACCTACAGTGGACCTCACTCATTGGTGACTCAAAGCAAATGAATACACTGAAACTTGAGTTCATTAATGTCTCAGGATTGAGAGCCTATTGCTAGGGAATTATGGGAGCAGACCTTAAAATAAAGATTGTATTTCATAAGATGTTTCTCATGGTCCATCAATACATTCAATGTACCAGCACCATGATCCAAAATCTTACATTCTGATGATCGAGACAAATCACACTATCTCATAGTGATCAAAGTGCTGCAACCTTATCAGATGAGATGCCCAGTGTCGCGACCCCGGACCGGGTCCCCGAGCGGGCGGGCCTAATCCGGGATCAAGATTAGTGAATTATGTGGATGATGAATGAATGATACACAGTCCTATGAATTAATTTAAATCAAAACGTATACGAGTCCATAAGAGATGCCATTTGTACATGCGATTTCCCACAGGTGTCCGCGGTGAGAATATCACATCGACATGAATATTTCTTTTAAGTGCGGACGCATGTAGTAAATCTAATTCATACATTCATGTCCAAGATAACAAGAGTAAAACATATTTAACACCGCTATCAAAATGAGCAATGATCATTAGCTATTTCCCAAAAGAAGGTTAAAATTTACAGCAATGTCATTTAATTACAATTCCAAAAAATAGAGGCAAACAAAGGCCAATATAAACAAAATAGCAAGTTTCCAAAAGAATGGTTAATTCCTAACCCAAAATGTTACGTAACTCAGACACCCGAGGTCTCTAACAAGCAATCCAAGCTCCAAACAAGCTATCCAAGCACAAGACCACAATCTCTACAAAAACCCCCAAAACAACCCTAAAATGGGTCAAACAAAGAGATAGGAAGAGAGAGCTTCCAATAATGGAGTTCCTCTAAGGTCACAAGAACACAAATCTAGAAGATGGAGATGATTGCTTACCTATGGGTTCTCCAAATGGGCAAGACAAGCTCAATGAGGATCTTGGAGTGAAGAGTTTTCTTCAAGAATAGTGTCAATGGAAAGCTCTTGAGATTGCGAGGAAGACTATGAAGTCAATTTCTCAAGAAGTGCAAGGTTGGTGGTGTCTTGATGATGGAAAAGCAAGAGGGAGAAGAGAGGCAAGGAAAAACCCTAGGTTGGCTCTTGTTGTGCTGGAAAATGGAGAAGGAAAGAGAGATGGGTTCTCATATAGCAATTGCAAATGGGCTCCACCACTAGGAAACTTTGTGGGGTCAAACTCATGGATTTAGGGACTTCAAATGAATTCGACGAAGAAGGAAGAAATGATCGTTAAAATTTTTAGTTTCCAAAAAGTATATGTTTCGCGGGTTTCGGGAATATCAAATATTGGGTCCAGATTTAGTGTAAAAAGACTGTTTTGGCCTTAATGCAATGGAAGTCGGGTTTCGAGATTCGGGACGGGAATGGGATCAACATGAAAGTTGAAGAGATCGACGAGATTAGTAAAACGATATAAAGACACTAATCATAGAAATCTCAAATAATCCCCCAAATAAACGCAAATTCATAAAAGGAACCCCCAAAGGGCCCCACTAATCACAAAGGCACTCAAACTTCCCCAAAGCTATAACAAAGCTATTCTAAACCCAAACTAAACCAAAACACACTAAACACACTTAGAGATAACACACGACTTAAACAACACTAATCGAGGTCACTCGGGTCGGGGTCTTACACCCAATCTCATCACTGGTTGTGAAGATATTTAAGTATAAGATTTGTGACAAATGTCTCCCGTATGTGGATCTCATTCATGCACATATATCACATCTAAGAAACTAATGGGACCCGGTTCATCTCATAAACCATCATGTCATATGTATTGGTTATCTGCATAAAGTAATAAGACACTATTCATCTCATGAAAGGAAAGCATGATTTTATTGATAAATAACGAAATTAATCAATTTATTACATCATCTGATGGATTGAGACCATACAAACTAACAATTGAACCTTGGACAATCCCGGAGCAAGTGGTCAATAGATCCACACTTGAAACATGCTCTTGTAATCTTTTGGCATTCATTGGAGTTATGGTTTCTGCCACATTGAACACACTGTCCTTGGAATGAGCGACTGCCACACTGTTGTCACAGTAAACTATGAGCGGTTGTCGTGCCAAAGGTACCACTCCAAGTTCCATAAGGAATCTATTGAGCCATACTACTTCCTTAGCTACTTCATAAACCACTACATATTCAGCCTCCAAGGTGGAATTAGTGGTACATTCCTGTTTAATACTCATCCAGCTGATAGCTCCACCGCCAATTATAAACACATAACCAAAGGTGGATTTCTTGGAATCCTTATCTGACATGAAGTCAAAATCTGTGTATTAGACTGGAATTAGCTCATCACTGCCATAAATCAACTGCTGACTAGTATACACTTTACAGCAGTCCAATGTTTTATACACTTTAATACTAGTTCTCAAATCTAGTCCTTCTCAAGTATTTGAGAATATACTTTACAGCAGTCCAATGTTCAGGTCTTGGATTAGACTGATATCTGCTGACTAGACCCACTGCATGACAGATATCCGGCCTAGTACATAGCATAGCATATATGAGACTACCAACTGCCGAATCATAAGGTATCGACCTCATCTGCTCCTTTTCCTTTGGTATCTTAGGACACTAATCCTTGGAAAGGTGCACTCCACGCCTGAACGGTGTAATAGCCTACTTGGAGTCTTGCATAGTGTGAGACCCCGACCCGAGAGGCCACGATTAGTGTTTTTGAGTTGTGTTTTAGCTCTTAGTGTGTTTAGTGGATTGTGGTTAAGTTGGGATTAGAATAGCTTTGTTATAGCTTTGGGAAATTTTGAGTGCCTATGTGACTAGTGGGGCCCTTTGAGGGTTCCTTTTATGACTTGCGTGTACTTGGGGGTATACTTGAGATTCTTTTGATTTGGTGTTTTATCCCGATTTACTTATTTTGTTAATCCCTTCAACTTTCATGTTGATCCCGTTTCCGTCCCGAATCGCGAAACTCGACTTTTCTAGCTTCGAGGGCAGAACAGTCTTTTCACACTAAATTTGTACCCAATATTTAATATTCCCGAAACCCGTGAAACATATACTTTTTGGAAACTAAATATTTCGACGATCATTTCTTCCTTCTTCATCAATTTCATCTGAGGCCCCAAAAACCATGATTTTGACCCCACCAAGTTTTCTAGTGGTGGAGCCCACTCCCATTGCTTATATAAGAGCACCCATCTCCTTCCCCTTCTTCATTTTCCAGCACAATAGCCAACCTAGGGTTCTTTCTTCATTTCCTCTCTTCTTCTTCTTGCTTCTCCTTCATCAATCTCCACCAAACTTTACTCTCTTGAGAAATGAGGACCATCACTCTCTTCCTCTCATGGAGAGCTTGCCATTGATAACATTTGTGTAAGAAACCACCATCTCCAAGATCTTCATTGAGCTAGTTCTTGCCATTAAAGGATCTTCCAAGTAAGCACTTTTCCTAATCTCTTAGATATGTGTTCTTCTAGCCTTAGAGAAGCTAATTTTCCATTATTGAAAGCTCTCTCTTCTTAATTCTTGGTTTGACCCATTTTAGGGTTTGTTTTGGGGGTTTTTGTAGAGATTGTGATATTGGCTTGCAAGTGTGGTTAGGAGCTTGTTTTCCATTGATTAGAGACCCAAGGCAAGTGGATGATTTGATATGTTTAGCTTTGAATGAGTTTTATGAAACGCATTAATGATTTCACCATATATTCTGTGATATTAATGGCTTGTTAGATTTGGAATAAATGCACATTAGTGAATCTTGTTAGCTTGTTTTATCCATGATTTAGATTGTTAATCAGGTTTAAAGGAATGAAGAAAAGGGAACGAAAAATGAATGCCCATTGCACTGCAGAAAATAGAACCTAGGTTCTGTTACACAGTTCACGCGGTCGACCGGCTAGGAAGCTCGGTCGACTGGCCACATAAGGTCAGGTTCTATGGAACCTGACCAAAACACTATTCCCTCTTTTTTTACTTACAACTGCCGGTCGACCGGCCAAGGGCTCGATCGACCGGGCATGCATGAAAGGGGTCAACCTGACCTCCTCAGGTAGACCGGGACCGCAGTGTGCGCGGTCGACCGGCTAAGGGCCAGGTCGACTGGGCCAACTGTGAATCTCTCCTGGGAAGTGATTTTTACCCTATTCTTAAATGGACTTAGGTGGAACCTGGTTACCCTTTTTATTGGACTCACTTGACTTATCGTGAGATTGTTTGACCCGACATTTATTTTTAGGTTAATCCGGTTGTATCGGGACTTAACCTAATTCAATCTTGAACGGTATGGGACAACGGGATATCCCCTTTATAACTATGCACGAGGTTTGTATGTTTGGGTATCGTGAATCCTATCCCCTTCGGTGACTGAGTAGGTTGTACGATGCTTCAGGGTTAACATTGTACTTAGGATCTCTTTTGAGGTTCCGTTTGTTTTGAAGTTCATTTAAAAGTTTGAAAATCCCTAAGGTGTATAAAGAGCCCGGAATGTCTCCAAACTCAAGGAGTACCAAGTCATTATTACAATGGACATACGGGGTCCGTACTCACCTGATTTATCTTGAATCTCGACACTTGTCCCGAATTTCTTGAATTATGATTTATCTTGAATCCCGACACTAGTCCCAAATTTCTTGAATTATGATTTATCTTGAATCCCGACACTAGCCCCGAATTTCTTGAATTATGATTTATCTTGAATCTCGACACTTGTCCCGACACTAGTCCCGAATTTCTTGAATTATGATTTATCTTGAATCCCGACACTAGCCCCGAATTTCTTGAATTATGATTTATCTTGAATCCCGACACTAGCCCCGAATTTCTTGAATTATGATTTATCATTCCCGAAAGTATTGAAAGTATATTTTAGCATTTTGCTAGCCCGTTTATACATGCCCGAATAAAATGATACTTGTGCCTTTGAACATCCCGTCCCACCCATTTACATACATGCACTTGATATGTTTTATACATGTTTTAATTTGTCGTTTGACCTATGAGTCGGCACCACTAAGCTTGGCTTTCCTTGCCGGTCTGATCCACCGACTTGGAGACCCCTTCCCGTTCCCCCAGCTGCAGTTTGGATCCCGCTACCCGGTTATTACCGTGGTCTTGTCCCAATGCCGCAGATTGCTACTGTGGTTCCCGATGCCCGGTTCGCTACCGTGGTCATGTCCCGTATTATAATATGTATAAGTATATGTTACTTATGTTGCATCTCCTCACTTCGGTGACTGAGACAACATCCCGATATGCTCATGTCACTTCGGTGATAGAGGACTTAGCTTTGTGTGGTTGCCATCTTGTTTGTTTCCCGTTTCCTTGGATACCTTACATGTTTTACATTGCATATGTATTTGAATAAATGATTCTCTCGTTTTATGAAACTATTGTTTTGACAGGTTTAAATGTTTTCCAAGGTAATTTCTTTATTGATATGTCTTTTCACCACCTGCCAAACTGTCGTGTTTGACCCACTATTTTTGTACTCACGTTCAGTTTCCCCGCTCCGAGCTGAGAGTTTTTGTTGGTTGTGGAGCCATGAGTTTGCAGGTTGTCTTGTCGGCTATGTCATGTAGACATTGTGCTTGACATCGGAGTTACGTCACATTTGGGTAGTGGATATTAGTTTGTTATTGTACGACTTTTATTAGCCCTTTCTTTGGATTATAATTAATACACATTAATACTTGTAACTTGAACATATATGAGAATGTAATATCCTGTTACTGTCAGCTCTGTACTTTATTGTGTTGATTTATTATTCCAGTCTGATATGGTTCCTAAAATGATAGCTTTATGCTAGCAGTTGTATGCGACGCGGAATTCGATGATGTCCACGGACTCCGGGTCGCATTGCCACGAAAGCTTCCGCAAAATATTCAGAGAGTGTTGTGATTTGTGATCCTCACACACGCGGATCTTGGGAGAAATATAATCATTACTTACCTCCCAATTCGCGTCCCCGAGGTCGGACCGCTGTCCGGATCTGGGTTCGGGGGCGTGACACATAGCAAATCGTACCAGCACCTTATCTATCTATGCAGCTTGGGATAAGCCAATCATCCTCTTTTTCCAATCTCGATGGAGTTTGACCCTTAGGATGTAGTTAGCTTCTCCCAAGTTCTTCATATCAAAAGTCTTGGCTAACCAAACTTTCACAGTTGACGACATTCCTATATGTTTCTCGAGGAGAAGGATGTCGTCAACATATAATACCAAAAGAGTACCCTATCACCTTCACTTTTCATGTACACACGACTCATCCGGATTATGACGAAAACCAAATGACTCGATTCCCTGGTCAAAACGGATATTCTAGCTTTGGGATGCCTGCTTCAGTCCATAAATGGGCTTCTGCGGCTTGCAAACTCTTTGCACTTGGTTTTTAGCTACAAAACTGTCTGGCTGCACCATATAGATGTCTTCCTCAAGACAGCCATTGAGAAACGCCGTCTTGACATCCATTTGCCAAATCTCATAATCGAGATGAGCCACTATGGATAAGAGTATCCGAATGGACTTGAGCATGGCTACCGACGAGAAGGTTTCCTCATAATCGATACCCTCTTTCTGAGTATACCCTTTCGCAACGAGCCTGACCTTAAAAGTCTCCACTCTACCATCTGGTCCTCTTTTTTCTCTTGTAGACCCACTTACACCCAATAGGTTTAATATTGGAAGGCAAGTCCATAAGTGTCCAGACCTGATTGGAGTACATAGACTCCATCTCATCTTTCATGGCATCATGTCAACTTCCCGAGTCTATATCATTGATTGCTTCATCACAGTTACAGGGATCTTGTTTCGGTTCTTCCGGGATTACCTTGTTGGACTTTCCCAAGAACGAGAACTTATCAGGGGGTCTGATAATTCTTGCACTACGATGTGGCAATGGTGTAACTACTGGGTCAGGTAATGGTGGATTTTCCTTCAGTTTGGTCATACTTGGATTTGGAATTTATTATCCTTGAATCTCTTCCAAGATCACATTTGTCGCGACCCCGGACCGAGGCCGCGGCATTAAATGTAATAATTTGAAAGATTAAAAGATGATTAAACCTCCCACAGGTTCCCGCGGTGAGGGTTCCAAACAAAACACACATGGAACAACCAACTCACATGTATCAAGTATGCAGAAGCGCGTGGCAAATTACATCCTAACATATCATGTCATAATAGGAAACAGAATGACATCGAGACATAAATATCAGAATGAAAACATAACGAGGCACTCCCATAATAGTTCAAGTTGTAAAAGTTAACAAAGTAAGTTAAGTTATTACACTTCCCAAAATAAGAGGCCAACAAAGGCCAATACACTTCCAAAAGTATAACAAAAACCCAAAAATGTAATCCATCGAACTCGTGACCCATCCAACGTCTACATGACATCGTCGGGTTGCCACTCGCGTGCTAAGGTAGGCCCAACAGCCTCCTCCGGGCACTCCTCCTCAAAGGGAGGGTCTCCTGCACCTGGTCACCAAAATACAAGCATCAAACACGACAGTTTGGCAAGAAATCATTTAAGTGAAAGCATGTAAAACAAGATTAAATCGAGGATATACTGAAATACTTTACTGAACGTAAAACAATACTTGCGAACACTTTTCTAAATCGAAGACAAACTAACATGAATGCATAACATATATATCATGAATAGTAAATCCACATAGAGCCCATCCTTTCTCTACCATTTATAATGGAAAGAGTAAGCACGCACGACAAGCACGAATATACATAATATAGCACGACACGATTCCCACAAATACGGGATTTCCGGCCGCGGAACCGGACACGCACGATGTGTAATAAATACACTACTAATCTGCAGTTAGTTCACATGTTTAAGGACCCCCAGACAGTGGATCAGACTGAAAGGGCAGTCCAAGCTCTGTGGTGTTCACTTGAGTTCATGAATGCACAAAACACGCTAAACACGATTCAAACATATCGAAAATAAAAGGGGAAATCACTTGTCACAACACGACAAGGCACGACTAGCAAAATGCATAACGTATATGCTCACAACTTGTAAAAGTGATTCCCTTTTTAATACTTGAAACACATCTTGGAAATACTTTAATTCAAGCGAGTACACGATATTACTTGTCGTATCAAAACAAAGTTCAAAACGCGATAATTTCATCAAGTACAAGCTTAGGCTATTCATTGACCCTTGTGTGATTGGGACTCCGTTGTTAAAATATAATAATTGGTGTCCCCGAAGTTGCTTCGTATCTTGGAGTTCCAATCACGCAATGTCAGGTTAAAGTCCATAACATAGCCTAGTTTTTCTTTTCAAATCCTTAAAAGTGCATAAATGGGTTAAAATTTCTAAACAGGCTCTTTCTCAAAAATTTCAGGCAGCAGGCAGTTCGCTCGAGCGAACCAGGGGTCGCTCGAGCGGACAGCTTGCTGTCTGCGCCCGGACCAGGCAGTGGCCTGGTCGCTCGAGCGGACCCATGGTTCGCTCGAGCGAACAGGCTTCTGCCTGCGCTCATGCCAGGCAGGGGCCTGGTCGCTCGAGCGGACCCATGGCTCGCTCGAGCGAACATGCTTCTGCCTGTGCTCGCTGAGTGCAGAAATTGCACTCCTACTACATGGTCCACATGTCCATTCTTTTCTTCCTTTCTTTTCTACAATCTTTCCACTCTAATTAGCAAACTACATACATGAATAACCATGCTATCAAGGCTCACATTGGGGCATTCATTTCAAACTTAATCAAGGCATTAACAAAGAACCCATTTCACAATACCTGAAATCCATTCTTATCAAAACAAAATCCAAGCTTCAACAAAACAAGACTTGATTAAAAGATAGGAAATCTGAAAGTTTAGAAAGCTATTAAGCATGCTTGCATTCTCTAAAATAAGATCATAACTTGAAAACCTAGTAAAGCAAAGTACTAATATCACATAACAAATCCATGAACACAAAATTCACAACCACTTAAATAGATCACTTGCCTTAGCCAAAGGAACACAAGTTCTTTCTTCAAGCACTCCAAACCAAAGGTCAAGCCAAGAACTACAAAATCCCATGAAAAATCCATTCAAAACTCACCCAAAAACACAACCAAGCAACCCATTTAGAAATAGGTGTTAAAGGTTAGAGAAACATGCTCTTTAGGAATAGAAAGAACTCTATTGAAGAGATGGGTTGTTGCCCTTACCCAAAGGTGCCCAAACAAGGAGTGAGGAAGAAAATGGAGATCTCTCCCACAAGGGAACTTCAAGAAAATGGTACCAATAGGAAGCTTGGCTTGAGAGGAAGAAGGTGATGGTTTTAGAATTCCATTTGGAGGTTCATAGCTCTTGCATTCATGAAGAGAAGAAGAGTAGAAAAAAAAAAGGGTTTTCTCAGCCTAGGGCAAGAAAATTGTAGAGATTTTGTGGAATGAAGAGAAAGAGAGAAGAAGAGACTTAAGTGCTTACAAGTGGGCCCCTTTTAGTGCCCATCTTGCATGAGTCAAAACATGATCTTATGGGCCTCAAATGAAGTCGACGAAGAAGGATAAAACGATCCTTGAAATATCTAGTTTCCAAAAAGTATATTTTGACATAGTTTTGGGATCTCGAAAATCATGTCCAGATTTGAGTGTGAAAAGGCTATTTTACCCTTTTGGCCAAAACTTGAGTTTCTGGGCTTCAAACACAATTGAGCTAAACACGAAAGTTGCACATAATCATAAAACCAATCAAATGAGATGAAAATCACGATTCACACAAAACCAAACACAATCTTCCCACGCTTGCACGTACACCCAGGCCTTCCTGAGTGAGTCTAATAAATACTAAACGTTCTCGAACTCCCCCAAAGCTATAACCATGACCAAAACTAATCACATCCTAACCCACGATAACTAAACCCAAATCAAGACTAAGCACACACTAAACAAACACTATTGGGTTAATCCTGGGTTGGGGTTTGACAACATTTTCTAAAGATTTTTAGTCTTTCATATAATCTTCTTCCAGAAAAACCGCATTGGTGCTGACAAGCACTTTCTGCTCTCTAGGATTATAGAATAACCAACCTTTAGTTCCTTTAGGATATCTTATAAACGTGCATACTTACGACTTCGATTCCAGCTTATCCGTCTTAACTTTCAGCACGTGTACCGGACAACCCCAAATGTGTAATTGTTGTAAACTAGGCTTTCGCCCGGACCACAACTCTTGGGGAGTCTTTGGTACAGACTTAGATGGTACAAGGTTTAGCATGTACATCGCAGTATCCAAGGCATATCCCTAAAAGGATATAGGTAACACCGAGAAACTCAGCATATACCTGATCATATCTAAAAGAGTCACCTTCCTTTTTTCGGTTACTCCATTTTGTTGAGGCATTTTAGGAGCAGACAAATGGGATAGATAATAAGCATCCCATAAACTTAGCAGAGAGATATTCCCCTCCTCAATCAGATCGAAGAGTCTTGATACTCTTACCTAATTGCTTTTCCGCTTCTGTTTGAAACTCTTTGAACGTTTTCAAAAATCTCGGGCTAGCTGTGCATAAGGTATATGTATCCATATCTTGAGTAATCATCTGTGAAACTGAGGAAGTACTCATATCCTCCTCTGGCTCTGACATTTATGGGTCTACACACATCAGTATGTACTAATTCCAATAAATCTTTGGCCCTATTGCCCTTAGATGAAAATGGTGTTAGAAAAGTGCGGCGGCCAGGAACCCTATGTATTGCGTATAGATCACTGCGGAAATAACTATAGACAAACATGATTAAAAACCATACCTTCGAGATCTTTCTAATTTGATCCGAGTCTTATAGCAACCCGAAAATCTCAAAATCTTCTACTGTATTCCTCTATGCTTGAACTCGCACCAGGGTGGGCCTCTTCTACAAATTCTCTTTGCTCTCCAAAAAGAGATTCTCTTGTTGTTTTTAACGTAGAGAGCAGCAATGCATATTTATAGGATACAATAGGGACCTTAAGAAGGAAATAAATATAGGCTTCTTATGGAATCAGGAAACCCTAATTCAACCCAAATTAGAATCCTAGTTCCATAAATTACAATTCAATCCACTAAAGAATTATAATGCACTCCTTTCGTTATTCTCAAAATAATATTTCAAGCTTCTTGTTATTAAATGCTTATTAATCTCCCCACGTTAAGATTTCAGATATCCATCGATTAAATAATTACTAACATCTATATTTAATCGATATTTTTATAATTCATTGAGACCTTACACTCAACTTATTTGATATGTGGGACACAAAGTACACCTGCAGAGTTTGACATAATCAAAACTTAAAATTTTCATCAAGGGGATATCATCAATACTTATTACAGGTTGTGGATTCCGTCAATAAATTAATATGCACCATACACGTAGTGTAGTCATCCAATTCATTGAGATTATTGACCCATAAGGGATCTCACTCCTTCGTAAATCAAAATGCCAGATGGACCCGACTTCTTGTTTCCAGTCTCGCTTCTGCCCGTCTTGGGGCTACTGAGAGGCTGACGGAGTGGAAAGGAGCGGGCATAAACATTTTGTACGGGTATGCCAGATTTTCTATTCTACTTGAAATTTAGAAATGGTGATCCGAAGATCCACCTTCACAAGTAGAAAAGGAAATCAATCTTTTTTTCTAACTTTCCATTGCACATATATTTAAGAAAAGAGACAAGGTTTTTTTAATGTTGTAAGAGGCGATTTTTCTTTGTTTGCCGTGAAAGGAGGTTTTGCTGTAAAAGGCGATGTTTGCCGTGAAAGGTGATTTTTGCCGTGAAAGGCGATTTACAAATCTCATCAAAAATGGAAGACAAGAATTGTGATTTTTTTTGTCTCTTTAGAAAAAGTACAAAATACAATAGAAAAGTAAGAAAAGGAATTCTGACTTCTCAGGAGATTGCGGGGACTCTTTCAGTTCGACGGTTGCAAGTCATGTATGGACTTCACCATTGTCCTTCAGATGAGAATGTATGATGGTTTGATTCTTCTGGCTTGGCTTGGAATTTAGGTTTTTAAAGGATAAAGACCAAGGGGAGTTCCTATATCCAATAAAAAACCGAGTAAACGGGCTGAAAAGCCGCATCAAGGCCATGTTGGATACAAGAAGAGAGGGCCTTGCCTTGGGGGGGGTGGCCCCCCATGGGACTCCAATCACCTTGTGGTGTTTGTTGCAGCCGAATTTCTTCAGAGTAACAGTGCTTCTTTTCTTCTTGGGTTTCTCTCCTCTTTGTATGTGTCTGGCTCTGGATTTTTCCTCTCTCTTCTTGGAATGACCCCCTTCTTATAGGCTTTTGGTAGCCATGGGGTGGGTTTATGAACATTGATGGTGTTGATGATCCATGATGGGAGAATTGATCTCATTGATGCTCCATGATGGGAGGAGTTACAAGTTTTAATTCATTTATTTTGTAACTCCTTTTTCTTGGCTTTTGATTGGCCGATGGAGAATGATGGGCATTTAATCGCCTTTCATCTCCATGATGAGAGGAGTTTCATGGTTTTATTGCCATGATTGGTTTGATTTGTAACTCATCTTTCTTTGATTCTGATTGGGCCGTCCAAAATAATTAGTTAATGATCGCAATTATTTGTCATAAAACGGGTCAATTAACAACATCAAGTGGTCGTCGGGGAATTTGAAGAGTTACGAGTCGTACCGTCTTTTGAAATTCTTCTCGCGATGATCGTCGATGGATCCACATTTTGTTTGATATTGGATGGCGACACAACTTTAGACACTAATTGATATCAGTGGGCCGATAACATCTGTCATGTCTATTTCTCGATCGATCAGGCAAAAATCGCACTTTCTTGGTTGCTGATTGGCGATTTTGAAGCGATCAATGATGACGTGATGCTCTTAATGGCGAATCCATGATGTTGATGAAGATCGATGGATTGTGAGCCTCAAAAGTCAAAATTTTGGAAAACCACAGCGGTCGAAAATCTTGAAACACGAAAGGGTCGGAAAAATGGTCATCCGGCGAAAATCAAGTGACCCGGATTTCCAAGGTAGCCGACGACCATCCACCTAGGGTCACTGGCAACCATGGAGCAAGGTCGCGAGCGACCATGGGCTATGGTCACCAGCGACCATGGGGGATTTTTCCCCTTGGGTCGCCATCTTTCGGCCTTTTCTTCGATTTTTCGATTCTTTTTTTTTTTTTTTTTGATATTTTTTCTAACATTTTTGTACATGTTTTGGCCTGATTTCCCTATAGAAAACTTGAAGAAAAGACTTGCATATCGGAGAGCAAAGTTTCAGATTTTCCAGGAAAGCCACAGACTTTGTCGCGCGGAGCTGCTGATTTGCCGTCAGAAGCGAAACTAGGTCAAACGACGTCAGAATGACTTGAAATTTGAGGTGGAGCCTCCTAAGTAGTAGACAAGACCAACCATAGGCTTTTGTTAGAGTTTTGGAGCCGTGTGGGGTCTCGTCGCCAGTGGACTTGATTTTGTTGTAAGGGAGATGTCGTGCTTTAATGTGTGGTCAACCGATGTCTGATTGACCTGAAATTTGATGGGGAGCCTATTGAAGTCATTTTGAGACGATCCATTAACTCCGATTTGGATGTCATGGTCCCGGGAAGCTCCAATGCCAATGGGCTTGATTTTGTTTCCGAGCGTGAAAGTAGGGTGAAACGTCGTCGGAATAACCTGAATTTTAACGTGTAGCCCTTTGGAAGCATGTTGAAGCCACCCATATGCTCTGTTTGATGAGCGATGACCTCGGTGGTTCTAGCCGCCGATAAGCTTGATTTTGTTTTTGAGTGTTGACGGAGGATCAAACGTTGTCGGTTTGACTTGAAATTTGACACGGAGCCTTTTGGAGGTATTTTGGGACCAACTGTAGGCTCTGATTGAAGTTTTGATGTCTTCGACACTATCGCTGCCGGGAGCACCTGTTCAACTACCAGAGGAGTGAAGTTAGACCAAATGATGTTGGAATGGCCTGAAACTCCAGGTGTGCCCCTTATTTGGTTGTTTTGAAGAATCTTTTAGTTTTTGTTTGGTTCTGACAAGATTTGATGCTTGAAGCGGCATTGCCGGTTTGTAGTAGGATGCAGCTCCGTGTAGCTTCTTGATGTTGAAGAGGCAAAGTATTTTTGGTGTCAACAATGCCATACACTAAATGGATGTGCCTATTATTTATTTGGGGATTAAGAGTACAAGCACTCATAATAACTATTTGGATATTAATCATCTTATATAGTCAATATAAAGACAATAAACCCAAACACGGTCTTGTTCAATACACACAAAGTATACTAGCATAATGAGTCGAAACCATACCGTTTCTCGTAGCCAAGACGAGCTGCTGAAACATCATTCCCCAAAGCTATATCAAAGCTATTCTAAATCCAATCCAAACCAAAACACACTAAACACACTTAGAACTAACACGCAACTTAATCAACACTAATCGAGGTCACTCGGGTCGGGGTCTTACATTGGATGCATGGAATACCTCGTGCTGTGAGCTTCTATCATGATGTCATTCCTCAAATCTTCAATGTTTGGCACACACAAACGGTCACGGTAGTACAAAATGAAAATCCACAAAATGAAAATCGGGATGATCTACTATATGATTTGAAATCTTAGCCAACTCTGGATCTTGCAACTGACTATCCATGATCTTCTATATGAAGGAAGGCTCTGACATTGATGTGTTAGCTAACACTACCCCCTTCTTTAGTGGCTGTAAATCTATCCTCAACTCTTCAAATTGCTCAAAAATACAAGTGCCACTGAGATTTGCCAAGCCTACTGACTTCCTGCTCAAGGCATCGACAACTACATTAACTTTCCCTGGGTGATATTTGATTGGAAAATCGTAATCCTTGATATATTGCATCCATCTTCTCTGCCTCATATTCAGTTCCTTCTGAGAAAACAAATACTGTAAGTTGCGGTGATCTGAATGAACCTTAAATTTCTCTCCATAGAAGTAATGTCTCCACATTTTCCAAGCAAACACAACTGCTGCCAACTCAAGATCATGGGTTGCATAGTTCTTCTCGTGATCTTTCAACTGCCGGGACCCATAGCCTATCACTTTTCTGCCTTGCATCAATACACATCCGAGTCCAACATTCAAAGCATCGGTAAAAATGGTGAAACCGCCGCTTCCAGATGGCAAAGTAAGGACTGGTGCTGTGGTTAATCTTTTCTTCAACTCTTGGAAACTATCTTCACACTTATTTGTCTATACATAAGGTACATTCTTCCTTGTCAACTTCGTCAATGGTGATGCAATCGACGAAAATCCTTGCACGAACCTCCAATAATATCATGCCAATCCCAAAAAACTTCTGATTTCTGACACATTCTTCGGTCTTTCCCACTGTACAACTACCTCAATCTTGGATGGATCCACTGACAATCCTTCTCTGGAGATAATGTGCCCCAAAAACGCTACTTGCTCTAGCCAAAATTCACACTTATTTAGTTTCGCATACAGTTGGTTCTCTCTCAGAAGTTGCAATGCTACTCTCAGATGCTCTTCATGCTCTTCCTTGGTCTTGGAGTACACCAAAATGTCATCAATGAATACCACTACAAACTGATCCAAGTATTGTGCAAATATTTTGTTCATCAACGCCATGAACACTGCCGGTGCATTAACCAATCCAAATGGCATCACTAGAAATTCATAGTATCCATATCTTGTTCGGAAAGCTGTATTCAATACATCTGACTCTCTGACTCTTAGCTGGTGGTAACCGGATCTCAAATCAATTTTCAAAAAATACGAAGCACCTTCTAACTGATCAAACAGTTCATCTATCATTTGCAATGGATACTTGTTCTTGATGGTCACTTGGTTCAATCTCCGGTAATCAATGCACATTCTCATTGAACCATCTTTCTTCTTGATGAACAACACCGGAGCTCCCCACGACGAAATACTATGTCTTACAAAACCTTTGTCCAACAATTCTTGTAATTGTGTTTTCAATTCTCCCAATTCCGCCTGAGCCATTCTATAAAGTGCAATCGAAATTGGAGCGGTCCCTGGTAATAGCTCAATAGTGAAGTATATTTCTCTTATGGGTGGTAATCCTAGAATCTCATCCGAAACAAATCTGGGAATTCCCAAACAATTGGAATCTCCTCCACCACTTAGGACCCTCTATCTTCCGAGCTAAACGCCAAATAGGCCTCACATTCACTTTTTAGAAGTCTATCAGCCTTTAATGCTGAAATAAATCTTGTGCTAGTATTACTCCTGTCTCCCAGAAACAACACCTTTGCCTGTGTCTCTTCTAATTTAAAGGTGAGGGTTTTATGGAAACAATCCATTGTAGCATGATACCCTGCTAACCAATCCATTCCTAGGATGTCATCAAAATCATACATCTCGAATAAAATGAGATTTGCTAGTAACTCTATCTCTCCTATCTGAAAGTTGCTGCAAACCAGATCTCAATGGTCCAAGAAAGAAGACGTCCCAGGCTGGTTTTAATGCAAACCAGAATTTCAAACCTTCCTGGGCAGCAAATATCATGAACTAAATCATGTAAAAGAACCATTAAATCATTTCCACATGCTGAAAAAAACAATAAGGAAGATTAGAGACTAATACCTTGCTGATATGAAGACTTCAAATCTCTGTAACCAAGGCTTCAAGGGACTGATTTTTGACCTACAATCAGCAATATGTGTTACTGGAATTTTCTGCAGTATTTTTCCTTTAGTCTTCTTCTCTATTCCACAATGCTAACCTGATTGGCCTTTGATAGTGGGATCAAAAACTTGGTTTCCTTGAGAAGTTTTTCTGAACTATAATCTGTGGAAAAAACCCAGACCTGATTTCCTCTCTTCAAGGAAGAAAGAAGAAGCCAGCAATGGGTGTGAAACCTAGGTGTGGACAGCCATAGGGTTTTTCTTCTTGTTGCAAGCCTAGGGCCTCTCTCTCTCTCTCTCTAATCTTTTACTTAACCTCCTCTTAGACGCCCCAATGGGAGATATATGGAGATGATTTTATTTCCTTCTAAGTTTTTCTCCAATTAGAATTAGGAAATTAAGAGGATCATCCCATAAAATTAGCAACCAGCTACTTTAGGCGTGCAACACCTTCTAATTTTAGTTTCTAAAACAATTAGGAAACTTTAACTATAGGAATGCTTTCCCATTGAGGAATCCAACCTTCCAAGTAAAGATACCTACTCAAAATTGGAAACCTCACACAAGGGGCCCCCTTTATGGCTAGCCCACATAATAGATAAACACACCATGGCCCACAAGTCAATAATATAGCTAGAGTTAAACTCATGTATGCCATGAAAGTCTATTTGAATTTAAACTCAAAATTATTTTTCCACAAAAAATAATTCAACCACATATCATCTAAACAAATTAGGAAACCATGCCAATATAGGAAAGTGGCTAGAGAAGGGACCAAAAGACATATTTGCCCTTGGCTCCCAAAATGACCAAAATGTCCATGCCAACCCCATAGCAACATTAAGATCATTTTAACCCTAACTCATTCCACTAAAGAGTTATGGTTGCACTCCAGGGACAAATATTAAATAAGAATTAAGCTCGTTAGGAAATTACATTCGTCTTCGACCTACTAAGTGAAATGACCGAAATGCCCCTCTATGTAACATCCATAATCAAGTCAGGTTAGACGATGTACTATCATCCTTCTCGATTATATCTCAACCTTAGAACTTCATATCCTTGACTTAATCATCATCCGGATATCATTCTCTTGGTCTAGGGAGCGACCCACAAGTTCAATATCCATATGGAACATCCATATACTAAGATCTTAGATTTTGATGATTAATCGGATAATTTTAAGGGGACGATCACTCCATCATTAGATGGCATAGATTCTATATTGCTTCTGCACGTCCCAACTAATCAAGCCCGAGTACCCAAAACACAGAGCTGTCGACCCATGAACAGGATCTCACCCATAGTGAATTAAAGCATAAGAACTCGACTTTGTCAGTTCATCCACATATGCTCAAGATTAAGAGCACTGGTCACTCAGTAGCATAAGGTGACTTGATCTCTCTCAGTGATTGTACTATTTTAGAGAACACACCTACTATGGTCCTGTTTAATGCATGACACATGCACTAATGAGATAAATCCGAAAAGGCCTCCTGTGACTAAGGTAAGTCACCCTGAATACAGGAGAGTATCTCACTATAACTTATACCAAGATGAAGTGCCCAACTCCATCTCTCAGTTATGAACCAGTTTATTGTTTCAAGTGTCCAGGACTCAGACCTGTCTGTGTGTAGCCACTACACACCCAAGTCATTTACTAGAAACAATGGACCTTATACAAACATACATATATACATGCAGTAAGAGAAAAGAATAATTGTAATAAATAACCAGTAAATATCCAGTAATAGAGATGTGAGTGCAGACAGTGGGCTTTAGGGCATACACAAATCCCAACACTATCATGACTGAACAACTAGGGTAAAAAGTCCTACATATCACTTCTTTACCTATTGGGGTAGCCACAGTCAAAATAAAATCCAAATCTCTAGCATGCATATCGACCATCTTAGCAAAGTTTGGAGACATAAAAGAGTGTGTAGAGCCAGGGTCAAAAAAAAAATTACCGTGCAATCCACAAACAAGAAGTGTACCTTCCACTACATCTCCTGTTGCCTCTGCATCAGCTCTATTGACTGCATAGACCTGTCCTCGCTGCTGTGGCTTGTTCTGAGCCTGCTGTTGCCTGCCTTGCTTTGCATTTCTGTTCTGTTGCTGATTCTGATTCTGATCCACTAATTCTGATTCTGCCCTTGGTGACGGGCCTGTTGCTGCTGTTGTTGTCATCTATACTGTTGCTGAGGTGCTTATTGCTGAAGTGGCCTTGGTTGGTTCTGGACAACCGTTACATTTTGAGGTGGTGCTAGACGTTGGGCTCCCTATTGCTGCTGATTCTACCTTTCTGTCTTGGACAGTCTCTCATCTGATGGTTCATGGAACCACATCTAAAGCATGCTCCTGTGATTGTACGACATTAAGCACTCTCATGATTTTTTCCACAGTGGATACAGACCACTTGGTTCTGCACATTCTGATCTGGTCTTTGCCTCTTATGCTGCTAGTTTCTCTGTTGGTTGTTCTGTTGCTGGGGTTGCCCTTTTCTTTGTAGCCTGAGGATCTTGTGGTGCAAATTCTCAAATTTGTAAGCTCTCTTGACTGCCTCTTCAGGGGTTGTAGGTGGTACAACCCCCGTAGCATCCCTCTTAATGATGGGATTCAGTCCTTCGAGGAACTTAGCTATTTTCTTCTCAACTGTATCCACCAACTCTAGAGCTTATCTAGACAATCTCTCTAATTTAGTGAGCTATTCAAGGACTGTTGTGTTCCCTTGAACAAGTTATTGGAATTCCACTGCTTTCTGTCTCTTGATGTGGGTGGGTACATACCTGTCCCCAAATTGCCTCTTGAAGCTTGCCCAAGCTACTGCATCTGCCGTATTCCTGTATTCTTCCCTGACTGTTTTCCACCAGATATCCGCTGAATCGGTAAAGAGAGATGTTGCAAGCTTAACTCGCTCTCCTCCGGTGCATTGCAAGATCTCGAAGATGTTTTCGGTATGCTCTAACCAATCGTCTGCAGCTAAAGGATCTTCTGTTCCAAGAAAATCATTTGGACCTCTCTTCCTGAATTGTTCAAACAATGCGTTCGGGTCATGCTGCCTCTAATTGATGACAATAATAGGTTGAGGTTGAACTAGTTTGCGCCATCTTTGTAACACCTCTAGCAATTGTCTTTGCATGTCTGCCAACCCTATCTTCATCTTTCTTTAGCATCTGCTCTTGCAATTGGGCTTGATTTTCATTTGCCTGACGTTGCTGATCAAGCATGGCCAGCATCATTTGTTAGGATTGGTTCTGCATGGTGTTCTCAGGAATGTCTTCTTGAACTGGCCCTGTATGCGCACTGTTACTCGCCGTGGGATTGCCGTTTAGTGGCCTTTTACGAGGTGGCATAATGCTACAAAACAAATTGTTAGCACATGATAATAAATAAAGGGTCACACATTGCTCACACGATACTAACTAACAAAAATTCTAACAAATCCTTGCCACGTCCTTAGGGTTTCAAGTTTCTTTTAATTCGCTGAAACACGTCTCGCTCTGACACCAGTCTGTCACGACCCGGACTGGGTCTCCGGGCCTAATCCGGGATCGGGACTGAATTTGTGAATGATGATGATATAATGGATGAACGTTTATCATACCATGAATTTATTTAATCAATACGTATACGAGTCAAATAAAAGATGCCGCTCGTATCCGCGGTTTCCCACAGGCGTCCGCGGTGATGATATCATAACGACATAATATTTCTTTTGAATACGGAAGCGTGTAGCAAATCTAATTCATACATTAATGTCCATGATAACATGATTGAAACATTTCTAACAAGTATCAGAATGATCAATGATCATTAGTGCTTTCCCCAAAAGAAAAGTTAAAGTTTATACAAAAGATCATTTAATTACATTCCCCAAAAATAGAGGCCAACAAAGGCTAATATAAACAAAATAAATATCCCAAAAGAATGGTTAATCATAACCCAGAATGTTACGCAACTCGGGCACCCGAATGTCTAAACGACATCGTCGGCATGCCACTCAACTAATCGTTGCGGTTCTTCGACCGCCTCCTCATGCTCCTCCTCGGGAAAACCAACGACGGGACCTGAGTACTAAAGTAGTGGGTCAAACACAACGGTTTGGCAGGTGGGTGAAAAAATGATACAATAATAGAAATTACCTTGGAAAAACATTTAAACCTGTTAAAACAATAAATTCCATAAAACAGGGGGATCATTTATTCAAAACATAAATGCAATATAAAACAAGTGAGGTATACAAGGAAATCGGGAAACAAACAAAATGGCAACCACACATAGCTAAGTCATCTATCACCAAAGTGACAAGAGCATATCGGGATGTTGACCTCAACGACCGAAGTGAGGAGGTACAATAAAATTTACATATACATATACATAATAATAAGGGACATGACCACGGTAGCGAACCGGGCATGGGGAACCACGGTAGCAATCTGTGGCATCGGGACAAGACCACAGTAATAACCGGATAGCAGGATCCAAACTGCAACTAGCAGGATAGGAGGGGGATCTCCAAGTCGCTGAATCAGACCAACAAGGTTATCCAAGCTTAGTGGTGCCAACTCATAGGTCAAATAACAGAAATCAAGACATGTATAAAATACATCAACTGCAAGTAAGTAAACGGGCGGGATGGGATGCTCAAATGGACAAGTCTCACTTTATTCGAGCATGTATAAATGGGCTAGCAAAATGCTAAAATATAATTTCAATACTTTCGGGAATGATAAATTATAATTCATAATTTTCGAGACAAGTACTGGGATTCAAAATTTGATCAAGGTGAATAAGGGTCCCGTACGTCAATTTCAATATAGATTGGTACTCCTTGAATTTGGAGACATCCCGAGCTCCTTATACACCTTAGGGATTTTCAAAACTTCAAATGAAAGCCTGTGATTTGGTCTCTCTTTTCATACTGGTTCAAACAATGTTTATAAGTCTTCCCATCATGATAGGGCTCCCAATAAACCTCTCTCAACCATTTAAATATTTCATTTTTGCTCTTAGAATAACCCCAGGTGAACAGTGTTCATCGCTCGAGCGAATAATAAGTTCGCTCGAGCGACGAGCTCTCTGGAATGGTTTCCTGGGATGGTTCGCTCGAGCGGATATGGGGTTCGCTAGAGCGAACATGTTGGCTCGAGGGACTATTACATTCGCTCAAACTAACAAGGTTCTGTGAAAGTCCTGAGATGGTTCTGGGAAAGTTCGCTCGAGCGAAGTTTGGTTCGCTCCAACGAACTATCTACTGAAATGGAAGGAATCCCTTTCTGGACAGGTTGCTCGAACGAACTGTCCAAAAATTGATTACGGGACAGTTCTGCTCTTCCCATTTCCTTCTTCTTACAACTTCTTTAGCCACATTTTCTCATCAAAATGAGAGGGTCAAATCCTCTTTCTTACAACATTCAAAATACCATCAAACCTTCAATCACATTCAACCACAAAAGAGGAGAGTAAGATCTACCAAATCATAAGGATCCATTTATACCACAAACAAGTAATAAATGAGAGTTATTGACTAACTTTTCCAAAACATTAAATGAACCTAACAAGATTCATTAATGTGCATTTATTTCAAATCAATGTGAGTAAATAAAAGCATAAAAGCATAACAAGATTCATCAATGCATTTCATGAAAACCATTCAAAGCACAAAATATCAAATCATCCACTTGCCTTGGGTCTCTAATCAAGAAAAAAAGTCTCTAATCACTCTTCCAAGCCAAGCTCCAAAGCTAGACAAAAAACCCAAATACAAACTCTAAAATGGTCAAGACAAGGAACAAGAAGAAAAGGGCTTGTAATAAGGAAGATGAAGCTTCTCTAAAGCTGGGAGAACACTTGTACAGAAGAAAGAGAGGAATTTCTTACTTGGAAGTGCTTCAAATGGATAAGGCTATCTCAAGTGATCTTGAAATGGGAGGTTTTCTCGAAAAATTGTATCAATGAAGAGCTCTCAAGATGGTGAAGAAGATGATGACATCTATTTATCAAGTGGTTTAAGGTTTGGTAGTGATTGAGGGAAGGAGAGCAAGAGAAAGAAGGGAAAGGGAAAAATCCCTAGCTTTTGATGGGTTTGAGCTGGAAAAAGGAAGAAGGAAGAAGATGGGTTCCTTATATAGCAAGTGGGGAGTGGGCTCCACCACTAGAAACTGTGTGAGGCTGAAATTATGGCTTTCGGGGCTTCAAATGAATTCGACGAAGAAGGGAGAAATGATCATCGAAATTTCTAGTTTTCAAAAAGTATATGTTTCGCGGGTTTCGGAAATATCAAATATTGGGTACAGATTTAGTGTAAAAACATTGTTTTGCCCTGAATGTAAGGAAAGTCGGGTTTCGGGATTTCGAATAGGAACGGGATCAATATAAAAGTTGTAGAGATTAACGAGATAAGCAAAATAGGATAAAAAAAATCAATGGAATCTCAGATAATCTCCCAAGTAAATGCAAAGTCATAAAAGGAACCCCCAAAGGGCCACACTAATCACGAAGGCACTCAAAATTTCTCAAAGCTATAACAAAGTCATTCTAACCCAACTAAATCAAAATACACTGATCACGCTTAAGACTAACACACAACTTAAATAACACTAATCGAGGTCTCTCAGGTTGGGTTCTTACAGGTTCTGACTTGAAACTACGGCCCAGCTTCCACAATTGACGCATGGATGCGCCATGGACATGTAGGATGGCTACACCTTGCCATCGCTTCAAATCTATTGGTCCTTAATGGTTTCAAGCAGAAGTTCTTATATATCGTAAATTTGGCCAATTTGCTTTTGAATGCATCACGGCTATTAAACACCCTACCCTTCCATATTGCATGCGGTGAATCTTCCAACGGTGGCGTGGAAAGCAAATCATCCGCTGCTTGCTTGGTGTCGATAATATTTGATGCCTTGAGCAAATCTAGGGCTGACTGAACAGTTCCGCCAATAGTTACTTCCGTAGAAACTCTATCAGATTCGGAGTCGTTTGATGGTACATCTCGGAATGTGACGGCATGCAGAAAAAAAATTCAAGATTGTCACTATCAATCTCCAACTCGACATTCTTTTTTGCAAATGGATTGTCTTCTCCTCCTATAGTGTAGCGTCCTTCTCTATACCTTTATGTATCCAATTGCATAGCTACAAAATTGTCACTGTCAATCCCCAACCCAACATCATTTTCTGCAACTGGATTTCCCTCTCCTCTGCATATGTACCCTCCTTCTTTACGATTTTCTTCATCCTTGGGCTACTATAGCTATATCCCTACTTAGTGTTGACCTTTTTCCAAGAACTGAAGGCGGACTACTCTGCTGAATAACTTTACTAAATCCTAATCTGCATAGAGATAAAATTCAAGTTGCTCAGTATTAAGACTTATTGTTGAAAATAACAAGTCCAATCATAGCATACCTTTGTTCATTCCATTGATGATCTATTGTAACACTACACTGGCATCCCCCGTAGATGCTCTGAGCATAATCTCAACATCGTCATCGTTTGTTATGGCAACTAAAGTGCATACTTTTCCATTCGAATGAATCTATTGGATATTTGGGATATGTCCAAGCATGTTCCCATTTGAGAGATCACATATTTTTTGGACCAATTGTGAATACGTTATAGATCTTTTCAAGAGCGCCATCTTTGGACAACCTCTATTATAAATTGGACTTCCATTTTCCCAAACAAATTGTCCACTGGAATGGAATATGACTAGTAAATCACGATCGGGCATCCTGTTATAGGTACATAGTCTTGAGAGTAAAACTACTAGCTATCTGTCTAAATTGGCAGACACATGCAAGGTGTGTCACAAGAATGATAATCCAACTGAATTTGTCATATTACTTTGGGCATCAATATAATTCACTCAGCCAACAAGCCACATCATAGTGGCTCTATTAAAAGATGCATAGACGATGAAACATGCGAACAGTATTCCGTCAATTAAAAAAAAAAGGAAACAAACCAATACCAATGCTCTTGATTAAAACAAAATTGTTAAACAATGCTAAATGATTTATAAAGCAAACTTCATTGTTGCCATTACCCGATGACGATATCATAATACAACGAATAAATCATTTCAAGAGTGGGCATTTTCCACTTGAACATGTTCAAAAGACAAGTTTAAAAGACTTAAATTGGGAAAAAGGAAAGGTAACTTTCTTAACGATATCATTACTATAATTTGTATCTTCTTCTTCCAATTTTGGTGTCCAAAATCAGAATGATGGGGAATTTATATTGAGATGCATAAAACAATATGAGAAAAAGGAAAATCATACTGAGATGCATAAGCAATGAGAAGGACTCACGATTTCACTCAATTTCAATTATTGATAAAAATGAAATTTTTCTTTGATAACGAAATCACTACCATACTATTTATTTTCTTCGTCCAATTTTGGTATCCAACAACAAAATAGTGCTGACTTTATATTGAGATGCATAAACAATGAGAAGGACTCACGATTTCACTTAATTTAGATTATTGAGAATTTTCTAATAACGATTTCGTTTCAGTAATTTATAGGTTCTCATCAAATTTTTTGCATCCTATAACAAAATGATAATGACTGTATGATGACATGCATAAACAATGGGAAATACTTACAGACTTCGCCCATATTTTGATTTCAACATCATTTATATGACAACAGGATCTTTACTATTATTTATAAGTCTGTTATAAATTATGTTTGATCATGTGCTCTTAACATCTTTCTATAGCCTATATGTTAGTCCAAAGTATTGGAGCATCGTATTATCAACTAGGCAAAAAGGCCATTAGTAATTCGCTACCAAGCTCCAAGATAAGATGGAAACACGAGTAGTTCAATTTCTCTGTTGTTCTACACATGATAATATACTAGGAAATGAATTGCTACATTTCGTGTAAATGACGATCGAGACTACTTGTACATGACCAAAGTGATTACTTACTTTGAGGGAAAAAAAAGGCCTTAATGACGAAGGGAAAGAAGGTGGGCAAAAGGAAAAGGCTGGATAAGCAATAAGGGATACAAAATGATGCGGGAGGGGGGCCTTAAATACCATTGATTCAGCTTTCAAATCTCTAAAGCACAATTACTGGGAGGGTCGATCCATGACACCGTCAGTTTCGTTCCCCTTGTCATTCATTGAAGGAAAAAATCTACATCTTCGAAGTATTCTTCTACAAAGGTAAAGGATATACAAATCTTCAAGTATTGGATTTTGTTCGAGTATCTAAAGCTTTCTTAACCTTATGGACGAGAGCTTATATATTAAACCATAAGGACGAAATCCATAACCCATTTGAATGCAATTTCTTATGGTCGTTGCTGCCTATGTCTGGTAAGTAGTGAATAAATCACTCAATCTCATCGAGATTGTAGGAATTCACTTTCATTTTAACTAACAAAAAAATACAGACTATACTCATCTATCTCAAACATTCCCTCAAATCATAAATACCCATTCTCATACATAACATCATTCCAAAAAAGAGCATAACCAAAAAGAAAACAAGTATATAAATCGGTTTCAAATGTCAACCATATCTTTATAAGTTTCAAAATAATGAACAGCAATGCAATACAAAATTGTTATCACATATTTTAGCTGATCTTAAGGAAAAAAATTATTATCGCATAAAAAGACAGGGATGTATTCCAAACCGGGTACAATTGTATTAAAGAAACAGGACATGGGAAAATTGATGCATACCAAATACTGTCAAGATGATGAAATCGATGCCCATATCCAAATAAGTAAATCAAACAAGAAATAAATAGTGAAGAACAACTATGGGATAGAGAATCCAAGCATTCCAAAAGCTCCTGTTTTGGGATTTCAAATGGCCATACATCCCTTTTTAGAAATCCACTTCAAACTTATAGAGCATTGGGGGCTGGGCAATCTAAACTCAAAACTTCAAAAGGAAATCAAGGGCACTGTCATGCTCTTGCAACAGCAAAAAATGGATAGTTTATGCAAGTTCTCACCTGTCTTGGCTAGAGAAACCCTATTTCATATGCAAGATTTTCTCTATCAACTGCATAACGAGAGAGCATCGCTGGCTGCCGGTGTGAGACAATAGCTACGAACTCACTGATTGGGTAAAGCCAGAGAGGAAGAGGGAAAGAGAGAGCAGACTCAACTCCTATCGTGCAGAGCGAGCGAGAGGAAAGGAGAGAGGAGGGAGGGGAGAAGGAACGCAAAGAGGGAGAGGGCAAGAGAGAAGAGGGAAGGGAGAAGGCATGCAGAGAGGGAAAGAGAGAAAAACGCAGGAGATGAACCTTTATATGAGATATGACGATGAGGGATTAAAAGGTGGGTGATAAAGGAAAAAAAATGATGTCGCTCGAACAAGGAGGGGTAAAGGCGTCAAAAATCCATGTACGAACACCAAAATGGGTATTTTGAGTATTTGTAGTTAAATCCGTCTAATACAAGTTTAAGGACAATTATTTGGTAAAATTCCCTTTAAAAAAAGGTGCTACTTCATTGGGGGTTGTTACTTAATTTCTTAGTTTATGATTTGTTTATATCATACTAAAAGAAATTGCTAAGGGGTCATTTGTTTGCAACCATTTACATATGTAAATGATGCACATGCGTGAATGTTACGTACCATCACATTTGTTTGCACTATTTTACACATCACATATGTAAATCTCATGTGAAAATGGTGTGAAAATGTACTCATTTTCACACCTAAATTTTCACACCTTCATGGATGGTAAAAGGAATCCCATATGGAAATGGTGCGTAATGAAACCCCACTTAAAAAGGCGCCCGGTACGGAGATAATTCGTTCCATCACAAGTATCCCAGGTTCGAAACTGAAAGTCCGGGATCCTAACCCTAGAGGGGGGGTGAATAGGGTGATCTACACTTTATGACTAATCAAGGCCAATTTTAATTTTAATGAAAAACAACTAGTCACAAGATGATTTACCAAACAAGATGCGGAAGCTAACAAGAGAAATCACCACAAGCATACAATCTTACACAAAGATTTATAGTGGTTCGGCCTCAATGCCTACATCCACTACAGGCTTGTGTTCCAACACCCCACCGGATTTCCACTGTTTATGCTTTTCAAAAGGCTAAGCAATAACCTTTACAATGATGATTTTCTAGGTTAATCAACAACCTATTAATGTGCTTTTCTAGGCTAAGCAATAACCTTTACAAGATGCTTTTCAAAGGCTAAGCAATAACCTCTACAATGTGCTTTTCTTAGGCTAAGCAATAACCTTAACAAGATAAAGATTTCTTCTCAAAGAAGTGTCTGCATAAACACTCAAAGAGATACTATTTAAGCTCAAAATATTTGCCTCTAGATAGGCTGATATGAAAGTTTAAATCAAGAACAAAACATACACAAACAAATAGCAAAGGTGTGTGCTCAAAGTGTATGAATATTTACTTCAATCATTTTCTAAAAAGAAGCTCACAAATGAATGCTTGATGCATTTGAAAATCTAAACATTGAAAATGATGATTGAAGTTATAAACCAATCACATGTAGAAATCAAACAACTTGGAAAGACATGTTACACAAGTTGTATGATGTTTTAAAGTTTAAAAACACATGTAATTGGGATGAGGATGTTTGCAAAACAAACTAGAATTCCAAGGTTATATTGTGTTTGCAAAACATCTCAACTAAGGCTAGAAATCATGCAAATATGAAATTACAAAGATTTGAACATGCATGAATTTAAATGGAATGAAAATCAAAGTTAACTTAAAAGATATACCTCTTTAAATCTCAAACATTTGATTTCCAATTAGCCTCTAGCTATCCTAGCTTATCCCTCTTCTTTAGGCTTCCAAAATGGTTCAAAAATTGCATCCCAACAGCCATTTGAAAGAAAGGAAAAGAAAGGACTTTTATACAAAAAACAGCCCAACGGCTAGTTGGCCCGGTCGACCTCAAGCCCACGCGGTCGACCGGGTCCAACGGTCATATTGGCCCAACGGCTATAAGCCCGGTCGACCGGCCCAACTGCGCGGTCGACCGGCCACACAGGTTCTGACAAAAAATTACTGGATTTTTCAGAACCTGTTTCTAGTGTACGCGGTCGACCTCATGGGAGGCGCGGTCGACCGGCTACACAGGCCTGAGCAGAGTTCAGTTGAATTTTTGAAAAAGTGATTTATTGAAAAATGAACTCTTAGCCAATATGTTTTATGCATACAAAAAGGATTCTAAAAATGGAGTTTGTATGCAAACACAAGAACCTCGATACCAAACTTGGTTTTTCAAAAACATGCACGAAGAACTTAAGTTTTCGAAAATACAATTTGAGTTCTAAAAACATGCAGGATGTAGTTTTTGAAAATCAACAGCATTTTCAAGTCTGAGGTCTAGATATCAAGGTCCAGACAAAGCTGAACGTGTGTGTGATCAGATGACTGAAAGAGATAGTGCTTTCCATCAAATTAGCAATACAAAAATCCTAACAATCTCCCCCTTTGCAATTTGATGGCAACTAAGTCGATCACAACACTTCTAGGGCTTTAGGTCTTTAAGTCTCTGGAGAGCAGCTTAACCTTGGTTTCTCCCCCTTCGTTAGAGCTTTCTCCATGCTCTAAGCTTTTGTTAAGCGCTCTGAACTCTTTTAAGATCCTTGGATAGATCTCCCCCTCAGTTAGATCTGATCTTCTATAACTCCCCTTTAGTTGGATCTTCTCTCCACCTTTAATTTGATGCCAAGAGAGGATCTTCACTCCCCCTTTGCCATTGAAATGCAAGGGAACCTGTATACATGAGAAAAGAAATACCTTTCAGTAGCACCTGTTATCAATAGAAATAGAAAATGAAATGCA